>JAPPVO010000032.1:151712181-152065575 GCA_030407325.1 Camellia japonica | reverse complement strand
AAACAATTATTTAAACTTCTAAAACATCCATACATTCATTCAAACCAATGTACAATGAAAGCTCATGAAAAATCCATTACATGGCTAGGGTTTCATCAAAACCCTAGAAAAGACGACTAGCCACTCATGGAGGAGTGGAAAGAGGAAGAAGATGAGGAAGAAACCTCCATGGAAATCCCTTCAAGCTTTGGTAGCCTCCCCTCTTTGGAACCCTAGTCTCCCTCTTGTTCTCTATTCAATTTTCGAACCCTAACTGAGACATTTTCTGTCTTTTATTCGGAGCAAAATAGACCAAAAAGTCCGTGCACGCGTCCCTAGGTGGGCCGCTCGTGCGTGGTTGGCCGCTCGTGCGGTGGTGGCCGCACGTGCGGTGAAGCTTGGCCGCACGTGCGGTGGTCTGGTGGTCTCGGATTTTTCATCTCTCGCTCGGAGAATCTGGTTTCGCGCCCCTTTTTGATTGAATTTTCATATTTCCTGCTAAACCTGTACAAGTGCACGAAACACATCATCTCCACCAAATAAATAAAATTAAAAGACCAAAAATGTAACCTAAGTGGCCTCAATGTAGTACCTTTCGGCTTACATCAGTCAGTGTACCCATCTTCAATGTCTGGGATGGCCTTCACCCCCTGCGACTTCTTGAAAAGCTTTTCCAGCTTACTCAGCTTCAGAGCTGTATGATCTACCTCGAACTCAAAGGGAGAGTCCGGGTGGTTGGGTGTAAGATTCTTGGACAGTTGCGGCAGAAGCGGGGGCGGAGCCGGCCCCGTTGGAATGTTGGTGTCCTCCTGGATATTTTGGACATTGGGTAAGGTGTTCTGGGTGTTGGGGAGAGTATTCTGAGGGTTTGGTAAGGTATTCTGAGGGTTCGGAGGGTTTGGCAAGGTATTCTGACCCGCAGGTGCCTGCTCGGGTAGTGGAGCTGCTGGTGGAGGGGGGACCTGATGCGAAGCAGAGGCTGCATTCTGCTGTTGCAGCCTAGTAATCAGCTCGGCCTGCTGGGCCATGACTGCGGCTTGTTGTTTAGAAAATTCCGCTTGGCGGATGGAATCCTCTTGCATTTGCCTCATGCTCTCTTGCATCTGGCGCATCATCGCCTCTACCACTGATGTATTCTGCTGTTCCATCTGGATGCCCGGTAAATGTACTTCTATGGCAGACACAGAAATCTCAGCCTGGCTGTTTACTGTCGAAGTAGCCCTCTGCCCCGGTAATCCCTGCTCTGATACACTACGCCTCCTTGGCCTTCTTCTGGCAACTGGGGGTAGAGAGTGAAACACTGGATGTCCGTCAACGAGATCCTAGATCGGTTGAGTCGGCGACCTCGTGTCCAGAGTGCTTGGGGAGTATCTACTGGTTTGGAAGCAATCGTGCTAAAAACTGCCCTAGCAAAAAGATAATAAAGCAAAAAGGAAATAAATAACCAGAAAAACGGGCAGCATAACAGCTTAAATTAAATACACACAACACACAGTTGGGCATACAACACGCAGTTTGATAAGCTGGAAATACACTGTCCTCAATCACTGATCACTGTTCCCATTTCACTGTTCCCCAAAACTGAATCGGATATCCGCAGACAACTGATTCTCAGATACTGACTGATGCCCGCAGGCCTGATGCCCAAACTTATAGACTGATACATGCATTCCTGTAGAGACGCACTCTAAAGCACATAACAGATAAGTGAGAGCCAAAACACCTCTATGTGGGGGTAGGGTTTCCCTGTCCTATTTTGTCAGGAGCTAGGGTTTCACTACGCACACAGCGGTTTCAAACAACCTAAAAACGGGTAAGCAACCTGTCCTAATTTGGAATGGTCACTATGGATCCGAATATGCACTAGGTCGAATGGTCAAAAAGGGTGCCCCAGTAAAACCGGGGTTTGTGTTCCCATACTGGCAGAGCCCGTAACCGGTCAGCCTTATGGACATGCCTTGACAAGACAAGCCTCCGGCAAACCGCTCAGGAATAGCAGATGGCAAACACGGTGTCCTAGGCGCACCAATGCAAATGCAATGCAAAGAAACACACAAATGTAGTCAAAACCAGATATTATGAGTTCGAGTCAAGTTCTCTAAATTCCCCAGCAGAGTCGCCAGAAACTGTAACAAGCCCGCGGGGGACCTTGCTACAGCTCGGACTCGATTTGTTGTCACGGTTCTTAATCTTGAACCAAAGAGTCCAAATCTGGCAAATCGTTTTGGAAAACAGATTTTTGAAAGAAGTGCCAAACATGGACTGCTTTGCCAGATACAGAGTCGCCACCTAAATATTTATTTTTGGGAAATTTAGGAAACCCTGACTCGGTGCCAAAGGCCACGTGTCCGTCATCACCAAAGTTGCCTCGGCTCGGGAACTTGGGTACGATTGGGGAAGGTCACTTCGTGAGCACCCTCGCTCGCCCGGTCAAAGATCGGCCTCTACTAACCATGATATCTGTTTTTGAAAACCTTGTATGCTCTTATTCCGGTTATTAGCCTAGGTTACTATGTGATGCTCGCAGCAAATAAGTATAGACTGAGCCGCCTGAATTGGAACAAAACATTTCATGTTTGTTTGTTTGAAAATGGTTTGATGGTGCTACCCGCAGGTAGGCTAAGACGCGGATTTGCCACCCTCAGGTGGGCTTAGAAAACATGATTTTGCCACTATCTAGTGGGCTTAAAACAAACATTCAACGCATTGTCCCAATTCAAGTAGCACAACCTCCACCCACAGGCATTCAAGACAGTTATATCACATAAGCACATAGCCTCATGGTAAGCATGCTATTCATGGCGATCACTCACACGCATGCAAGGATGCTAAAGCATAAAACTCACCGAGTACTCCGAGCCAAGACAGAAAACCGATTAGAAATCATGCATGATCCTAATTATACAAAATGCCTAATGCAACACATGCAATAATGCAACTATAGCAGGCTCGGCTATTCTAAACATGGCATGTGGAATGCTACAACTAACACGTATTCAATTTAGAATTGAAATACAAATGCAGTTTGTATGATGCGCCGAGCCCGGTGCATGCAAAACAGATGAATGAATGCAAACATGCTATCATACTGTATGCTAATTGAAATATGCCCTATATCTAACCATCGTAAGCAGGTAAATAAAAGGGAGAAAGAAATGGGGGTTAGAAGACATACATCACACTCACACACACTTATTACAGTTATGCCCTCGCGCAGAGGGTCCAAATGAATAATATACAGTCCGAAATAAAAGAATATTACAGTCCGAAATAATACAGATTCCTAATTAATTAACAACTTAACTAAGAAAGCTTTAAAATTGGCTTGCAAGCCAGGGGCTGCCTTGCTTCGTTCCGGATAATGAAATGATGTATGTTGGCCTGCCTTTGCGCAAAAATCCACTGGGATGCCCAATTTAGCCTCTGTTTGCAATGTTTCTCGAAATGCGCGCCAGACTCCGAAAAGTTGCTGATTCCTCATTTTGCTGCAACAGAGAGCAGGAAAAGGGCATAGCAATGTATTTCACAAATATATGCATGCCTCGATTCTCGTGCCACCAATCACGTATATCGATGCATGATGGCCGAGGAATCGGATTGCACAACTCAATATAGGGTGCAATGCAGATGAATGCTACAACAAAACCTAACTCCATCATGGGTAATTCGGAGTGTCGGTGACTGGGGAATTGAGACCCGTTCCGTCACTCGGAGTACGAAACGTGCCTCGTTTCCTGTGCCCGGGCTAACTCCTATCCCGAACACGATGCGATATGCATGATATGCATGAAATGCGACTAATATGCAACCCTAAACATGCACAATGCTATGAAAATGAAATGCCTCGAAATGCGTGCATGCGGGTACGTAAACCGAGGCGATGATCCCAAGGCATGAAATGGCATACGCAATGCAAATGGACTTACACTAACATGAGCGGACCTCAGCCGCACTCACATAAGAGGCCGTCGGATAAAAAGAAGTGCCTCGAAATGCGTGCCCACGAGCGCGCAAACCGAGGCGATGCATACGGAATGCAAAATGACATGGAAATGATATGTAATGATGCTAAAATGAGATGTCTCGAAGTGCGTGCCCGCGGGCACGCAAACCGAGAAAAATGGCATACGGAATGCAATGATGCGAAAATGGCATACAGAATGCAAAATGGGCTTATACCAACATGAGAGGACCTCAGCCACTCTCATACGGGAGGCCGTCGGATAAAAAAAAATGCCTCGAAATGCGTGCCCACGGGCGCGCAAACCGAGGTGATACATACGGAATGCAAAATGACATGGAAATGATATGTAATGATGCTAAAATGAGATGTCTCGAAGTGCGTGCCCGCGGGTACGCAAATCGAGAAAAATGGCATACAGAATGCAAAATGGGCTTATACTAACATGAGAGGACCTCAGCCACTCTCATACGGGAGGCCGTCGGATAAAAAGAAGTGCCTCGAAATGCGTGCCCACGGGCGCACAAACCGAGGTGATGCATAAGGAATGCAAAATGACATGGAAATGATATGTAATGATGCTAAAATGAGATGTCTCGAAGTGCGTGCCCGCGGGCACGCAAACCGAGAAAAAAAGCATATGGAATGCAATGATGTGAAAATGGCATACAGAATGCAAAATGGGCTTATACCAACATGAGAGGACCTCAGCCACTCTCATACGGGAGGCCGTCGGATGAAAATGAGATGCCTCGAAATGCGTGTCCACGGGCACGCAAACCGAGGCGATGGCATACGCAATGCAATGAGACTAAAATGATATGCAAAATGCAAAATGGGCTTACACTAACCTGAGTGAGCCTCAGCCACACTCACATAAGAAGCCGAAGATGAAAATGGGGTGCCTTGAAATGCGCGCACACGGGCGCGCAAACCGAGGCAATGCGTTTAAGCATGAAATGACATACGAAAGTGAGATGCAAACATGCAAATGGATTTTCAGCACTTACAAATGATGCGAAATAGCCCCGAAAGGTGGGGAAATGATACCGAATGCCCGGAATGGTCCCGAAATGCGACAATAAGCACCCGGAATGGCCTATAGCCATACTAAACATGCATAATTGGTACATGGTATGCAAAACAGTAGCAAGGCAGCCCCCAAAATAGCATTTTTCAGTCACAAAAAGGGCTAAATAGCAAGCATGGATAGGGCAACAATATCATGCGAAAATACGAGCCAAGAGAGGAGTATTGAAGCAAGTGATACATGCGATGCTCAAATGGAAAAGTACCCTTCTACAACCTTGATGAGGGACTAAAAATATGCACATTTTCAGTAGATGACATTCCAAAACTCAGTATGAAAACATGGTAAAAATGCTATGCAAGAATGAGGATACATAAGGCTATAACATGAAGTACCCCAAAAATTCATCAAAACAACAAAGACCCTCAATGAGATATGACAAGAAGGCAAAAATATGGATATTTTCAGTACTGATGATGGCTGAAATCAGAAGCTAGATAAGCTTAAAAAGGCATGCAAAGTGGGGTCAAAGAGAGATATAAAGGCAAGTGTAACATGGAGACCCCAAAAAAAGTTGATCCCTTCTACAATAATGTATAGGGACACAAAATAAGCTCACTCACAGTTCATGGCATGTTCCAAAACAGACTGCATGTAGGTCAAATAAATCATGCAAGTTTACGGTAATTTGAAGGAATTATGAAGCAAGTGCATGATAGAGAGGCCAAACAGGGTTGAGCCCTTCTTCAATGTTGAAGAGGGACTCAAAATGGGCCCACTCACAGTTTACCTCATGCTCGAAAACAGATCACTCATCAGCTAGAAAAAGCATGCAAAAACAAAGGCAAAACAAGGATTCAAAGCAACTTGCCCATGGAGCATGAAAACAAGGTTGAGCCCTTCTTCAATGTTGAATAGGGGCTCAAAATAAGCACAATATCAGTTCATGAGATGCTCCAATTCAGATCACACATAGGCCAAATATTCAATGCAAAATATTGACATAGAAGATGCTATTGAAGCAAGTGTACCATAGAGGGCTCAAACAGGGTTGAGCCCTTAATCAAAGATCAAAATGAGCTCAAAAGGGGACCACTTTCAGTAGGGGTCGAAGCTCAACACAATATGGAAATAGGGTTAAGAAAGGAAGCAAGAAAATGGTACAAAAGAGGGATTTGAGATTTACCCTTGAAGACAAGACTTTTGCTACCTCTTTGCTTGATGAAAGTTGCTTCTAAACCCCCCAAGAACTCCTCGCTGCTGGAAATGAAGTGGTGTTGGTGGTGCTAGGAGATGATTTAGAAATGGCACTAAACTTTTAAGATTTGAGAGAAATGGAGATGGATTGGTGTATGTATGCTTGAGGACTATTTTTCTAACCCTAGACACAAGTTTTTGGCTGCCTTATATGGACAAAAGGAGGGGTGTAAAGGTGGAGGGAAATGCACCCAAGCATTCCCCTCCAAAATATCCCCCGGATATAGATCTTTTCTGGGGGAAAAAGGTGCATAGCTGGAATGCACACAACCCAAGGAAGCTGGCCGGCTAGCCCCCTTTATTGGAGGTGGCCGGTCGGCCACCCCCCCTGGCCGGCCGGCCAAGGGCAAAAATGGAAAGATGGAATTGCTGGCCGAGCTCTATATGATGGTGTCCTCCCAGGTGTGTACAACAAGGCCCTATGGTTGGAAATTGACAACTCTGAACCAGAATAAACAACAATTCACTTTTCAAAGAGGGTCAAAAATGAAAATAAGAATTACTGGCCGGCCATGGTTTTTTAGTGTCCTCCCATGTGTGTACATCACAAATATGTGGTTTTGGCTCAAAGGAAATGGCCCTAGGGTGGTCAACATTGGCCCGGAAGTGAGAAAAACGGGCGCCGGAAGAGCACAACAGGTTTCTTGGACAATTGCTAGCCTCCCACCCTCCAGTGATCTTCCTGATGATAAAACAGAGGTACCTGCCAAAAATGAACAAAAACCGATGCAAAACAAATGCTCGGGGGCCAAACCGCGAGGTTCGGGGCCCGAAAACCGGCTGTAAGCACCGAAAGTGGCATTCAGCCACGAAGTGGGTATCTAAGACCCCAATGTGCCTCGTTATGATGAAACAGAGGTACCTGCCAAGAATGAACAAAAACCGATGCAAAACGAATGCTCGGGGGCCAAACCGCGAGGTTTGGGGCCCGAAAACCGACTGTAAGCACCGAAAGTGGTATTCAGCCACGAAGTGGGTATCTAAGACCCCAGTGTGCCTCGTTATGATGAAATAGAGGTACCTGCCAAGAATGAACAAAAACCGATGCAAAACGAATGCTTGGGGGCCAAACCGCGAGGTTCGAGGCCCGAAAACCGGCTGTAAGCACCGAAAGTGGCATTCAGCCACGAAGTGGGTATCTAAGACCCCAGTGTGCCTCGTTATGATGAAACAGAGGTACCTGCCAAGAACCGGAGGAATCGGAGACGGTTGGGCAGTCCCGAACCGAGGCACACGGCCTGACGGCTCCGAAAATCGGGAATCGGGCTCCGAAATGGGCAAAATGGCCTACGGCCACGAAATGTAGCCCACGGCCACTGAGAGATAGTCTACGGGACCTCTCCCTCCCCTCAGGAAAGAAAACAGAGAAAACCGAGTCCGGTTCGCAAACCGAGGCAAGGCACAAAAGAGAGTTCGGAAGTCCGGAGGCAGGGCGCACGGCCGCGACTCTGAGACTTCTGAACGAGCACAATATGCAACATCACCGAGCGCTCAATCGGTGACGTCTGAGTCTTAAGGTCGGTCAAAAATGGGGTGTCTACACACGCGCCTTGCCTCAGGATCTCTCGACTCGACTGTTTTGTGTTTGGTTTTGCACCAAACACTTGTGTTTTGCTTTTAAGGGGTAGGGAATGGCTTGTTGGCCATCCCCACACCTCACCGGCCATGGCTTGAGGCCACCGGCCATTGTTTTGTTTCCATCGGCCAAATGTTTGGCTGACCGGCACTCTTTGTGGTCGGTCGACCATTGTTTTGGCCAATTTGTCTTTTTTGGCTGGCCGACCACCGTGCATCTGCTTTTGCAGATATTTTTATGCCAGCTGTGCTAGCTGGCATACACTTTGCTCCCCCTCCATACACGTGTATGGAGGGATTTCACTCTTGCTTAGCTTGTTTTGTAAGCTTGGCAAGAGTGATCCTCTATAAAGGGAGGGCCTCTCCTCCCTCCTCCAGGGTTACAAAAAAAGCTCCAGAAGTCTGGTTTTAGGGTTAGCATAGTGTATCTATTCTATCTCTATATCTTCATCTCTTTGTGTATAAGTGTGTGTTTGTCCTTACTTTTGTGCACAAACACCTAGTGTTACACTATACCTTTAGTTGCTGAGGCATTAGAGGGTTGTTCTTGGAGTTCTTGGGTGGATTCAAGCTTGACGAAGTTGCTGGAGCATTGTTCTTGAAGAAAGTCTTCAAGGGTAAGAATCTTGCCCTTTATTCCCCATTCTTGCATAGGCTTTTAGCCATCTTTTCTTGCTGTTTTAAGCTTAGTATATAACATATAAAAGTCTTGTTTTTACTTGCTTAAAATAGTTGTTTAAGGTTGTTTTGGTGTTTGGGGTTGTTTGACCCCTCTTAGGCCTTGTTTGGCCCCCATTTTGTGCTATTTTGGTGAGCTCCGAGACCACCTTGTTTGGGCCTCCTCACCACTGAAATCTTGAGGGATTTCAGTGGTGAGGATGGTGGTTTGAGGTCCTAAGAAGGAGAGGGCCATCCCCTCTCCTTGTTGTCCTCAAAATGTGTCATTTTTGCCTCATGTGTGAGCTTCATTCTTGAGTTCATGTTGGCCATGTATTAAGTGTTATTTGTGCTTATTTTGCCATAATATAGCACTATTTTTACTTGGTTTAGACACACCATGCTTGCCTTGTATACTTGTCTTGTAATGCCATGAATTGCCTTAACATGTGCCTAGCATTTAGACTATCATGCTTACTTGTTTTGGCTTAGCTTTGTGAAGCTTTTATGCATATTTTAGTATGCTTGAGGTCTGCTTTTGGTTGCTCGGGTCATCCATGCTTTGCTTTGTATAGCTACCATGCAATTCCCCTTGTGAGCCTTGAGTGTTGACCCCTCTAGCATGCTTTACTTGCTTTGTTTCAGTGGTTTAGAACCACTTACTATGTCATTTTAGTCCATATAGCATGCTTGTATGCTTGCATTTATGGCTCCTTTGATGTTTCAAAAGGTTTGTGTGTTATGCTCCATGATTGGTTCATTTTGCATGCCTTTAGATTTAGGCCATTTAGATGCCATCTAGGTGTGCCCTTGACCTTGTTTTGGTCTGCCTTGGGATGGTTTTGAGTCCCCTTGGCCCTTTGAGGCTTGGTTGGCATGGCCATGGTTTAAGCCCCTTGGCTTGCCTCGAGTTTTGGACATTGTTGCATGCTTGGCTTGTCTTGTTTACTTGGTTTGGCACCTTTTATAACATGATTTCAGAGTTTAGTATGCTTGCCATATGTCCATGTTTATCCCTTTTAAGTGTGCTTAAAAGTTGCTTCTTTATGTCTAAGTGTTGGACCATGTTTGCATGCATGTTTGTATGTGTTTTGGCCCCCATTTCCTTAGCATTTGGCCACTGATTTTGGCATGCTTGAGAGCTACCCATGTTAGTGTAAGTCCATCCCACCATGTTATTGCATGCATGCCTTGCATATTGTCGCATGCTTGCTCCGTTTTACCTTGTGTCGTATGCCTAGGTTGCATTGCATCTTGTGCGCATGCCTTGCCTCTTGAATCACCATGATAGAGGTTGGATCTTTATGTGTTTGTTCGGTTTGCATTACATTTGAAATCAAAATGCACAACTTGGCCTCTTTGGCCATCACGCATTGGAATGCGCGATTGGTAGTCCGAGGGCCAAGTACCAAACTCCTTTGAGTCATGAATATGATAAGGAGTGTGGTTGGTGCAAACATTGCTTGAAATGCATTGCCATGCCATGTTTTGCCCTCTGTTGCTGTCAAAACAGGTTTTTGCAGGCATACATGGTCGGCCGACCATCTCAACTGCCGACCGACCAAACATTTTTGGCCGAGAGCTATACAAATGGTCGATGACCACTCCCCTATGGCCGGTGACCATTCCTCATGGCCAGTGGCATCCCCCAGTGTCCAGAGAGTGTACCTTGGGACTTTTGCAGTCTTCGGAGGAGGAAAACAGTGAGAACAGAGGCACCTTGTGCATGGCATTGGATTTCCGGGCGAAGCCAATCCGAGCATGCGTGCATCCCTCTTCCCAAGGCCCCTTTACTGCTTTCAGTAGCTTAATTGATTCGTTAATTAGTTAAATGTTGTATAATTTAATTAATTAGCTTGTAGGTTAATTAAATTGTATTATTCTTTCGGTCCCTCCAAGCGAGGGCGAATGTGTAATAAGTGTGGGTACGTGTGTGCATGTCTTCCAACCCCCACTTGTTTCTCCCTTTTGCTTACCTGCTTTTGATGGTTAGTATTAGGTCATATTTAATTTAGCATCCTTATGCTATGCATGCGTGCATCCATTCATTTGTATTGCATGCACCAGGCTCGACACACCATGCTAACTGCATAGTATTTCAAATCTAACTTGAATACGTGCTATTTGTTGCATTCCACATGCCATCCTAGGATTAGCCGAGCCTATTCTAGTTGCATTTTGTATGCGATGCATTAGCTATTTAACATGGACTTGGATCATACATTGATTACTAACAAGTTCTTTGTTTTGGCTCGGAGTACTCGATAAGCTTTTTATGCTTTAGCATCTTGCATGAGTGTGAATGTTAAACGTGACAGCATGCTTACCATGTGGCTATATGCTTATGTGATGTAAACTGCCTGAATGCCTATGGGTGAAGGTTGGGTTGTTTGAGTTGGAACAACTCGTTGAAATCCGTGTTTTAGCCTACTTGCGAGTAGCAAATTTCAAACTGTCTTTCAAACAAACGAATATGCAATGCTTTGTTCCAAATTAGGCGATCTAGTCTATACTTGTGTGTTGTGCGCTCACCTAGTAATTCTAGCTAATTAATCGGAATAAGAACACATATGTTTTCAAAAACAAGATATCATGGTTAGTAGAGGCTGATCTTCGGATCGGGCGAAAAGGGCTGCTCATAGCTGACCTTCCCCAATCGTACCCAAGTTCCCGAGCCGAGGCAACTTTGGTGATGACGGACACGTGGCCTTAGGCAAACGAGTCAGGGTTTCCTAAATTCCCCCATAAAAAATATTTAGGTGGCGACTCTGCATCTGGCAAAGCAGTCCATGTTTGACACTTCTTTCAAAAAAATCTGTTTTCCAAAACGATTTGCCGGATTCGGACTCTTTGGTGATTTATCAGTCTTGCATTGCACATTGCGAGATCAGATTAAGAACCGACACTAATCGAGTCCGAACTGTAGCATGAGGCCCACGCGGGCGCGTCTACACATCCCCACCATTGAAATGCCTCTGGATTTCAGTGGTGAGAAAGCCAATACAAGGTGGTCTCGGAGCTCACAAAGAAGGGCACAAAAAGAGGCCAAACAAGGCCTAAGAGGGGGTAAACAACCCCAAACACCAAGAGATCTTAAACAACTATTTTAAGCACTTAAAATCAGAGCTTTTATCAGTTATAAGTTAAGCTTAAAAACAGATGCAAGATAGGCTAAAAGCTTGTGCAAAAAAGGGGAATCTAAAGCAAGGAACTCACCCTTATAGAACCTCTTCAAGAACCAAGCTCTAGCAGGTTTCTCTGATCAAAATCAGCTCAAGAACCTTAACAACAACCCTCTAATGCCTCAGCAACCCAAGGGTGGTGTAATGCTAGGTGTTCAAGTGCAAAAGTAAGACACAAACTCACTTTTGAGGCACAAAATAGGATCAAATAAGGGAATATAGATACAAAGTTGTATCTCACTCTCTAACCCTAATTCTCTGAACCCCTAGAACCTTTTAGGAGGGAGGAGAAGCTCCCTCTTTATAGAATTCCAAAATTGCAAAGCTTCCAAAGCAAGCTAAACCAAGAGGCAAATCCCTTCATACACGTGTATGGAGGGGGTCAATTGTGGATGCCAGCTGTTACAGCTGGCATAAAATATCTGCCAAAAGAAGATGGAAAGGGGTCGACCAGCAGAAATGGCCGATTGATCAACAAAGGTGGCCGACCGACCACAAAAGGTGCCGACCGGCCATAACCTTTGGCCGATGGCAAAAAAACAGAGTCGGTGGCCTTAAGCCATGGCCGGTGAGGTGTGGGGATGGCCAGCAAGCCATTCCCTGCCCTTAGAAGCAAAAAACACAAGTGTTTGGTCCATAACCAAGCACAAAACAAACAAGTCGAGAGGTCTCGAGGCAAGGCGCGCGACCAAAACCTCTGAGAACTCAAGACAAACATGAACATGGATAATCATCGAGTGTTCAAACGATGACGTCCAAGTCTTGAAGACGGTCAAAAATGGGGTGTCTACACCACCTTCCTTTAATTTTGAGCTCAAGATCAGATTTTATACTCTAGAGAGAGAGGGAGAGGCCGGCTCTAGAGAGAAAGAGAAGGAGAATTGTGTGTTTGGCTCAAAGTTGTGGAATTGGAAGGCTAGACTCAAGATTTAGCTACAATTGTGGAAATTGAAGCCCTTAGGTGAGTAAATTCATGGATTCTAGTTTGTAACTTTGTGAATTCAAAGTTGAGTGTTGATCAAGAACATGAATTGAATTGATTAAGTTGAGATTGAAGTCCATGTGTTCATGCATGAAGAGAATTGCTATAAAATTACATAATCTAGCATGTAATATGTGAATTATGAAAGATTGAGCATTGAAGCATACATGCAAGCATGGTTTTGTTGAGTTTCATGGTTATAAGCATCATTGGTGCTATTTGAAATGGAATTGGGGTCAAAGACTAACATGCATATTGAATTGATAGAGATATGAATTTGGTATGAAGTTTGAATGCATGGGTTTTGATTATACAAAAGAAATGAGGGTTATTTGAGAATTAGATGATGATTTTGAACAATTTGGTGTCATACTCTTATATTCTCATGTAATATAATGTGTTTACATGTTTTTGAACCGAAATCATGAGTTTGGAACCTTTGAACATCAAAATTGAACTTCAAGAACAGTTTTGGAAAACCCAGAATTTGGCATGTCCGCTCGAGCGGGGAAAGCGCCGCTCGAGCGTGAGATGCGAGCTCCCAGAACTTTTTGCAGACATGGATGTCTGCTCGAGTGGGGAGATTCACGCTCGAGCGGGGAGCCATGTAGTATGACCTTCAGCTCGAGCGTCCGAATTCACGCTCGAGCGTAAAAATGAGGTAACCAGTACTTTTTGCAGACCATGAGGGTTCGCTCGAGCGGCGGAACCCACGCTCGAGCAGGGATCCCTGTTTCAGAAATTTTGTAAAGGTGTTCTGTGTTTTATTTTCCATTCTCTTTCATTTCTAAGCACTCTTAGGCATGCATTGAGCATCATAAATGAGTTAAAAGGATGAGAAAGAAGCCTAAGAGGGATGTATGAATTAAGAACGGATTGAATTGTTTGTGATCCATTGTGTTCATGAAATGTGCAGGGTCGAGTTCCAGGGTAAATCCGCCGGCAGAACACTGTGAGTAATATCTTAGTAAAGATATTTTGAAGTATGTTATTTGTCCAATTGCTTATTCCCATATAAGTCTTATAAGTTATTAATTTGAATTGTGGACAAACGTTTGCTATGCCATATGGTTGGGCCAAAGGCCGTTGGGTACAATTGATTGGGCCGAAGGCCGTTTGACATGCATGAATGCTGGGCCAAAGGCCGTTTGACATGAATGATTGGGCCGAAGGCCGTTTGACACGAATGAATGGGCCAGAGGCCGTTTGACACGAATGAATGGACCAAAGGCTGTTTAACACGAATGAATGGGCCAAAGGCCATTTGACACGAATGATTGGGCCAAAGGCCGTCGGACAGGAACAATTGGGCCAAAGGCCGTCGGATATGAACGAATTGGGCCCGAGGCCGTTTGATGTGTTTGGAACCGCAGTCACTTGACCTATATATATACTAGATAGAAATATGAATTGGGCCCAAGGCCGTCCGATGTATGTTGTTCTAAATACCGTTCGTGTATTTTCTTTATTTGATACTATTCACTAGGCTTTCGCTCACGCTCATTCATGTGTCTGTAGGTGAGCCAAGGGAGGTCCAAACCCAGCCTCAGTGAAGTTTGTGTGAAACAGTCAAGGTTTTGAAGAGTCAGCCCATACGTCTCACGCACGAGACTTGTTTTCGCCCTTTTGCTATTTTGTTATATTTTGTCATGTTGGCGAGAACTTTGGATTACGGTTGTATATAGTTTTGATTGGCTGACCATGACTTGAATGATCCTGTTGTGTAAAGCTTATATGTTAACTTTCCTTGATATGAGTTATTAATGTATGTGTGTGAAATGTTATGACGTGCCATGTAAGCACAGCTCTATGGACAAAAGTTTGAAATTGCTTCCGTTTGGCCCCCTTAACTCTGTTAAAATATATCTGATTTGGTTTAAGGCCGTAGGTAATCTCGTGATTACTGGCTGGTTATGTCCTTAACCCAAGGGGGAGGGTTCGGGTCATGACAGTAAGCGGGGTACTGACAACCCGATTGGCCTTACTGGGACCAGAGCCAGAGAGGTGAAGTATGTATATACCCAGAGCTGCAAACAGAAAAAGATGGATGAAGTCATGAGTAGAAAATGAAATACAAATGCGCAAAAAAGGCAGAATGAACAGAATGAACAGAAAAGATAAGTGTGAGGCATACCTCCCAAACCCTCTAATAGCTACCGAGTGAATCCACCTTGCGGCGAGAGACGGAGCTCATGTAGCAGTATAAGGTGGTCAGGCCAGCACCACTGCAATCATACTTTGCCACCTGGGAGAGGTGCACCAGTGCCCTCAAAAGATATAACCCCACGATATTTTCCCTGTTCATAAACAGGGTAGTACCGAGGAGATACACAAGGAAGCCGCGGGTGTACTGGGTGACCTCAACTAGAGTGGTGGGTTGAAAGTTGGAGAAGTACTCGAAGAACCAGCTGTACCTTACCATCCCGTGGCTGGTAGTGTCCGGGATTGCTCCAAGAAGCTGATGTTGTGCAGCTCTCTATTGCGTCATATCAGGATCGCATCGGATCAGGCCGCCAACTCCAACCCGTAAGCCGGTGAGCATCGTAAAGTCGTACGAGGTCAAAGTCATCTCCCCGATCGATAAGAAGTGGAATGGGTCTGTGTTGTCCCACCATCTCTCGACCAGGGCCCCGTTCAACAGTGACTCGGCTCTCATCTGAATAAGCCCTGAGCAGAAGGGTCTAAAGCCAGTGGCATCAACTAATGTGCGAACCTCCGCGGGCAGTCTCTCATACCAGCACCGAGGGCCAGATATGGATCCGTAGCTGCCAATCCTCCTGGCTATCACCCGCAAATGGGAAATATAATGGAATTTAACTAGTGGTCTACTTATGAGCTTCAACAATGCATCAAAACAAAGAGAAGTTGCTTACTATGGAGGCATCGGCTGACAAGTGCTCCATGGGCTCTCGCAGCAAGATATCCTTGTCTATCTCGGGGATAAGGCCCTCGAATCTCAAAATCCCACTCGGGGGTGGAGCGTGTGTGTGTGGTCGAAATGTGGCCGTGTCAAATGGCCTATCAACGAGGGGAGGCAATGCGGGAGCATCTTTGGCCTCCATGTTTGCGCCTAGGGCAGCCCCAATACCAATGGCGGGGTCTGGAATGGGAACTTCGTCACTAGCCATGGAGAAGAGCGGAGGAAATGAAAAGAAAGCAACAAAATGTAAAAGGCTAAACCCTAGGAGAGAGAAAATGAGAGGTGAAAGTGAAAACACGAGAGTGAGTCTCTAAAAACCCAAAAAACTCGTGAGAAACAATGCAAAAACAATAAGAAACCCAAAAACTTGACCGAATCAAAATCCAATTGGTTCAAAATGAAGAAGAGAGGAAGGGTTTCGAATAAAAAATGGCGAGATTTGTTGGGAAACGCAATGAAAAAAGGAAATCTAGAGAGAAAAAGCTAGAGAGAGAGAGAGAGATGAAAAGGTGTGAGGAAAGTTTGGATTTGTTTTAAACACATAAATCGCAAGGAAAGGCTGAAACTGCCCCTACCGCTATCGAGGCCCAGCCGGCTATTGCAATGCCTGGCCGGCCGTCAATGACAACATAGTACAGTTTTGTTCTTTCCTTCTTTTTCTTCTTTTGGGTTATTTATTTCTTGTTTTATGGAGTTAAAAATAAGAGAGTTCAAAACATAAAAATAGTGAACCAAAAAAGAGAGAAAATAAAAGAAAAAGAAAAAAAGAAAAGAAAGAAAGAAAAAAAACCAAAAATAAGAGAGTTCAAAAAAAAAAAGAAAAAGAAAAGAGAGAGAGAAAAAAGAAAAGAAGAAAAGAAGAGAAAAAGAAGAAAAAACCAAAGATAAGAGAGTGAAAAAAGAAAATAATAAATAATAAGAGAGTGAAAAAGAAAAGAAAGGATTTTTTTTTTTTAGCGCATTTGTGTTTGATTCTTGATTTAATTTGTTTAAACTATTCCAAGTAGTTTATAATCGTATTTCATTTTGTTATTATGTTCTGTAACCAAACGATATTGTATGTACGGTTCATTTAGAGGAGTTCTAGATAAAATCATTCGTACCATAGTAAAATCATCGTCCCTTTCACAACCAAATTGGAACACGGTGCACTGTGTTCATTGTTTCAACACGTGGGTAAATTGGCTTCCACTTTACTACACTGCTTTGATTATTTTGATTTTACGCCTCCCTGTGTAGAATTCCTGTTTGTTTCTAATTCTTACTTATGCGATTTGTTTAACCTTTCCTCCTCTTACGTGTGACGCATTAGGATTGTACCTTCAGTTCAAACATTAGGCGTGTCCCGGTGTTCACACCACCCTTCCTCTTTTCGCGTGTGACGTGTTAGGATTGTACCTTCAGTTAAAAACATTGGGCGTGTACCGATGTTCACACCACCCTTCTTTCTCTCACGTATGACACGTTAGGATTGTACCTTTGGTTAAAAACATTGGGTGTGTCCCAGTGTTCATACCACCCTTCATCCTCTCGCGTCAGACGCGTTAGGATTGTACCTTCGGTTAAAAACATTGGGCGTGTCCCAGTGTTCACACCACCCTTCCTCCTCTCGGGTGTGACGCGTTAGGATTGTACCTTTGGTTAAAAACATTGGGCGTGTCTCGGTGTTCACACCACCCTTCCTCCTCTCGCGTGTGACGCATTAGGATTGTACCTTTGGTTAAAAACATTAGGCGTGCCCCAGTATTCACACCACCCTTCCTCCTCTCGCGTGTGACGCGTTAGGATTGTACCTTCAGTTAAAAACATCGGGTGTGCCCGGTGTTCACACCATCTTTCCTCCTCTCGCATGTGACGCGTGAGGGTTGTACCCCCGGTTAAAAATGGCAGGTGCACCTATTTGTTCACACCACCCTTCCTTTTATCGCGTGAAACGCGTTAGGATCTCTATTGAGACCTCGGGTGCGCACGATGGTTACGTTGCCCTTTCTCCTTTGTACGCGAGGCGTAGTTAGGTTTGCATTTTCTTACATCCTTTCAACGTGAGACATAGGTTGGTTTGTGCTTTCTTTATGCTTTTCACGCGAGGCGTGCTTGTTTTATTCACTTCGTTCCATGTGAAACATGGCAAGGTTTATTTCGCTTTGTTTTGCATTATCATTTGAACATTGCATTCTTGTCAAGATTGTAGCATTGTTTCATTACTTCATTTACATGATGTTTCATTACATTGCTTCATTGCATGATCATAAGTTATTTGTTGCATTTTGCCCCCGAGTTCGATCTTTGCATTTATGTATTGATTTCTTGCCCGAGCATTGTGGCCTTGTCAAATGGGTCATCTCTGCGCTTTGACATTCACTCATGTCACTTTATGACTTTGAGCTCTATCAAAGAGGGGTAACTGTGGACACCCCATTTTGGACCACCCACAAGGCTCAAGCGCTTTACTCGGAACACTCGGCGATGAAAGTGGTGTTGTGCGCGGTTCGAGGTCTTAACGAAGGAGCCTTGTTTAAGCTTCGAAACAACCCTAAACCTTCCATATTCCCATTGATCATACCCAAGAAATCCATTTTTACACCTTGTGCCACCATGTGTTGAGGCTGAAACAGAAAAACAGGGGAATGCATTGAGGCCCGGTTGTGAGTCCGCCAGCTGTCCATTTTTGAAGATATTTATCACCTTTTGTGCTCAAATTCTATATATATGACCATATACCTCTGTTTTGGGCGTTGAACAATTGAAAGAAAGCCTATACACATAGAGAGAGCTCCTTCTGCCATTGTAAGCTACCTTTGAGTTAACCTACCTTCCTTGTATCATCTATATACACCATACACAACCTTGACTCATCATCTTAGAGCCTTGGTTGACCCTTGAGTAGCATAATTCAAGCTTGAGAGTGTGTCAAGAGTGAGTTTGATCATTAATCAAAGTTTATTTCATTTTGAGAGGTATAAGCTTGTAACTCTTGTTCTTGCTCTTGCTCACTTCATTTCTACCTATTTCTTGTATTCTTAGGCTATCTTACATCCATTTTAAATTGTTGGAACTTGGGTTTGGATAAGCTACCAAAGGTAGTAAGGTTAACACCCTTACTTGCACCTATCTTCATAGCTTAACCATTGGCTCTTTTACACTCTTTTTCTTTGATTTTTGAAGTGATTTTCAGAGTTGAACCAAGGCCAAATAACATGGTTTGAAGTCTTGAAATTAGAGGGGTTAGCCACCCCTCCTTGTTTTTGCTTATATAGCTTTATTGTCTTTACCTTTTGTTTAGCTTTTTTTGAGTTTGTTTCTTGTATTTTCAGCCACTGTTTTGGCTTATTAGAGGTTGTTTTAGGCCTGTCCTAATCTATTTAATTTATTCAAGCTTTGATTAGTTCCTTTGTTGTAGCATTGGTCTTTGTTGTGTTGTTTTTAGCCTTTCTTTGTCTAACTTTCATGGTAATAACCTCATTTTAAGAATCAACTTGCCATTCCTTTCTTTCATTTGAGAGTTGTTTCAATTGGTTGATGGTTATTCAACACATGAACTAGAGATTCACGCTTAATGGCTTAATCTCTACGAAGATTCATTGTCAACGGCATAATCTCTCTTTCATGTTGAGAATTACTTACCGTTTGACGCTTCTCTCCTTTTAGAGGACTTAATCATCACTTCAAACAAATGGACTAAAGAATGGAAATGACTAAAAGAATTGGTTTAAAAGCAACCAACATACATAAAGAAAATGAGTCATCTTGCTTGGGCTTGACCGGACATTATGCCAAGTTTATCGAGTGAAGAGTGCTCATACGCTAATTCATGGCGTTTTGATAATTCTTGAAGCCTCTCTACTTCCCTTTCTTGAGTTAATTCCATGATAAAAAGGGAGGATTGCTCATATTCATTACATTCATTGATTTTTTTTGTCCGAAATTGTATCCGAAATCATCAAGCAATCAATTTGCTTATTGATGGTTTTGGAAATGATTCCAACCTTCTCTCGAGGCTTTCCCATGACAAAGAAGGAAGGAAGGGACAAACAGAGCTTGAATGACTCTGTATGCACTGTTTTAATTTAAACACACAAAACAGAGTTTTGCACAAAATTGAGGCACGACCGGCCTTCTTTAGGCCCGGCCGGGCTTCATTGAGGGCCGGCCGGTCCTTAATGTTTGGTCAGAAGTGTATTTTTGCAAAAAACAGGGGGTAGTAGTTGAGGTGAAACAACGCAATCCTGGGGCAGACAAATTCTTGAACATTGTGCATATGTATGCATGCAATTCTTGCGCATCCTCGCTTACATTATGATCATTGTAATTAATTTAATTTAATATTATTTGTTGTAATTACTCTCATTAATTATTAAGTGTTGTAATAATTATTATTGTCCCTTTGTAATTGCTGTAGTTAATTAGTTTAAATAGCGAGTTTGTTTATCGTGATTATCCTTGTTGTAATAGCATAGTTAGCTAGTTAGTTAGCCTCGCTTATTTATTCATTCGGTTTTGTAATAATTAGTTAAATTCAGACTTTTGGACTTTGATTCGTACCCTCTTGTACGAGGGAAATATTGTAATAATGTATATGTCTTCCAAGCCCACGTCTTTCTCCCTTTTACTTACTTGCTTATGATAGTTAGTTTAGGGACATTACGTTTTGATATAGCATACTTCATGTTTTGCATCCATTCGTCTTGCATGTATATAAGGTTTGGCTTATCATGCTAACCCAATATCAAATGTTCAAAACTCATTGCTTGACTACGTGCTTTTTCGCATGTCTTGAATGAAATCATATGCCATGCTCATAGCTGAGCTTATAAAATACATAATGTGTGCGCTGCATTAGTCATGTTGCATTTAATTAGGAACATGCATATTTTTCTAATTATTTTGCTTTGATTTGGCTCGGAGTACGAGGTGAGCTGTTATGTTTTAGCATCTTGCATCGAATGTTTGTGTTGCCATATCCAAAGCATGAATACCATGAGGCTAAGTGCTTAAATGATATAATTGTTTGAATGCCTGTGGATGAAGGCTAGTTGCTTGAATTGGGATGGCTTGATTAAATGTCCATTTTTTAGCCCACTTTTTCAAGTGGCAAATTCACAAAACAATTTCGAAACAAAACATGAAATCAAGTGTTCCAATTCTTGCAAATTAGTCTATATTTGCGTGTGCGTCGCATAGTAAAAAATAGCTAATAAATCGAAAAAAGACCATATAATGTAAATAAAAAACACATCACAATTAGTAGAGGCCGATCTTTGATCAGGTGAGTGGGGTGCTCAATTCATGACCTTCCCCTCTCGTACCTAAGTTCTCTAGTCGAGACACTTTGGTGATGATCGACTAATGGCCTTTGGCACGAGTCTCAAGTTTCCTAATTTTCCCCAAAATATTTAGGTGGCGACTCTGTAATCTGGTAAAGCAGTCCATTTTTGGCATTTGATTCAAACATTGATTTTCCAAAAAGAATTGCTGGATTTGGACTCTTTTTGTGTTTTCATTAGTTCACATTGCACTTGTGAAATCATATTCAGAATCACAAGTGGAGTCCGAACTGTAAGGCTATTCGTCTTCCGAAAGGAGCACGAAAAGTTGGGCTATACATATCATCGGCACCTGAAATGTTTTCCCACATAGGGTGAGCTAAAGCCTAGTAGAAATAATCCAACATAGTATATGAATCTTAACAAAGATATAAGGTGAATGCTTGTGCCAAAACAATTTATATTTCTTTCCAAAACTATGCAATGCCAGATTAATATCATAATTCATTTCCTTTACAATTGAAAATAGGGCAATGAATCACACTCTGGTAATCTTAAACAATTACAACCTTTCACGAAAATTTCATCCACAGGAAACCGTGAACCGGCACCCATGTAAACGTAGGTTATACAAGCACTACTATTGCCATTTTACGGATATTTCGTCCATGGGATCAATATCCATGTATACGCGTGGTTTTTAGGACTTTCACAATGGACACTCAGGCCAACTTATCTCAACGAGACAATACATGTTTCCCAGATTCACCCATTTTTCTCAAAACGATAAGCATTTCCGATGTATAAGTGTGATATAATGCTCAATGCAAATGAATGAGAAAATAGTTTCAATTCTACTAATTTACATGCAATTTCTACAACATTCATAGCTATCCTCCACTGATAGCCCAAAACACATATTTCTAAATAGATACACAATTCTCAATAAAGATAAACTTCCCAAACTTTTAAGATGTGAGTGATAATACATATCTAACTCCACCATCCTCATCAATGTTAACCCAATTTTACTTTTCCAACATCAATTTCATTATTTATATAAACTCAATATTTGACAAAATTAGGGCAAAAATTCCATTTTCTTCCAAAATCAATTCAATATAATGAAACCAACTATTTTATCACAACTCAATCTCATTTCCAATCCCACAACCATTTCCATGAAACTATTAGAAAAACCCCTATTTTGAGTTTCGACCAAACACCCTAGGTTTGTTTCAAAAATCCCCAAAATCACAATATTGTTTAGCAAAAGCAAATAACTAAGTCAAAACTCATAGAAAGTGTGAAAAATCCCAAACTCAAGCTTAGAAGACGAGAGAGAGAATGTAGATACTTTAAGGACGCCGAAACCCAACTTTGTTCGGATCAAAAGGAAGCCCATGACGTGCTCTACCCTTTTAACAAAGGGACACAAGTGAACAACTCGATGAATCTAGGTGTATTTGTAGAGAGAAGTAGAGTTTAAGAGAGAAAGGGTGTGGATCTAGGGTTTTGAAAAGTTTAGAGAGAGAGATATGAAAAAGTGATGTGAAAAGTGACTTTTACGAACTGATATATGCGCAGACTGTGCGAGCGCAAGAAATGTCGCTCGAGAGTCCAGACACAAAAGATATGACTACTCAAGCGTAAGAAGTTGACGCTCTAGTGTAAAATACAAATTCCCAGTAGTGTTACAGACAGAAGACCAACGCTCGAATGAATAAGGGTCGCTCAAGCAAACACCGCTGAGCACAAGAAGCTTCGCTCGAGCGAAGAATACCACTTCCCAGTAGTTTTGCAGACCTGCAAAAGTACTGAGAGTTCACAAAGAACGCTCGAGCGCAAGAAGTGACGCTCGAGCGAAGGAACAAAATTCTGGGCAACAACAGTTTGAAAAACAAGCTACCAACCTGTCTAAACACGAGCAGCACATCCCAAAAGCCAAACTCAAAGAGATATAAGGGGAAACAAGACATGAATAACTATATAAGACAATGAAACTCGGATCCAAAATATCAAGTGGGACGGGTCTAAACTAGGATCGCTATAGCAGAAGAATTTTTTTTTTCATCTTTCCTTTTCTAAATTATAAATCATGGAATCCTTATAAAAAATAATAAATTATGAGATTTTAAAAATATATATATATATATATATAGTATAGATATGCTTAAATTTATTTGGGAATAAAATTGTGTTTAATTATGGAATAGAGAGAAAATCTAGATATAAGGTTTAATTTTTATTTTATGTTAGGCTTAATTTTATATTTATATAGATTAGGCCAGTTGTGAAAAATATTAATAGTATACATTTTCTGGGAGGTGAGAGATTTTCTTTTTTATTAGATTATTTTAGGAGAGAGAAGATTGTATGAGATTTATATTTTTTTTAAATAAAGGCTTGATTTATTTTGAGAGAGAGGGGGAGGTTGAGAATTGTGCGCTTATTTTTTAATTTTTTTTTTCCTTCTTTCTTTTTACTGGCAATATATTTGCATTAAATAATTGTAAAGGTTAATATTTGTGTCCTTGGAATAGCCAATAGATGTTTTAAATTTTTATTTTTATATAAATAAAAAATTCAAATGATTAGATTTAAGATTTTGAAACACTTAGGGCCTCTAACATGAAAAGTTACTTTGGTATTATATATAGCATATAGATAGATAGATTATGAGATTCAAGAAAGAGATAAATATTAGGAGAGAGATTTTTGGAACTTCTAATTCAATTATATCTTTTTTTTTTAAAATCTGTAGCTGTTTTGTTAGCCAGTAGTGTTATTTTTAAAATTACAAAAATTAGCAATTTTTTTTAATCTATAGTTACTTTGTTAGCCAATAGTACTATTTTTAAATATTTTTAAAATTACAAAAATTAGCAATTGTGATTTTACGTTCTTTTTAATCTATAATTTTTTGTACAATATATAACTATTTTGTTATGAGATGAGATTTGTGTTTTTTTTAATGTATAATATATATTTTTTTTAATTTATAGTTACTTTGTTATGAGATGAGATTTAGGAAAGAGAGAATATTGGGGGAGAGAGATTTTAGGAACTTGTAATCAAAATTTTAGGTGTTTTTTTTTTTTTTTTTTTTTTGGGCATTTACACACAAGTCATAATTTATGAATTTATACTCCATTAAGTCCTAACTAAGATTTTTTAGACTTTTAAACCTCATTAAATTTTTAATAGTTGGAATTGCCCTTCAAACAATAATTATTCATCATTTATGATTATCTATAAAGGAACATGATGATTTGACATTCATTTTGATTTTTAAAACTTTGATACATCAACTTTTAAATTGAAAAAACTAATATATATATATATATATATATATGTGTGTGTGCACAAAAAAAATGTTTTTTTCTAAAAAAATTGAAAAAACTGAATTGTTTTTGTGCAAAACTGAAAAGTTTGTGCCTATACAGAAGCATGATGATGGAATATTAATGTGTAAAACTGAAAAAAATAAAAATAAAATGAAAAAACTGATAATGTTCTAAGTTTTAAAACTGGAAAAAAAAAATGAATAATGTTCTCGATTTTATTGAATAGTTGAATCAAACCAATAAGTAGAAGGGCAAAACCATTTAATCTCATGCTCTATTTTTTTCATCAGTTAGTGAAATAATTATCTGGAACATTACTATGCAAAATTGATAATGTTTTCAGTTTTAAAAATTGGGAAAAACTGATAATATTCTCAGTTTTACTAAATAGGACTTATTGGTTTAAAAAAAAATCTTATATAGAACCTGAGCTACCAAAACATTTGTAAATTGGATTTTTAGGTAATTAACTCTCTTTTTTTTAATCTATATTTACTTTGTTAGCTAATAGAATTATTTTTAAATATTTTTAAAATTACAAAAATTAACAATTGTGGAATTAGACTTTAGAGCTTTCACGAGCATTCTCAATAGAAATTCCCTTTTCCTTATATAATATATAGATTTGTACATTTGATTCCTTCAATTATAAAAATGTATCAATTTCACCCTTTTCAAACTAGCTTCAAAAGGAATATATTTGTACGATTTTTATAATTAAGGAAGTCAATATATATGGATTCATAAATGAAGGAGTCAAAATAATATTTATTAATAATTAAGGATTTTGGTGTAATTAATCCATCTTTTAACGATGGTTCTCATCGAAGAAGACTAGATTCTCTCTAATAATTTTGGATTAGTTTTATATATTTTTTTAGTTTGTTAGTTTAACTCGAATTTTATTTTGGTCATTATAATTTTAAATTGAATAATTTAGTTCTTACATTTTAAATCTGTTCAGTTTGGTGTTTTCGTTCAAGTTACAGGTAGGGCTACCAAAATGGCCCGTGGACAAAAAAAAAAAAAAAACCCCAGTATTACCCAACCCATCCCAACCTACTTGTATGCCCATCCTAGTCCATCCCATAAAAAATGATTTAGGATTTTGGACAAATGTTTGTTAACCTGAGCCCGCCCATAAACCAAACCCATAACATTTAGCATGGATAAGTCTAAAATTTAGTTTGATTTTTTTTTAATCTAATGTTTAGTTTGATTTTATAGCGATTCTGGTTTAGACCCGACCCATTTTGTATTGCAGACTTGGGTTTCATAGTTTCGTATTGTTGTTCATATCTTGCTTCCCTTGTACTTCCTTAAATTTTGGCTATTGGGTTGTAGTGGTTGTCTTTAGAACAGGTTGGTTGCTTGATTTTCAAACTGTTGTCTAGGATTTTACTCCTCCACTTGAGCGGGCTTTGTGAACTTTCAGTACTTTTGCAAGTCTGCAAAACTACTGGGAGAGTGTATTCTAAGCTCTAGTTGTTCTTTCTATGCTCGAGCGGTCTTTCTTGCGCTCGAGTGTGTAGACGTCCCCGAACGCATCCTGGGGAAAGGGAGTGCGAGTCCCTCCCGTTCTGGTTCGATATTGGGTCACTACAGTTCGAAGGACTCAAATGTCACGGTTCTTAATCTTGAACCAAAGAGTCCAAATCCGGCAAATTGTTTTGAAAACAGATTTTTTTGAAAGAAGTGCCAAACGTGGACTGCTTCGCCAGATACAGAGTCGCCACCTAAATGTTTTTTAAATGGGAAATTTAGGAAACCCTGACTCGGTGCCAAAGGCCACGTGTCCGTCATCACCAAAGTTGCCTCGGCTCGGGAACTTGGGTACGATTGGGGAAGGTCACTTCGTGAGCACCCCCGCTCGCCCGGTCAAAGACCGGCCTCTACTAACCATGATATCTGTTTTTGAAAACATTGTGAGTTCTTATTCCGGTTATTAGCCTAGGTTACTATGTGATGCTCGCAGCAAACAAGTATAGACTGGGTCGCCTGAACTGGAACAAAACATTTCATGTTTGTTTATTTGAAAATGGTTTGATGGTGCTACCCGCAGATAGGCTAAGACGTGGATTTGCCACCCTCAGGTGGGCTTAGAAAACATGATTTTGCCACTATCTAGTGGGCTTAAAACAAACATTTGATGAATTGTCCAATCCAAGTAACTCAGCCTCCACCCACAGGCATTTAAGGCAGTTATATCACATAAGCACATAGCCTCATGGTAAGCATGCTTTTCATGGCAGTCACTCACACGCATGCAAGGATGCTAAAGCATAAAACTCACCGAGTACTCCAAGCCAAAACAGAAGCTCATTAGAAATCATGCATGATCCTAAATATGCTGAAATGCCTAATGCAACACATGCAAAAATGTAACTATAGCAGGCTCGGCCATCCTAAACATGGCATATGGAATGCAACAACTATCAAATATTCAATTTGGAATTGAAATACAAATGCAGTTTGTATGATGCGCCGAGCCCGGTGCGTGCGAAACAGATGAATGATGCAAACATGCTGTCATACTGTATGCTAATCGAAATATGCCCTAATCTAACCATCATAAGCGGGTAAATAAAAGGGAAGAAAGACGTGGGGTTGGAAGACATACATCACACTCACCCACACTTATTACAATTATGCCCTCGCGCAGAGGGTCCGAATAAATAATACAGTCCGAAATGAAAGAATAATACAGTCCGAAATATACAGTCTGAATAATATACAAATTCCTAATTAATTAACAAATTAACTAAGAAAAACTGTAAACTGGCATGCAAGCCAGGGGCTGCCTCACTTCCGCTGAATGATGTATGCTGGGCTGCCTTTTCGGAAATCCACTGGGATGTCCCAATTAGCCTCTGTTTGCAATGTTCCTCGAAATGCGTGCCAAGCCTCGGAAGACTGCTGATTCTTGATATGCTGCAACAGAGAGCAGGAAAGGAACATAGCAATGTATTTCACAAATATATGCATGTCTCGATCCTCGTGCCACCAATCACGCATCTCGATGCATGATGGCCGAGGAGTCGGATTGCACAACTCAATATAGGATAAATGCAGATGAATGCTACAACAAAACCTAACTCCATCATGGGTAATCCGGAGTGTCGGTGACTTAGGAATTGAGACCCGTTCCGTCGCTCGGAGTACAAAACGTGCCTCGTTTCCCGTGCCCGGGCTAACTCCTATCCCGAACACAATGCAATATGCATGATATGCATGAAATGCAACTAATATACATTCCTAACATACACAATGTTATGGAATGGCATACACGCTATACGAGGTAATATACAACTGGGCATACACAATGCTATGGGTGAAATGGCATACGCAATGCAATAATGGGCTTACACCAACATGAGAGAGCCTCAGTCACACTCACATAGGAGGCCGTCGGATGAAAAATGAGATGTTTCGAAATGCGTGCACACGGGCACGCAAACCGAGGAGATGGCATATGCAATGCAATGAGACTAAAATGGCATACAGAATGCAAAATGGACTTACACTAACATGAGTGAGCCTCAGCCACACTCACATAAGAGGCCGATGGATGAAAATGAAGTGCCTCGAAATGCGTGCACACGGGCACGCAAACCGAGGAGATGGCATACGCAATGCAATGAGACTAAAATGGCATACAGAATGCAAAATGGACTTACACTAACATGAGTGAGCCTCAGCCACACTCACATAAGAGGCCGATGGATGAAAATGAAGTGCCTCGAAATGCGTGCACACGGGCACGCAAACCGAGGCAATGGCATTAAGGCATGAAATGACATAGAAAATGATATGCAAACATGCCAATGGAATTTCAGCACTGAAATATGGGGGAAAACAGTCCCGAAAGATGGCGAAATGACACCAAATGCAAGGAATGGTCCTGAAATGCGAATTTAGGCACCCGAAATGGCCTATAGCCATGCAATGCATGCACAATATGGACATGGAATGAAAATACAGTAGCAAGGCAGCCCCAAGACAAGAATTTTCCAGTCTAAAACGTGGCCAAACAGCAAGCATAGATAGGGCAACAATGGCATGCAAAAATAGGGGCCAAGAGAAGGGTATTGAAGTAGATGGTAAATGCAAAGCCCAAAAAACAAAAAACCCTTCTACAACACTGAAGAGGGACCAAAAATATGAACATTTACAGTAGATGACATCCCCCAAATCAGTATGCAAACATGCCAAAAATGTCATGCAAGATGAGGCTCAAAAGAGGCTATATCATGAGGTGTACAAAATAAACACCAAACAGCCAAAGACCCTTAATAAATCATGTCAAGAAGGTCAAAAAATGACCAATTTCAGTTCTTATCATGGCCGAAAACAGAAGCTAGATAAGCCAAAAAAAGCATGCAAAAATGGGGGCCAAAGAGGGGTATAATGGTAAGTACAACATGGAGGCCCCCAATAGTGGTGATCCCTTCTACAATGTTGTAGAGGGACCCAAAATAAGCTTACTCACAGTTCATGACATGCTCCAAAACAATTTAAATATAGGCCAAACAAATCATGCAAATTTACGGTAAATAGGAGAGATTATGAAGCAAGTGCAAGATAGGGGGCCCAAACAGGGTTGAGCCCTTCTTCAATATTGAAGTGGGACTCAAAATAGGCCCTCTTACAGTTTACATCATGCTCAAAACAGATCACACATAGGCTAGAAAAATCGTGCAAGATAATGGCATACAAGAGGGCATTGAAGCAAGTGCAACATGGGGGGCTCAAACAGTGTTGAGCCCTTAATGAAACAAGGAAATGAGCTCAAAAAAATGACCTTTTCAGTTTTGGTCGGAGCTCAAAACAGCAAGCAAAGAGGCTAGAAAAATGTTGCAAAATGAGACCAAAAAGAGGGGAAATGAACATACCCTTGTAGACCAACCCTTTTGCTGCCTCTTGGACCCAAAATGTTGCCTCCTAGCTGCTAGAAAGCTCCCCAAGTTGCTGGAAATGGAGTAGTGGTGGTGGTGCTATGACTTGTAGTGTAAAATGGTGTAGAATTTAAAGGGTTTTGGTGTTTGGAATATAGAGAGAGAGATATATAGTGCAGGAGGCTCAAACCAATATGTCTCACCCTTAAATCAGACCTGGGATGCTGTATATATAGGCAAAAGAGGCTGGAAAAGAGGGGGAAAAAAAGTGGGGGAAATATTTCAAGTTTCCCTCCAAAAATTGGCCTAAAGAGGGATATAAAGGCAAGTGGTAGCTGCTGATTCCAAACAGCCGAGAGCCCTTCAACAAAGTTGAAGAGGGGCTCAAAATAAGACACTTTGTAGTTTACGACCAAGTCCAACACAGCCCACAAGTATGCCTAAAATACCGTGCAAAAAAAGGCCTAAAAAGAGGTAAAGTGGCAAGTAACAGAAGGAGGTCTCAAACAAAGAAAAACCCTTAATCAAACATGAAAAGGGACTCAAAATATGATTATTTCTAGTTTGGGTCGGAGCCCAACAATGCTTGCAAGTAAGGCTCGGGGGCCAAAACGCGCAGTCCGGGGGCCCGAAAACTGACTGCTGGGCACCGGGAGTGGTGTTCGACCACGAAGTTGGTCTCTCGGACCACAGTGTCCCTCAAAAGGGAGGAAATAAGGTATGCGCCAAAAACCGGAGCAAACGGAGGTGGTTAGGCGGTCCCGAACCGAGGCACACGGCCTGACGGCTCCGAAAACCGGGAACCGGGCTCCGAAATGGGAAAAATGGCCTGCGACCACGAAACGTAGCCTATGGCCACTGAGAGATGATCTACGAGACCTCTCCCTCCCCTCAGGAAGGGAAAACAGAGAAAACCGAGCTTGGTTCGCAAACCGAGGCAAGGCACAGAAAAGTCCGGAAGTTCGGAGGCAAGGCTCACGGCCGAGACTCCGCAACCTCAGAACGAGCACAGTATACAACATCACCAAGCGCTCAATCAGTGACGTCTGAGTCTTAAGGTCGGTCAAAAATGGGGTGTCTACAGAGTGTTGGTCTGTCGTCTACAAAACTACTGGGAGTTTGCATTCTGTACTCGAGTGTCACTTATTGCGCTCAAGCGGAACAACATATTGTGTTTAACGCTCGAGCGTCACTTCTCATGCTCGAGCGACTATGGGTATATCAATTTGTAAAAGTCACTTTTTACATCACTTTTTCATATCTTTTTCTCTCAAAACCCTAGATCGAGACCCTCTTTCTCTCTCTAAAACCTACATTCTCTCTACATTTTCACCTAGATCTAGTGGTTTCTCTACCCGTGTGCCTTTGTTAAAAAGGTAGTGCGTCTCAAAAGCTCCATCTTGATTCGAACGAAACTTGGTTTCGACGTCTTTGAAGTCCCTCTATTGCTTCCTTAGTCTTCTAAGCTTGAGGTAGGGACTCTCTATACTCTTCTATGAGTTTTAACTTAACTATTTGTTGATGTGCACGAAATATTGGAATTTGGCATGATTTTGAACAAACCTAGGGTTTTGGTTTAAAATCAAAATGAGAGTTTTCAAATGTTTATTCAAAAAATGGTTGTGGGAGTTGATGTGAGGTTGTGTTGTGATAAATTTGTTGATTTTGGTACTTGGGATGGATTTGGAGGAAAATGGAGCTTTGCCCTAAAATGTCTCAAATAATTATTTTATATAAATAAATGTAATTGGTATTGGGAGTGTGAAATTGAATGAATGTTTATATAATGGCGGATTTGGATATGTATTACCTCTCACCTATGGAAATTTGGATAACTTATTTATTTTGGAGATTGTATATCTATCACAAATATCTGTTTTGGGCTATCAGTAGAGAATAGCTATGATCGTTGTAGAAATTGCATAAGGATTAGGTGAATTGAATATAATCTTTTATCTGTTGTCATTGAATATGACTATGCTTTAATACATTGTAAATGTATGATGTTTGGGAGAAGAAAAAGGATGCACTCCATGTTTGGGAGAAGAAAGAGGATGGACTCCATTGAATTAAGTTGGCTTGTGTGTTTAGAATGAAAGTCCTGAAAATAGCGTGTATACATGGGTGCCAATTCCCGCGGATGAAATATCCATAAAATGGCAAATGGAAGTGTTTTTATAATGGTTTTGTTGGCTAGAAACCCACTGAATTGTACCCTTAGTTTGGTTGTTTGATTGAATTGGTGAATGACTCATGAATTAAGATAACATGAATTGAGATATAAAGTTTGGCATAACATGGTTTTGTAAAGAAATTATAAATGACTTTATCATGAGTATTGGATATGCATCTCATACTTATATCTCTGTTAGGGTTTATATATTGTGCTAAATTATTTCTACTGGGTTTTGGCTCACCCTATTTGGAAAAAACCATTTTCAAGTGTCGGTGATATACCTCTGCCATGACAGTAGCTTTGAGGGATTTGGAACAAGAGCTTCCTTTTGTTGTATTTATATTGTATAGCCAAGGGCTTTGATTGTAATGAGATAGACTCATTTTTGTTGTAACTAAGCAGTGACTTGGAAATATGTAAGCCTTTAAGACATATGAATATCTGTTTAGCTTCCATTTCTTCTATCACTTGTAACACATGTTGTAGATTCATGATGAACTGTTTATGAGTGTATATCGCATGTGTCACCTTTTGTATATTAACTCTAATGAATGAAAATATGTTGTTTTAATTTTACTTTCGCTTATGAGATGAGTTTATCATATTTATTTTGGGGCATTACAGATTTTGTTTGTTCTCATGTTTAAAGTTTTTATATATTTTTTTTCTTTCTATTTTTTCCCCTCCACTTGTAGGCATTATGTGTTACTTGATTGTTTTTTTATTATATTATATGAGATATAAAAAGGTAAAATAAATTAAAATACTTTAATTATGTTGGAAAGTAAATAAGAAAAATATTAAAAATATATTAATGAAAAATGTGTAAAAATTAATAATATATAAGTGTAATGACAAATGTGTAGCCCATTTCAATTTGATTTTAGTCTGTAAAATTTGGCCTTATGGGTGGGATGTGATCTTAATTTTTTAAATGGGCCTGGTCCGTACCAGCCCATTGATCATTCAAAATCCAAAAAATCTGTTAAAATATGAGATTTTGACATAATAGTTGTGGGATGGGTGAGCCCGTCCTATCTCATTGATGATCCCTAGTTAGAGGTTAAAGTTAATGATTTTGAGACACTTATCAATCCCTTAAGATGTATACATAGAAAAAATTAATAAAAATTTAGACAGAAGAACCAAATTAAGAAACTGAATTTAAAATGCACCAAATTATTTAATTTGAAACTATAATAATAAAAGTGAAATTTGGATCAAAATATAAGGTTTAAAAGTGTAATTAATCCAATACTTTTAAACTGTTAGTTTAAACCACAAAAACATTTTAATTGCCGTGCACTTTCTGAGTTGATCGTCGTAATTTTGAAAACAATTGTTATCCTCTTGACTAAAATTATTTTATAATGATAATTTAAGAGTGGTTCAAAGAGCAAATGCCTATTTTGAAAAGAAAAATGGTTGAGAGCACTAAAAGTAGTACTCTAATAGCACCGCTAATAATGTGGTAGTGGGCATTCTTTTTTTTTGGCATTTCCAATGCATTAGTGGTCTTTTTTTTAGTGGTATGAATCATTGTTATTTTGACAATTGGGTTAAAAATTAACTTTTTGGATTTTTTTTCACATTATTTTTCTATTATTTTGTACGTTTTTTTAACAAAAAATTAAAAAAATTAAAAATTTAATTTTTAAGCTACTTCTCAAAATGCACCACAATTAATTACGATGCACCTTCTGATTTGATGCTCGTAGTCTTGAAGAAAATTGTCATCGTTTTGACAAAAAATTATCTTTAGTTTTGTTATTATTCAAAATATTAGATTAATAATGCATGATTAAAGAAATTTTTATGGATCTATAGTTTGAATAAATTTTGACTTTTGATAGAAAATTGTGATTAATTTTCTGACTATTTTTTTCTAATTTACAGACCCACCAACTAACGATGTGGCTTTAGTAGGTCCTCACTATAAAAGTCTTAAGTTGTTGATGAGGTTCAGCTTCATGGATGCATTAGTTGACTTGACTTGTGGCTTAACGTGATGAGAATTATTTCCATGCTCCTTCCAAGTCGGTTGTGGCTGTCTTTGTGGAAAAACTTACCCAAAAAAAAGTCTTTGTGGTAAAAATTGTCATTTTTAATTTACGTGTAATAAGTGAATTTATTATTTAATAGATTTTATGATAATTAATAATATTTGTTTTATCAAATATTATTATAAAACGTCACTAATTAAGCATGAAAATTATCATAAAAAATAGGGTAAATTACAAATACACTCTTTGAGATTTATTTAAATTATAAATTACCCCATGTGGTTTTAGAAATTACATTATGTCTCCTAAGGTTTCTAATTTCATAACAAATAGATCATTTTATTAATAAATCATTAAGTTAATTAACAGTTTTTAAAAATATTAAAATTTTATTTCAATTAATAATTCAGATAATTTTATTATTGTATAGATGAACAATTAGAAATTTCACTTTTTCAATTAATTCTGTTAAATAAAAAATTCTAACAGGGAAGTATTTGTAATTTTCCTAGCCATAAGGGGCAATTCGTATTTTAAGCAAACCTTAGGGGGTGTATTTGTAATTTATCCAAAAAAAGTATCACTAATTATAAGTTTTAACGACAGTTTAAAAAATTAATCACAAAAAGTCACTAATTTTTAATTTTCAGCGAAAATTTAAAAAATTCGTCATAGAAAAATGTCACTAATTATAAGTTTTAGCGACAATTATAAAAATCATGACAAAAAAGTCACTAATTATCAATTTTTAGCCACATATGTAAAAAACCGTCATAAAAAATTATTTTAGTGACGATTTCACTAAAACTTATTTTTAATAGGACTTGATCAAATTAAATTCAATTATTAGAAATGATTGATAATTTACCCTAAAAATATCTTTAACTTTGCCACATTAAAAAAAAATTTATTTAAAAGTATATCTAAAATTAAAATGTATGGATAAGATTCATTTTCACTATGACAGATTAAATACTAATTTTAAATTTATTCTCCACACTCTACTTTCTGGAATAAATTTTGATTAAATTCTCTGGATAACTAAAATTATTCAACAAATTTGTCATGCCTTTTTATATGACAAATTATACTAGTGGTCCTTACATTTTACTACTTCGTATTATTTTGATTTTTATACTTTCAGTTGACTTAATTTTGACCCATAATTTGAAATTTTGTGTGAATTTGGTCTAATTGATAATTTTTTGACAAGAAATGATCACTAATGGATTGAAATTAACTCACTAAATTGAGTAAGTTTATAATTTTTACCTTTAAAAATATAGCACATGCCGCTTATATATATATATATTATATATATAAAAAAAGAAAATTAAAAAAAATTGTTATAAATTATAATCAATTGGACTCAATTTAGACAAAGTCATAAATTTATAATTAAAATTGAACCAATTAAAATTATAAAGATTAAAATGACGTAACAACCAAAGAACAGGACTACGGCCTTAATTTTGCCCCTTTTATATTGCAACTCGAACATGCATATCCTCAATGGAGTAGATGATACTGCCATAAGATCCACCATCCTGTTTGATCCTATTTCCTGTTACATTGTCTTGCGTGCCTTTGAGAACACTGAAGTTCAATATGAGGAAATTCTCCACTATTGGACTCCTTTTAGTTGTTTTGCTTTTTCAATGAAACAACATTGTCCTGTTTGTACAATGCTTCAACCATTGGTTGCATAGAAGAAGAGAGGCAAGCTCTTCTAAAGTTCAATAATAGTTTCACAAACTCCACAGGTAGACTATTATCTTGGTCTGGAATAGACACAGGATTCTAACTTAAGGGACAAACATCTATGTTAACAAAAATTTTAAAATAAAAGTATAGAACATAATATTAATTTCTATCAACATAAAAAGTAAAAAATAAAATGAAAAAATTATGTAAATAAGCATATTTTCTTGTATCTATATTGAGCTACAAAAAATAGTAATTGTAAAATAATTTATTTACTAAAATAAAACATTTTGAATTGTGCTCGACACTCTTTTATGTCATTAAATGCATTTATGATAAAATCGGCACCAAAACTTTGAGCAATGTTAAATACAACTCATAAATTGTTGACAAATTTTGGAACCCAATTATGTTTAGAAGTATCAAGCTTATTGTTTTGCCCTTGTGTTTCATAGATATAAAGAACGGCCATTTATTTTTAAAAAACCTAAGGAAACGAATTTGTATAATTTTAAAATAAATAATAAAAATAGTAATATAATAAGGAAGTGTTTTAAAATTGTAGGGGGGGAGGGGGGACGATCGCCCTTGTCTCCCCCCTAGGTCTATTCTTGGCATAGCCAAGATTGTTACAATTGGAAAGGAGTACAATGTGATGAAATTATTGGCCCCGTTATTAAGCTTGATGATTGGATATTGATAATTATATGTTTGAATCACATTTGTTTCAAAAAACAATAGACGACAATTATAATTTTAAGAGTAGCCATCTATTTTTGTAATACAAATGTGATTTAAATATATAGTTATTGATATTTGATCATTTTAATTTTTTACATGAATATTCTATTCAACGATTATTAAAAATTGAACTATTCGGATTACCGAGGTTGGTGCCAAAATAGATTCAAAAAATCCAAATGCTCGCTCAAATTGAAATGACTAACTTAAACTAATCCAAACCTTTTTTTTTTATTTTCTCTACAATTTTTTTGGGATACAATTTATGGGACTCATTTCGAGTTCTATTTTGATGATTTGAATCGTTCAAATTTTAGAAAATATCGAGAATAATATACTTGTAAAAAAATCAAGTTGATCAGATATCAATAACTCGTTCATCAAGTTATATTCGAATTCAGTTTGATGCATACATATTCATTTATATATATAGATGTGCTTTGATGAAAGGGGTTATCGATATTCGATTAATTTAATTTTTTACAAATACATCATTCTCAATGTTTCCTAAAATTTAAACGATTCAGATTTATACAAGCCGCACAATAGTCACCGATGTGCTTCACACACAACAGTGACACCATGTCCGGAATAACAAGACTATACATAAGATATAGTGAATTCTACTATTTAAATGCAAGGGTAAATTGCACTAACATCTCCTAAGGTTTGGTGACAATACGATAAATCTTATAAGTTTAATATAATTACATTGAAATCATTTTAAATAAAGTTAAAACAACTTAAATTAATGTACATAATAGATAGACATTGAAATAAAATGTTCAACTCCACATAAAATGAAGGAAAATGTTTGAGACCATCAAAAATCTCCCACAACGATGTGATCTAACAAGTGTTAGTTTTTTATTAGTCATACACCCAATTATATGGGACCCATCACCTTTGCCATATCATTGTAGATGCATTTATGGATGCAAAATATAAGTCTCTAGCATTGTTGTAAAATAAAACCCACATTAATACGTCTCTTACTAAATATGAAAATTTTGTATTTAAAATTGTGTGCATTTCAAATTTTATATCTATTATTGCTCTTACTACTTTTTCTCTTACTTTCATATATACGAGTAAGGAGAGATTAAACAAATCGTGTTCCACGCAAAAAGTAAATAAGTAATCAACAGATATTGAGAAAAATGCACATTCATCTGGATATTGAGAACAAAGAAAATTCTTTCCTAACCCAGACTTACTGATCAGAGAACCTACTTAAACAATTTTTATCTTTCAACAAAGTCATATTCCAACAAACAAACATGACCTAAGTGCCAGCAGAGATCTAACGTGCCATGCACACAGAAGGTAAATACGTAATTAATGACCCATTCTATATTTTGAGTTCACATCCTCTCTCACTCTTTTTTTTTTTTTTTCAATCATCATTTAACATTTGATTGAAAAGCTGCAATTTCAACAACTGGATGATGGTTGAATGAAAAAAGTGTTACAGAGAATTTTCTTTAAAATATTTATTTTCCAACAAATAAACGTAGCGTATGTGTTACGAGAGATTTAACTTGTCATGTCGTAAGGTCCATGGTTCAAAATTCGTCCTCAAATTGCTTGTAATCATTATTTGTTGGGCTAGTTCAGACTATTAATTCTCAATAGGGGACTATCAAGTCCCACCTCCCATGGGATAAGTATTATTCCCGTTGGATTATCTTTTCTCTATCATTTAACAGTAACAAACCACATTTTTTATCCCACCTAACCAAACAATCTCAAGATATTTATAATATCTAAGGGAAATTATAAACTATTCTCAGAGTACCACGTGTCCGTATTTCTAACCAATTATAATTTATTATACCCTTCATGTTTATCAGTTACTCAACACAATACCCTACCTACCCACCTTCTCCACCAATTACAATATTATAGAATATTATATGTCTATATTTCGGAATTACTGAATAATTACCCATCATGTAATAATTCCATAACGAAAAATAAAACAAAAAATTTACAACTTGAAATATTAATTCTGTGTGAGTGATTTTCTGACCACACTGCCCGCTTAGTATCCAGCTGGAGAGCACCGGCAGAATAGATGGCGCCTGACTAACCTGCAACAGAAATATAAGAATCCCGCGGTGGTTCGCCACCCGGGGGTACTCCGACGATCAAGTTAGTACTCAATATCTCTCAAAGATAATCCATTATTCAACTCACAAGCTTGAGCATAAAAAGCATACCTTAGACCCATGGGGGTGCCTCTCTTTTATAGCCAACATAAACCTAGTCCCAATAGAAGCCTAACTTCTATAGACTCAGGATTACTGCTAATCTTGGACTCCCAGTAAGATTAGGATAAACTCTCTAAGAGTCTTATCTTAATACAAACTGAAGTCTTCTCTCATTCTAGGACTCTTGTCCCTTATCCACTTATCTCGGAATCCGATATCTTCGGAGATAACCTCGGCCTTTCTGAGATCACCTCGGCGTCACGACCCGGACACGTGGCACCTCGGCTGACACGTCGGCGTCACCTTGCCACGTGTTGGTACTCAGAAAATATATCCCCACAACTGCCCCCTAGGTTCTATTACCTCGGCATTTTGAGGTGATGGAACCTACACTGTTCGTTCATCTGTGCCCCTCTGTCCGAGATCAAACTCGCCGACCTCAAAGTTCCCTGGACTTTACTCTCCACTGGTGTCAAGAATCAAGTTTCATGCTTTCCAAGCTGCTTGAAATCGCACCTCCTAGCCGAGGTTCTGGTTCCATTAATTCGTAAACTCCAAGAGCTTTGCAACTGCTCCACTCACACTCTCTGGTGAGTTCCCGATTTCCAGTCATCTATTTGACTCCGGCGATTTTCATATCGGCGTTCATTTCACTTGGTAGGTTCACAAACTCTTTACTTGCTATTAAGCTCAATCTTTCATAACTCCTCTGAATCTGTTTACTTGCCATCTGTTGCCTTCTATTTTCGTCTGTCTTCAAGTTTTGAATTGTTTGAATGCCTAGCACTGTTCTTGTCATATCCGCTTTCTGTTGTTAGCATCGTGTCTGGGTCATTACTTTCTTGTTCTTCACATACTTACTTAGTGCCTGTGCACTTGGTTTTATCTTTGAACTTTGTCGTCTTCTTGACTATTTTTCTCTTTTTTCATTCAATCCTCTGGCTTTTTCTCTTTCTAGCTCTTTTGCTTAAATCCGTCATTGTTCCAAGCTTTCAAGCTTCTGCAACTGTCTTCGTTCCTCTCCTCCGGTGAAGTTTACGTCATTCTGTCATTGTCGTCAGACTTCAACAATTCTCATTCCGGCTTCCTTCTTTCTGGTAAGCCACTGTTTCCTCCTGGTTTTATTTCTTGTTGCTTTCCAAGAAGCTCTGCTTCATTGTTAATCATTGTTGTTTTACCCGTTGTTTCCAAATCATCTTCTGTTGATTTCTGCCACTGTTCTTGGCTTGACACACCTGTGCAATCTTTTTGTCTTGATTTCCTGATAGTTTCATCACCATTCTTGATTACGAATTACATTCTTGTTTCTGTTTTCTGTGTCTTTTTCCAGATTCTTGCTTTTAATCCTTGCCTTCAAACTTCGAGGTGCCAATCGCCGAGAAGAGCCTTGATCAAACTCTTCGGGAGATCGATGCTGAGCTCGAGGCCGAGAAGGCTGCTAAGAAATCTTCCCAACTGTCTTCTATATCCTACCATTGATGCCGAGTAGTTTTGTTTCCTTCTTTTACTCCTTGTACCTTGTACCTTGTACTTTGTCCGTCTTTGTATGCTTTTAATCCGGCCGACGTGCCATTTTTGTAGTCTGAATAATTTATTTTTCAATATTTAGGCCGAAGTGCCTTCTTTCTTCTTTAAATGCATTTCTCTGATTTCTTCTTTGAATGTATGTCTTCTTTTTTCTGCTCTTGTATGATTCTATACTTAGAATAATTTGCATGTCTTCAAAGTACACCTTGACTGTGCAATCTCTTCGAGTAAAATACCTCTATCACAACTTCTAATCTTGCTCATCTCGGCCTTGTCCTAACACAAGAAAATATTGTAACAAATATTTTCACAAGTGTTGCTTAGGACTTGTCACTTTCTCAATGTCTTCTATCAAGACTTCAGTTTTCTATATTTCAAGTTTTGACAACCTGGTAGTCTCGGCAAGTACGCAGATATTGCTTGGGCTTGACTTTAACTTGTAAATTTTTCTCAAAAATTTCAACAAGTGTTTAACCATCATCCTTTATCATAACCTCGGCTTAACTTCAGCTTGTAAATTTTTCTCAAAATTTTAACAAGTGTTAAACCATCTTCCTTTATCATAATCTCGGTTTAACTATAACTTGTAAATTCACACAGAATTTCAACAAGTGTTAAACATCACATCGGTTTAACTTCAACTTGTAAATTCACACAGAATTTCAACAGGTATTAAACATCACATCGGTTTAACTTCAACTTGTAAATTCACACAGAATTTCAACAAGTGTTTAAACATCATCTCGGTTTAACTTCAACTTGTAAATTCACATAGAGTTTCAACAAGTGTTAAACATCACATCGGTTTAACTTTAACTTGTAAATTCACACAGAATTTCAACAAGTGTTAAATATTACATCGGTTTAACTTCAACTTGGAAATTCACACAGAATTTCAACAAGTGTTAAACATGACCTCGGTTTAACTTCAACTTGTAAATTCACACAGAATTTCAACAAGTGTTAAACATGACCTCGATTTAACTTCAACTTGTAAATTCACATAGAATTTCAACAAGTGTTAAACATCATCTCGGTTTAACTTCAACTTGGAAATTCACACAGAATTTCAACAAGTGTTAAACATCACCTCGGTTTAACTTCAACTTGTAAATTCACACAGAATTTCAACAAGTGTTAAACATGACCTCGGTTTAACTTCAACTTGTAAATTCACACAGAATTTCAACAAGTGTTAAACATCATCTCGGTTTAACTTCAACTTGGAAATTCACACAGAATTTCAACAAGTGTTAAACATCACATCGATTTAACTTCAACTTGTAAATTCACACAGAATTTCAACAAGTGTTAAACATGACCTCGATTTAACTTCAACTTGTAAATTCACACAGAATTTCAACAAGTGTTAAACATGACCTCGGTTTAACTTCAACTTGTAAATTCACATAGAATTTCAACAAGTGTTAAACATCATCTTGGTTTAACCAACTTGTAAATTGCTACAAATTTCAACAAGTGGTAAACATCATATCGGTTTAACCAACTTGTAAATTACTACAAATTTCAACAAGTGGTAGACATCATCTCGGTTCAACCAACTTGTAAATTGCTACAAATTTGAACAAGTGGTAAACATCATATCGGTTTAACCAACTTGTAAATTGCTACAAATTTCAACAAGTGGTAAACATCATCTCAGTTTAACCAACTTGTAAACTGCTACAAATTTCAACAAGTGGTAAACATATTCTTCTTCTCTCTGCCCCCTGCATGGCTTCCACGTACTCCTTTGCGAACCTTATAAAAGGTCTTCAACCTGGCTAACTGCAGTCCAACCTTGTGTGTTTTCTTTTTTTATCTTCTGGGATCTGAGATTTGCTCACTGAGCTCTTCTCTTTTCAGACTTAAGTGCCGAGATCTTGTCTGCTAGAATCTCGGATCTACTCACTCAGGTTGAGCTCTTCTCTTCTCGGACCTACTCATCTAGGCCGAGATCATGTCTTCTAGGATCCGGGATCTGGAATCCGGGATCTGCTCACTTAGGCTGAGCTCTCGTCTTCTCGGGCCTGCTTGTCTAGGCTGAGATCATGTCTTCTCGGATCTGGGATCCAGGATCTGGAATCCGGGATCTGCTCACTTAGGCTGAGCTCTTGTCTTCTCGGGCCTACTTGTTTAGGCTGAGATCATGTCTTCTTGGATCTGGGATTCAGGATCTGGAATCCGAGATCTGCTCACTCAGGATGAGTTCTTCTATACTTGAATGTTATCTCCTTAGGAGCGCTCATGCCCCCTGTCTTTGCATCCCTTCTAGAAGGGTCTTCGTTCCTCCTCAGGTATCTATCCTTCCATACCTGGAGGTCATCTTCGTTGTAGTATCCGCTTCGATCTGTTGTCTTTGGTGCGTCACCTTCCTGGCCAGTGTCTTTCACTCCGTGACTCTGGTCACGAGTTTCTGTGTTGCGGTTGTCCCCTTCAACGTCGAGGTTGATAGGTCTCCCATTCCAGCAGGAGCGTTGTCTCCAATCTGATTCTTCTATCCGTCATTGACCATCCATTCTTCTTTCTTTCATTGGCCATCTATTCTTTCTTTCATTGGCCATCTATTCTTTCTTTCCCACAGACGGCGCCAAATTATGTGAGTGATTTTCTGACCACACTGCCCGCTTAGTATCCACCTGGAGAGCATCGGCAGAATAGATGGCGCGCTGACTAACCTGCAACAGAAATATAAGAATCCCGCGGTGGTTCGCCACCCGAGGGTACTCCGACGATCAAGTCAGTACTCAATATCTCTCAAAGATAATCCATTATTCAACTCACAAGCTTGAGCATAAAAAGCATATCTTAGACCCATGGGGGTGCCTCTCTTTTATAGCCAACATAAACCTAGTCACAATAGAAGCCTAACTTCTATGGACTAAGGATTACTGCTAATCTTAGACTCCCAGTTAGATTAGGATAAACTCTCTAAGAGTCTTATCTTAATACAAACTGAAGTCTTCTCTCATTCTAGGACTCTTGTCCCTCATCTAGGTTGAGTTCCCTTTTCATTCTAGGACTCTTGTCCCTTATCCACTTATCTCGGATTCCGTTATCTTCGGAGATAACCTCGGCCTTGCCGAGATCATGTCGGCGTCACGACCTGGACACGTGGCACCTCGGCTGACACGTCGGCGTCACCAACACGTGGCAAGGTGACGCCGACGTGTCAGCCGATGTGCCACGTGTCCGGGTCGTGACGCCGAGGTGATCTCAGCAAGGCCGAGGTTATCTCTGAAGATATCAGAGTCCTAGAATGGAAAGGGAACTCAACCTGGATGAGGGACAAGAGTCCTAAAATGAGAGAAGACTTCAGTTTGTATTAAGATAAGACTCTTAGAGAGTTTATCCTAATCTTACTGGGAGTCCAAGATTAGCAGTAATCCTAAGTCCATAGAAGTTAGGCTTCTATTGGGACTAGCTTTATGTTGGCTATAAAAAAGAGGCACCCCCATGGGTCTAAGGTATGCTTTTTATGCTCAAGTTAGTGAGTTTAGCACTATTGATTATCTTTGAGAGATATTGAGTACTGACTTGATCATCGGAGTACCTCCGGGTGGCTAACCACCACCGGAGTCTTCTCTTTCTGTTGCAGGTTAGTCAGGTGCCATCTATTCTGCCGGTGCTCTCCAGCTGGATACTAAGATTGCAGTGTGGTCAGATTTTCACCCACACAATTTGGCGCCGTCTGTGGGAAAGAAAGAAGAATAGATGGCCAATGAAAGAAAGAAGAATAGATGGACAATGATGGACATAAGGATCAGACTGGAGACAACGCTCCTGCTGGGAATGGGAGACCTATCAACCTCGACGTTGAAGGGGACAACCGCAACACAGAAACTCGTGACCAGAGTCACGGAGTGAAAGACGCCGGCCAGGAAGGTGACGCACCAAAGACAACAGATCAAAGCGGATACTACAACGAAGATGACCTCCAGGTATGGAAGGATAGATACCTGCAGAGGAACGAAAACCCTTCCAGAAGGGATGCAAAGACAGGGGGCATGAGCGCTCCCAAGGAGATAACATTCAAGTATAGAAGAACTCATCTTGAGTGAGCAGATCCCAGATTCCAGATCTTGGATCCCGGATCTGAGAAGACAAGATCTCAGCCTAGACAAGTAGGCCCGAGAAGATGAGAGCTCAGTCTAAGTGAGCAGATCTTGGATTCCAGATCCCGGATCCTAGATGACATGATCTTGGCCTAGATAAGTAGGTCGGAGAAGAGAAGAGCTCAACCTGAGTGAGCAAATCCAAGATTCTAGCAGACAAGATCTCGGCACTTAAGTCCAAAAAGAGAAGAGCTTAGTGAGCAAATCTCAGATCCCAAAAGATAAAAAAGAAAACACACAAGGTTGGACTGCAGTTAACCAGGTTGAAGACCTTTTATAAGGTTCGCAAATGAGTACATGGAAGCCATGCAGGGGGCAGAGAGAAGAAGAATATGTTTACCACTTGTTGAAATTTGTAGCAATTTACAAGTTGGTTAAACCGATATGATGTTTAACACTTGTTGAAATTCTGTGTGAATTTACAAGTTGAAGTTAAACCGAGATGATGTTTAACACTTGTTGAAATTCTGTGTGAATTACAAGTTGGTTAAACCAATATGATGTTTACCACTTGTTGAAAGTTGTAGCAATTTACAAGTTGGTTAAACCGAGATGATGTTTACAACTTGTTGAAATTTGTAGCAATTTACAAGTTGGTTAAACCGATATGATGTTTAACACTTGTTGAAATTCTGTGTGAATTTACAAGTTGAAGTTAAACCGAGATGATGTTTAACACTTGTTGAAATTCTGTGTGAATTTACAAGTTGGTTAAACCGATATGATGTTTACCACTTGTTGAAATTTGTAGCAATTTACAAGTTGGTTAAAACAAGATGATGTTTACCACTTGTTGAAATTTGTAGCAATTTACAAGTTGGTTAAACCGATATATTGTTTAACACTTGTTGAAATTCTGTGTGAATTTACAAGTTGAAGTTAAACCGAGATGATGTTTAACACTTGTGGAAATTCTGTGTGAATTTACAAGTTGGTTAAACCGAGATGATGTTTACCATTTGTTGAAATTTGTAGCAATTTACAAGTTGGTTAAACCGAGATGATGTTTACCACTTGTTGAAATTTGTAACAATTTACAAGTTGGTTAAATCGATATGATGTTTAACACTTGTTGAAATTCTGTGTGAATTTACAAGTTGAAGTTAAACCGAGATGATGTTTAACACTTGTGGAAATTCTGTGTGAATTTACAAGTTGGTTAAACCGAGATGATGTTTACCACTTATTGAAATTTGTAGCAATTTACAAGTTGGTTAAACCGAGATGATGTTTACCACTTATTGAAATTTGTAGCAATTTATAAGTTGGTTAAACCGATATGATGTTTAACACTTGTTGAAATTCTGTGTGAATTTAAAGTTGAAATTAAACCGAGATGATGTTTAACACTTGTTGAAATTCTGTGTGAATTTACAAGTTAGTTAAACCGAGATGATGTTTACCACTTGTTGAAATTTGTAGCAATTTACAAGTTGGTTAAACCGATATGATGTTTAACACTTGTTGAAATTCTGTGTGAATTTACAAGTTGAAGTTAAACCGAGATGATGTTTAACACTTGTGGAAATTCTGTGTGAATTTACAAGTTGGTTAAACCGAGATGATGTTTACCACTTATTGAAATTTGTAGCAATTTACAAGTTGGTTAAACCGAGATGATGTTTACCACTTATTGAAATTTGTAGCAATTTATAAGTTGGTTAAACCGATATGATGTTTAACACTTGTTGAAATTCTGTGTGAATTTAAAGTTGAAATTAAACCGAGATGATGTTTAACACTTGTTGAAATTCTGTGTGAATTTACAAGTTAGTTAAACCGAGATGATGTTTACCACTTGTTGAAATTTGTAGCAATTTACAAGTTGGTTAAACCGATATGATGTTTAACACTTGTTGAAATTCTGTGTGAATTTACAAGTTGAAGTTAAACCGAGATGATGTTTAACACTTGTTGAAATTCTGTGTGAATTTACAAGTTGGTTAAACCGATATGATGTTTATCACTTGTTGAAATTTGTAGCAATTTACAAGTTGGTTAAACCGAGATGATATTTACCACTTGTTGAAATTTGTAGCAATTTACAAGTTGGTTAAACCGATATGATGTTTAACACTTGTTGAAATTCTGTGTGAATTTACAAGTTGAAGTTAAACCGAGATGATGTTTAACACTTGTGGAAATTCTGTGTGAATTTACAAGTTGGTTAAACCGAGATGATGTTTACCATTTGTTGAAATTTGTAGCAATTTACAAGTTGGTTAAACCGAGATGATGTTTACCATGTGTTGAAATTTGTAACAATTTACAAGTTGGTTAAATCGATATGATGTTTAACACTTGTTAAAATTCTATGTGAATTTACAAATTGAAGTTAAATCGAGATGATGTTTAACACTTGTGGAAATTCTGTGTGAATTTACAAGTTGGTTAAACCGAGATGATGTTTACCATTTGTTGAAATTTGTAGCAATTTACAAGTTGGTTAAACCGAGATGATGTTTACCACTTGTTGAAATTTGTAACAATTTACAAGTTGGTTAAATCGATATGATGTTTAACACTTGTTAAAATTCTATGTGAATTTACAAATTGAAGTTAAATCGAGATGATGTTTAACACTTGTGGAAATTCTGTGTGAATTTACAAGTTGGTTAAACCGAGATGATGTTTACCACTTATTGAAATTTGTAGCAATTTACAAGTTGGTTAAACCGAGATGATGTTTACCACTTATTGAAATTTGTAGCAATTTATAAGTTGGTTAAACCGATATGATGTTAACACTTGTTGAAATTCTGTGTGAATTTAAAGTTGAAATTAAACCGAGATGATGTTTAACACTTGTTGAAATTCTGTGTGAATTTACAAGTTAGTTAAACCGAGATGATGTTTACCACTTGTTGAAATTTGTAGCAATTTACAAGTTGGTTAAACCGATATGATGTTTAACACTTGTTGAAATTCTGTGTGAATTTACAAGTTGAAGTTAAACCGAGATGATGTTTAACACTTGTGGAAATTCTGTGAATTTACAAGTTGGTTAAACCGAGATGATGTTTACCACTTATTGAAATTTGTAGCAATTTACAAGTTGGTTAAACCGAGATGATGTTTACCACTTATTGAAATTTGTAGCAATTTATAAGTTGGTTAAACGATATGATGTTTAACACTTGTTGAAATTCTGTGTGAATTTAAAGTTGAAATTAAACCGAGATGATGTTTAACACTTGTTGAAATTCTGTGTGAATTTACAAGTTAGTTAAACCGAGATGATGTTTACCACTTGTTGAAATTTGTAGCAATTTACAAGTTGGTTAAACCGATATGATGTTTAACACTTGTTGAAATTCTGTGTGAATTTACAAGTTGAAGTTAAACCGAGATGATGTTTAACACTTGTTGAAATTCTGTGTGAATTTACAAGTTGGTTAAACCGATATGATGTTTATCACTTGTTGAAATTTGTAGCAATTTACAAGTTGGTTAAACCGAGATGATATTTACACTTGTTGAAATTTGTAGCAATTTACAAGTTGGTTAAACCGATATGATGTTTAACACTTGTTGAAATTCTGTGTGAATTTACAAGTTGAAGTTAAACCGAGATGATGTTTAACACTTGTGGAAATTCTGTGTGAATTTACAAGTTGGTTAAACCGAGATGATGTTTACCATTTGTTGAAATTTGTAGCAATTTACAAGTTGGTTAAACCGAGATGATGTTTACCATGTGTTGAAATTTGTAACAATTTACAAGTTGGTTAAATCGATATGATGTTTAACACTTGTTAAAATTCTATGTGAATTTACAAATTGAAGTTAAATCGAGATGATGTTTAACACTTGTGGAAATTCTGTGTGAATTTACAAGTTGGTTAAACCGAGATGATGTTACCACTTATTGAAATTTGTAGCAATTTACAAGTTGGTTAAACCGAGATGATGTTTACCACTTATTGAAATTTGTAGCAATTTATAAGTTGGTTAAACCGATATGATGTTTAACATTTGTTGAAATTCTGTGTGAATTTGAAGTTAAAATTAAACCGAGATGATGTTTAACACTTGTTGAAATTCTGTGTGAATTTACAAGTTGGTTAAACCGAGATGATGTTTACCACTTGTTGAAATTTGTAGCAATTTACAAGTTGGTTAAACCGATATGATGTTTAACACTTGTTGAAATTCTGTGTGAATTTACAAGTTGAAGTTACACCGAGATGATGTTTAACACTTGTTGAAATTCTGTGTGAATTTACAAGTTGAAGTTAAACCGAGATGATGTTTAACACTTGTTGAAATTCTATGTGAATTTACAAGTTGAAGTTAAACCGAGGTCATGTTTAACACTTGTTGAAATTCTGTGTGAATTTACAAGTTGGTTAAACCGATATGATGTTTAACACTTGTTGAAATTCTGTGAGAATTTACAAGTTGAAGTTACACCGAGATGATGTTTAACACTTGTTGAAATTCTGTGTGAATTTACAAGTTGAAGTTAAACCGAGATGATGTTTAACACTTGTGGAAATTCTGTGTGAATTTAAAAGTTGGTTTAACTGAGATGATGTTTATCACTTGTTGAAATTTGTAGCAATTTACAAGTTGGTTAAACCGAGATGATGTTTACCACTTGTTGAAATTTGTAGCAATTTACAAGTTGGTTAAACCGATATGATGTTTAACACTTGTTGAAATTCTGTGTGAATTTACAAGTTGAAGTTAAACCGAGATGATGTTTAACACTTGTTGAAATTCTGTGTGAATTTACAAGTTGGTTAAACCGAGATGATGTTTACCACTTGTTGAAATTTGTAGCAATTTACAAGTTGGTTAAACCGATATGATGTTTAACACTTGTTGAAATTCTGTGTGAATTTACAAGTTGAAGTTATACCGAGATGATGTTTAACACTTGTTGAAATTCTGTGTGAATTTACAAGTTGAAGTTAAACCGAGATGATGTTTAACACTTGTTGAAATTCTATGTGAATTTACAAGTTGAAGTTAAACCGAGGTCATGTTTAACACTTGTTGAAATTCTGTGTGAATTTACAAGTTGGTTAACCGATATGATGTTTAACACTTGTTGAAATTCTGTGAGAATTTACAAGTTGAAGTTACACCGAGAAGATGTTTAACACTTGTTGAAATTCTGTGTGAATTTACAAGTTGAATGTTAAACCGATGTAATATTTAACACTTGTTGAAATTCTGTGTGAATTTACAAGTTATAGTTAAAACTGAGGTTATGATAAAGGAAGATGGTTTAACACTTATTGAAATTTTGAGAAAAATTTACAAGCTGAAGTTAAGCCGAGGTTATGATAAAGGATGATGGTTAAACACTTGTTGAAATTTTGAGAAAAAATTACAGGCTGAAGTTAAGCCGAGGTTATGATAAAGGATGATGGTTAAACACTTGTTGAAATTTTGAGAAAAATTTACAGGCTGAAGTTAAGCCGAGGTTATGATAAAGGATGATGGTTAAACACTTGTTGAAATTTTTGAGAAAAATTTACATGTTAAAGTCAAGCTCAAGCAATATCTGCGTACTTGCCGAGACTACCAAGTTGTCAAAACTTGAAATATGGAAAACTGAAGTCTTGATAGAAGACATTGAGAAAGTGACAAGTCCTAAGCAACACTTGTGAAAATATTTGTTACAATATTTTCAAGTGTTAGGACAAGGCCGAGATGAGTAAAGATTAGAAGTTGTGACAGAGGTATTTTACCCGAAGAGATTGCACAGTCAAAGTGTACTTTGAAGATATGCAAATTATTCTAAGTATAGAATCAGACAAGAGTAGAAAAAAGAAGACATGCATTCAAAGAAGAAATCAGAGAAATGCATTTAAAGAAGAAAGAAGGCACTTCGGCCTGAATATTGAAAAATAAATTATTCAGACTACAAAAATGGCACGTCGGCCGGATTAAAAGCATACAAAGACGGACAAAGTACAAGGTACAAGGTACAAGGAGTAAAAGAAGGAAACAAAACTACTCGGCATCAATGGCAGGATATAGAAGACAGTTGGGAAGACTTCTCAGTAGCCTTCTCGGCCTCGAGCTCAGCATCGATCTCCCAAAGAGTTTGATCAAGGCTCTTCTCGGCGATTGGCACCTCAGAGTTTGAAGGCAAGAATTGAAAGCAAGAATCTAGAAAAAGACACAGAAAACAAAAACAAGAATGTAATTCGTAATCAAGAATGGTGATGAAGCTATCAGGAAATCAAGACAAAAAGATTGCACAGGTGTGTCAAGCCAAAAACAGTGGCAGAAATTAACAGATGTGTGAACAGTGTGTATTCAAGAAGATGATTTGGAAACAACGGGTAAAACAGCAATGGTGATTAACAATGAAGCAGAGCTTCTTGGAAAGCAACAAGAAATAAAACCAGGAGGAACAGTGGCTTACCAGAAAGAGGGAAGTCGGAATGAGAATTGCCGAAGTTTGACGACAATGATAGAATGACGTAAGCTTCACCGGAGGAGAGGAACGAAGACAGTTGCAGAAGCTTGAAAGCTTGGAACAATGACGGATTTAAGCAAAAGAGTTGGAAAGAGAAAATAGTCAAGAAGACAACAAAGTTCAAGAATAAAGCCAAGTGCACAGGCACTAAGTAAGTATGTGAAGAACAAGAAAGTAATGACCCAGACACGATGCTAGCAACAGAAAGCGGATATGACAAGAACAGGGCCAGGCATTCAAACAATTCAAAACTTGAAGACAAACGAAAATAGAAGGCAAACAGATAGCAAGTAAACAGATTCAGAAGAGTTATGAAAGATTGAGCTTAATAGCAAGTAAAGAGTTTGTGAACCTACCAAGTGAAATGAACGCCGATATGAAAATCGCCGGAGTCAAATAGATGACTGGAAATCGGGAACTCACCAGAGAGTGTAAGTGGAGCAGTTGCAAAGTTCTTGGAGTTTACGAATTAATGAAACCAGAACCTCGGCTAGGAGGTGCGATTTTCAAGCAGCTTGGAAAGCATGAAACTTGATTCTTGACACCAGTGGATAGTAAAGTCCAGGGAACTTTGAGGTCGGTGAGTTTGATCTCGGACAGAGGGGCACAGATGAACGAACAGTGTAGGTTCCATCACCTCAGAATGCCGAGGTAATAGAACCTAGGGGGCAGTTGTGGGGATATATTTTCTGAGTACCAACACGTGGCAAGGTGACGCCGATGTGTCAGCCGAGGTGCCACGTGTCCTGGTCGTGACGCCGAGGTGATCTCGGCAAGGTCGAGGTTATCTCCGAAGATATCAGAGTCCTAGAATGAAAAGGGAACTCAACCTGGATGAGGGACAAGAGTCCTAGAATGAGAGAAGACTTCAGTTTGTATTAAGATAAGACTCTTAGAGAGTTTATCCTAATCTTACTGGGAGTCCAAGATTAGCAGTAATCCTGAGTCCATAGAAGTTAGGCTTCTATTGGGACTAGGTTTATGTTGGCTATAAAAGAGGGGCACCCCCATGGGTCTAAGGTATGCTTTTTATGCTCAAGCTAGTGAGTTTAGCACTATTGATTATCTTTGAGAGATATTGAGTACTGACTTGATCGTCGGAGTACCCCCGGGTGGCTAACCACCACCGGAGTCTTCTCTTTCTGTTGCAGGTTAGTCAGGTGCCATCTATTCTGCCGGTGCTCTCCAGCTGGATACTAAGATTGCAGTGTGGTCAGATTTTCACCCACACACTTACCCCTATTTCCTAATCCCATCCATAAACCAAACATGACCGAAAATAATCATTTTTAAATGTATTTATGTTAGATATTTTTAAAATTAAAAATTTTACTTTAAATATTAAAAAAATTCAATAAAAAAAAAACTAAAAAACAAAAACTCGAAAAGTGGATTCAAAATTTAGAAACCAAACAAGGTGATTCTTTTCAACAATCTAACATCTATCCTTGAGAGAGAGGCAAAGGAGAATGCAAGATCGAAAGTCAGTTGTGGAGTCTAATTTGTTGACAAGGTTGACGTTGATGGATGTATTCCTAATGGATTTAATTACACCATTTCTATTTTTTTTTTCTTTCTTCTGTACATTGTTTAATATTTGAGGATTGCTATATATTATCTGTTTTTTTATATTATTTGTCTTTATTATATTTTGATAATTATTTCCAAACAAAGAATTAACCATAAATATCCACACAAAAAAACTTCTACAAAAGGGTCGAAACATAACTTTTCTCTTACTGTTTTTTACCAATAATTTTACTCTTTGTTTATAGTGGCCGTGATCCATGGGTGATAATATATCTATTTCTTGCTTGAGCAGGAAAAAAAAACAAAACAAAACAAAACAAACAAACAAAATATATATAGATATACTTTGCAGCTAGTGGATTGGTACTAATAATTATTTCTTTTCTATTTTTGAGTTTTGAAGGTGTTCTTTGATTTATTTATTTTTTGGGGGAGAAAACAATTTCTTCTTCTTTGAACTTTTCATTTCAATTGTTTTAGGTCAAGAGAGTGACTTAAAGGTAAGGTGCTCTCTTATTAGGTGTGATGCTTGAGTTTGAGTCTTCACTACAACAAACTGCACATTTGGCGACTAAAATTGGCGACCAAAACAATTTTTGTCGCCAAAAACAGCATGTTGGGCGACTAAAAACCTAATTTAGTCGTCATTGATGTAACGTCCTCAAATAAACCATAAATCATTCATTCCTAATACCCATAGACATAGGAGAAATAAACATGTATTCAATTATCAGAGTATTCATTACAAAAGAGTATTACATGTTGACAACAAAAGTAAATGCCCTACGGGCTTACAACTTTCCAAGTCAACACTTGGTTACAACAAAAGAGAGTTCTAACTCTAAACACATTAAGCCCTTGGCCTGAATTTACATTTAACATCAAACAAAAATAAAATAACCAAAAGAGTCTTCAACTCCCAAAACCTCCCAAGCTAAGACCTTGGAGGCGGCATATCACCTGTACCTGAAAATGATGTCCCATATAGGGTGAGCCAAAGCCCAGTAGAGATACGCTAAACATGATATGAGAAATAACTAAAACATTAACATTTGATAAATGTTTAACTCACATAAACCAACGTACATCTCTTCCATAACCAATCCATATTCACAACCATATTTCAATCCCTTTCCGTTTCATTATCCAAATCAATTCATAGATATGGTTCATTGTTTATCCAAATAGTTCAAAAATGAGATTACAACTCATACTATCAACACTTCAATCATAATCAATTCAAAATGAGATTACAACTCATATTGTTAACACTTCGATACTTCACTCATCTACGTTATGCAAACGTAATTAAGATTTCGGGACTTTCACCCTGGACACTCCGGCTAACTTAGTTATTAATGGAGTACATCCCCTACCTCCTCCCAAACAAGATACATATGCAATGTATTTAAACGCTTTATCATATACAACAATCAATCCAGGCACATATTCAATGTGTTAATTCAACCGTCATATGCAATGACATAATTCAAGTGATTAGTTTCAATTCACCTAATCATCATGCAGTGTCTACAACAATCAAGACTATCCTCCACCGATAGCCCAAAACAGTTATTTCTAAACAGATAATAAATTTATCAAACAGATAAATTATCGACAATTTTAAAGGTGAGTGATTAATCAATCCAACTACACCATTCAATCCCATGATTTCCAAATTCCATGACTTTCAACTCGCTTTCATATTTCCATATTTCCCCGAATTAATTATACAAATTAATCAATCACATTTAATTAGGGCATTTTTCCCATTTTCTCAACTTTAGCTCTAAGGCTCAATTTCCTAAATTTTACACCAATAATCCCATTTTCCAAGGTTTCACATATACATGGAGCTCAAAAAATTGAAAACCCCCTTTCTATAATTTCAAATTCAAACCCTAACTTTCCCAAAATTTCCATAACTTCACCATTTAATCAAAATGACTAAAATTTATGTCAAAACCCATAAAGACGAGTAGGTTATCCCTACCTCAAATTTTAGAGCTTGAAGGAGAATAAGGAAGAAACTCAAAGTGCTCCAAATCCAACCTTTTTCGGATCAAAAGATAGCCCACGCAATACTCCAACTTTTTAACAAAGGAACTAGGGTAGAAACACTCTAAATCAAGTGTATTTGTAGAGAGAATGAGTGTATAGAGAGAGAGAGTCGGATCTAGGGTTTGAATGAAAGAGATGATGAAAAAGTCATGTATAACCCGTTGCTGCCAACTGATATATTCGAGGCTCGCTCGAGCGACCAGACACAAAAGGATCTCGCTCGAGTGCAAGAAGTGTCGCTCGAGCGAACAACGCGAAGCTTCAGGTCTGCAACCCAGAAGCACGCTCGAGCACAGGAGTCCACGCTCGAGCAAAGAAACACAAAACATAGAGCTCGCTCACTCGAGCGCAAGAAAGCTCGCTCGAGCGAAGAATACCAACCTTTAGGTGTAAAAGAGATATAGATGCACGCTCGAGCGCAAGAGTTCTCGCTCGAGCGCAAGAAAGCTCGCTCGAGCAGAAGCTACGTCTGAAAAGAAACCTGAAGACTCTCAATTCTCGCTCGAGCACAAGAAAGCTTGCTCGAGCGAAGAAGCAAATACCCAGGCCTCGCTCGAGCACAAAAAGCCTCACTCGAGCGAAGAAGCAAAATTCTGGGCGGCAACTATTTGTTTCAACCCACAACCAACCTGTTACAAACCTGCCCAACACATCCCAAAACTCATATACAAGGAATTAAAGGACGGGAATGAAATATAAACGACAACAACCACCCACGGGACCGAGTCCGGAACACAATACATAACAGGAAAAACTGGGATCGCTATAATTGATTTCATCTTTTTAGCTACTACATTATTTTAGTCGCCATATAGTCTTATTGGCGACCAAACTTAGTTTTAGTCGCTGTTTGTTACCATTTTACGCTACTAAAATTTCATTTAGTCGTCGTATAATAACATTTTGTGACAAAAAAAATTTGTCGCCAAAAAATGGACGTATTTTTGATGAATTTTTGACGACCAAAGCTAAGTTAGTCGTTGTATATTAAACATTGCCGACGAAAATTTAAAATTAGTAGCCAAATAGGACACTTTTGGCGACCAATTTTTAGTCGCTGTTAAGGAGATTTGGTGACAAATAATCATTTAGTCGCTAAAGCTTTGAAATTTTTTTAGAGGGAAACTCATTAATATTGGCGCCCAGTATATATATTACACAGACACACATTTTTGTTCTGTTTTGTCTCACACACCAACATACAGAGCAGTCGATACCAAACCTCACTGCCGATCATCACCATCGCTGGCCACCGGCACTTGCCACCATGACCACTGCAAATCGGCACCACCACTGATTACAGGTATTTGTCTCTCGTCTCTCTCCCTCTCTGTCAATCTGGGTCTGTCTATTTGTATCTCTTTCTCGCTGTCTCTCCCACCCCCATGTCTCACAATTTGTGTAGGGTTTTTATATATATTTTTTCTTTCATTTTCTATTGATTTTGTAAATGGTTTTTTAGGGCTTTTTCTGATTTCGTGAATGGGTTTGGTTGAAATTTCAGATTGTGGATTTTGGATTCTCAATTTTGGATTGTTGAATTATATGACCAAATGTGCCTCTGTTTCAGGAATATTCCAAACTGACCCTATATATGCATGCATAGGTGAGAAATCTAATTAATGTTTTAGCTTGTTTTGTGTGTTAGTGAGAGGACCTGAGACCACAAGGAGAAAGCCTCTGCAATCTAAGTAAGCTAAGGAGCTTAAAGTGATATTCCAATTCCCCTTCTGGTGTGCTTTTTTGAGATTTAATGTACCTTTCTTTGAAAAAAATGTCACTCTAATTTGCTTATAATTTCTTTTTTTTTTTTTTGGTTTGCTCTGATGATTAAAATCCTATTTATGTTGTTCCCACCATTTAGAACAACATACGTTTTGAATGTAATCAAACACTCAAATTTAGAGTAATAGAAAAAATAATTTATTAGTTGGTTAAATTTGATGTCTTCGTTGAGAATGAAAATTAAGCAAGAAAGAATTCTCCATTGCAGGTGTTTTTAAGGCACTTATTGGGGAAATTAAGTTCCTTAATTTGTTTGGTTTTATATATCTCTATAAATATATGAAAATGGTTAAATCTTAAATTATCAAACAAGACACTTTATCATTAATCTTAAACTCTTGACAAATTACAGAAAAAAAAATGCTTCTTCATCATAATTATTTTGATTGTGAACGTTAGATATCTTATAAATTTAAAATAAAAATTATATCATCAAAAAATTACAACTACATTATAAAAAACTAGAGAGAGCCCTAATCATTTTTAAACATCTACAATTTTTACATACACTAGCAGCACTTGGACGGGGTAGTGGCAGCCATCCTACTATAACCTGCTGCTCATTCAATACCCCATCTCATCCACTATGGATTTAGTAGTAGTATATGGAAAAATAAAAATAAAATAACAAAAAAACTAAACAGAGGATATAACTAAGGTTTACATTCAAAGTAGTGGCAACCATTAAAAAAACTAGGAGTCTAGTCGCTCAGATTTCATAGGTGCACCTGATGATGATAACTTCCATTCTGAAGGAAGAGGCTGTTGGCCACCAAAGAGTCACTAACCAACCCAACATCAACTTCATCAAAATTCAGTGTGCCTCTGAGTTTCCGGTTACTGTCAACACAGATGATAATGATTACAAGACATCAGATCAAATAGGTTTTTTGCTTAGGACTGTGATTAGATTATGGATTTGGATAGGGATTTGAAAATGAAAAAGAAAAAAGTCAGACAAATTTGAATGAAATATAAACTATTTTTTTTTTGCCATTTCCCTTTTTCTTTTCTATATCCCTATCCAAATTCATGATCCAAACACAGTGTAAAAGAAATTGTTACACCTAAATATATATATATATACCCGTTCAAACGGTTGTTGATGGCAGTCAGGTCTTTAGAAGGGCTTTGGTACGCATGAGTGCTCTCTCCGACACAAGCATAGTAGCTTTTAGAGCCATTTGAAATTAAAGCATCCATCTGTATGCATAATTATCAAACATGAATAAATAACCATCTAATAGTGGACAAATGTTCCCAAAAGGCACAAAAATTGCTAATGGGTGTGTTAATTAACATGCATTATTTTTCAAAAGATGAAGTAGAACCACTCAAAAGTGGAACTTCACAGTTACACATCTTGCACGAGGACTGAAGCACTTAATTCACTTGGTGTGGTTCCAAGGTGATCAAAGGCTATTTTAAACACATTTAAGTTCAACATTAAATCAAGGCAGGGTATGGATTAGGAGGGCATGGCCCAGATTTGTGTATTATGTATGCCCCTGAATCTTCAAATATCATTATGGGAGTGTGTCCATTTAATTAACTTCAGTTGCATACTCTAATGCCTTTAATAATTTAGGCAGAAATAGTTTGAGAGAGAACCACAAATAATTTGCCTTAGGATCCTGTCAACTACCACACATCCTAAACCACATCTTGTTGATTACCCAACAATGCCCTCACAAAAATGTATTCAAGATATACTTCCTGTGCCATGAATCATTTGCTTACAAGGGTCTTCTGAATAGAATTCAAAATACAAATTGTTGTTGTGTCCCTAGGATTATCAGTTAACAAAACATTTTCTTCTCCCCTCAGCATGGGTTAACAATATAATGTCATGAACTAAAATTATGGAAAGACGTTGCAAACATATTACAAAAAATTACAAGCAAAAGTAACTGAATTCTTTGAATATCTAAATGGAAAACATTTTTGTGGATCCTAGAATAGAAACCAAAATGATTTACAAAATTGTAAATACATACTGATAAGGAATCAATGCACATGTGCAAAATTAACTAAATAGTTAAAGAGAGCAATGAATTTAAAGGGTATGGGCAAATCAAGTACTAAATTAACCCCATGAAAGAAGAAATGATTTTAAAAAGTGATTATAAGACTCTAATATGTAAAAAGTCGTGATTGAAATAATGGTTACAAATTTTTTCAAGTTTTTTGTGTCCAAGTTCAACAAAATCCAAGGTCAAAGGAAATAGAATGCAGAAGTTTGATTACATACGAATAAAATTCAAAAAATAAACAACTACCTTCGATGACCGCAACGGAGAAACATATACATTATGTATTGCAGATACTTTTTTTGGAGACATATCAGGAAGACTTGGAAATGGTGATATCTTAGGTGATCTAGGACATTGACTTGCTTGTAAAAGCAAGATATCAATAAAACAAAATCAAATAAAAAAGCTACTAACAAAGGGAAAGAAAAAAAAAAAAACAATAAACAGAGCATACCATCAGTGCCATTGTTAGTTTTTGAATTTCGGTTTTTTTTTTAGCCGTTCCAATAGGGGCAAGCTCCACCAGTAGTGGCTTTACAGCAGGAATAATATTTCATTGTAAAATGTAATTATATCAACATGCTCCTACCCTATTTTCTGTTTTCAGAATAATTTAAAGGAATTGAATAACCAAGGGGAAAATACAGTAAAAAGAGGACTAAGAGAAACTAGAATGATGAACACATACCCCATGACGGCGTGCTGATGACCAATCAACAAACACACTACGAAAAACTTGAGGTTTACACTGTGGTTGCTTTCTATAGTTGAAAATAATTTCTTCAAAAGTCAGCCTCAGTTCAGAAATCTATGGCCAAAACATAAGAAATTAGGATTAGAAAGTGTGATTAATCAATAGCCTAAATACTCTCACATCTTTCTAGTGCAAACCTTTGCAACTCCATAGAAACAACAGAGGATAATCTGGTCAATATGACGATTAAAGAACAGGGTTGTCCTTTGACTCAGGATTTGTTGAAAAAGACGAAAAATAATCTCTTTGATCTCCTGGGATAGCTGTAGCCTTTTAACCATACCGTTGATTCTGAAAGCACCTAACTTTACAATCTAAGTTGCACAAGAAGTTGCACTATGTTAGTGTAGAATGGGGACAATAATAGAATGGCAATGGCCAATGTAAGGCAACAAACCATATTCTAACTAGATTTTTTCTGTCAAGGCCCTCAATAGGCTTGAGCCATCTCTGCTATAGACCAAAATGCCCTTACTGGAAGAACACGAAAGCCATTAGAAAGTAGAGAACTCATAAAGCGGTGGTAATCTATGTAAATATATCACATTCAAACATTCTAGACCAAATGTAGAATGTAATTAGTAGTAGTTTTTGGGTTTGAATTTTGGATTTTAGTAATTGATTATTAGATTTTGTTGACTTTTTAACTATTTTAAGTTAATAGTCTGTTTCATGTAATATTTTCATGAATTTTAAAATTATTTTTCTACTGATTGGAACAAATATACAGAAATTAGTATAATTTTTGTTAAATATAAATTAATCTTGCACCAAGACTAGCAAATGCCCCTATTAATTAATATAGAATTCAAGAATCATATTAAGGGTATATCTTTGGAATACTACTTAGAAGGAACAATCAATCCATGTAATTAAATTAAATATTTTGTAATATGAAAATAAATTTGTTCACACACTTTTTTTGTATATGAACAATAAAAAATATAATTGGTTTAAATATAATTGTTGTCAACTTGATTAACACTCTTTTCTAATGAAAAGAAGAAAAAATATCCCAAATCATAGTCTATTGACATATTATGCACAAAATTAGACCCTTTCAACAATCTAACATCTTCGAGCTACCTTGAAAACACATAAACGTCAACTAATTAAAAAATATTATATATTTTTCACAGCTTTAGACCCAAATATGCAAACAGCAAATAGCCAATGGTCATCTACTACACTATACTCATATGAACTTGTACTTTGTCTAGTATTGAATACACTACAACTAGTGCGTAATGCTTAAAAGAGTCTTGAATACACTCTTATTTGTGAATAATGCATAAAAATAGTATTGAATACACTAATATTGGAGGTGTTAGTTTCACATATGGAAAAGAGCATCTGCTGATTGCATCTTCAATGGGAGTCACACCAATTTTTTTTTTTTTTTTTGGTCTTTGTTCTTTGTGATTTGTGCATAACAACCAAATTAATGTATAAAGCAATTACTTTATTTTTTCAATGTTTCAAAACTTTAAAATTATTATTACTTTTGTTTTATCCATCTGATTTTCATAAAATTTATGTTTACAAAATGTATTTGCTGAGATCTATTGAAGTCCAATCTATATTGAATATCAAATTTAATTTCCCTTTATAAGGGTTACAATTATATGTCTCCCTCTAAGATAACTTCACATAGAATTGTTCATGTATGTCACATTTGCGTATGAATACATGCCAAATTACTAGTGAAATTAGCCAACTATATGCAATTGACAAATAGGCAAAACATCCTGATCTGTTATTACTATTTTGTTCACTTCAAAAAGCAATGCTAATCGAACCCCTAAACTTACTTAAGCTCTCTTCCATTACAGAGTATTTTTTCAAGTTGCCGTCCATTCCCAAGTTCATCTTTGCTTGATGTGTACTGTTCCAATAATGGACAAGAGTTGGATGATGATAAAAATAGGCTAAAAAGTAAAGAGTATCTAAAAGGTGTTCAGTCATTTATTGAGTTCGCTACGAAGAATTTAGGGCCGCAAGATGAAATCCATTGTCCTTGTGTTGATTGCTTGAACGGCACAAAATTTAGTCGACACGTTGTACTGTTGCACTTGATTCGAAGAGGAATCGCATGTTCTTATCGAACTTGGGTGCACCATGGGGAAAATGTGGGTGAACTTCCTACCATGTTAGAAGAGATTTACATGAGTGGTCTCATGGATGATCATATCAACGAAGAACGTACTAGTTCGGAGAGGCACAATTTGTTGAAGTTCATGAAGTTGTTTGATGATGCTCAACGCAAAGTATATCCAGAGTGTGAAAAGTTTTCCATCTTGTCCTTCGTAATTAAGATGCTTCATGTGAAGGTGTACAATAAATGGAGCAACAAATCTTTCGATATGGTTATGCAAGTTTTCAAAGACATTCTACCAAAGTGTGATGAAACAGTTCCATGGACCCTTTATGAAGCGAAAAAGTTCTTACGTGAATATGGTTTGGGATATGAGGCCATTCATGCATGCAAGAATGATTGTACTCTATTTTGGAAGGACAACGCCACATTGGAGAATTGCCCTACATGTACGGAGTCTAGATACAAGTTAAACGACAAGACAGGTAAAAAAATTCCACACAAAATATTGAAGTACTTTCCTTTGACACCGAGGTTGAAAAGATTGTACATGTCGAAAAAAATAGCCGCATATATGAGATGGCACAAAGATAAGCGTGTGGATGATGGAGTATTACGACATCCAGTTGATGGTGAGTCATGGAAGGACTTTGATAGGCTGCATCCTACGCTCTCTGCAGATCCTCGGAATGTAAGGCTAGGACTTGCCATGGATGGTTTCAATCCATTCTGAAATATGAGTACATCGTACAGTATGTGGCCCATAATCTTAATGCCTTACAATCTATCCCCATGGAAGTGTATGAAAGATCCATTTGTCATGATGTCATTGCTTATTCCCGGATGATCTGCACCTGGAAGAGACATCAATGTTTACTTGCAACCCATTAATAGGACTGTGGGGACATACGGGACATAATTAGCACGCGTACGTTGGGAGTTGGCGTGAAAAACGCCATAAACTTAGCCGAAAAAGGCCTTCGAGGGCCGAAAATTGAAAGCAGCCCCCGAACCACTGTAGGGATGGCACATGTAGCTTCCTTGCATCAAATAAGACCTGTAGGGACATACGAGATGTATTAGCACGTGTACGTTGGGAGTTGGCGTGAAAAACGCCATATGTGTTAGCCGAAAAGGGCCTTTGAGGGCCGAAAATTGAAAGCAACCCCCGAACCACTGTAGAGATGGCACAGGTAGCTTCCTCTTGTCAAATAGGACCTGTGGGGACATATGGGACATAATTAGCATGCATACGTTGGGAGTTGGCGTGAAAAACACCATAAACTTAGCCGAAAAAGGCCTTCGAGGGCCGAAAATTGAAAGCAGTCCCCGAACCACTGTAGGGATGGCACAGGTAGCTTCCTTGCGTCAAATAGGACCTATGGGGACAGACAAGACGTAATTAGCACGTGTACGTTGGGAGTTGGCGTGAAAAACGCCATAAACTTAGCCCAAAAAGGCCTTTGAGGGCCAAAAAATTCAAATCAGCCCCCGAAGCACTCTATGAATGGCACGGGTAGCTTCCTTGTGTCAAATACGACTTGTGGGGACATACGGGATGTAAATAGAACATGTACGTTGGGAGTTGGCATAAAAACGCCATAAACTTAGCCGAAAAAGGCCTTTGAGGGCCGAAAATTCAAATCAGCCCCCGAAGCACTGTACAAATGGCACGGGTAGCTTCCTTGTGTCAAATAGGACCTGCGGGGGCAGACGGGACGTAATTAGCATTTATGCGTGTAACAACCCCATCACGTATAATGATTAGTACTTGATTAATTAAGGAGATTTGGAATTTAATTGCCGAGTATTATAATTTAATTTGGGATTTAAGAGAATTATGGGATCTGATCCTTATATGATTCTATTAAAGGGTTATTTCGAAATTAGAAATTAAGGGTCCAAATGGCTTAAGGAAGTAAAATTGAGAAGTTGAATCAATTTAATTTTAATTACGGACCCATTTGGGAGTTTAATTAAATATTCGATTCAGTTTAGTAAAATCGAGATTCGATTAATTAGGTCCTAATTGGAGTTGATTAAGTCATGAGGATTGAGAATTGTGGTTATTATAAATTAAATTTAATTATGATGTGTCCAATTTGAATATGTAATTTATTGATAGAAAATTGAGTCTGATCAGAAATTGAAGGCCTAAATAATTTGGGAAATCAAAATTGATAATGATAATAAATTTAATTTGATATTTGGAGCCTTTTGGGAGTGGATTAAAAATCTGATTCAGAAGGATAAATTTAAATATAATTAATTGGGCATTACGGAAGTCAAATTAGACTAATTAAATCATGTAGGAATTGTAATTAGTTATGATTAATTAACTTGTGTGCTAATTATGATTAATCAAGACTAAATGATGTTTAATTAAACTAAAGTGTGACTAGTGTGCTAAGCTAATGAAACATGGATTCATGTTAGGTGGACAAGTGTCCCACTGGTGAATAAAAAAAAAAATGACAAATGAAGTCAACATGGTGCCCTTCAATCTGCTGGAAGCAGAGCTGGAAAAAGAGAATGGAAGGGTGAGCACGGCTGAGAGGGAGAGACCGGGAGGAAGGAGGAAAAAAGGGGGAAGAAGAAAGCCTTGTGGGATGCCAAGATTTAAGTCAAAAATTGTGGAAAATTTATCTTAGGGTAAGAAATCTCATCCTCTTTCTACTATTGTTTAAATAATGTAGATATAAATTGATTTAAGATGAGTTTTGAGATGATTTAAGATGAATGTTGAAGGGGTTTTGGGGTAAAATGAGTTCCAAGAAAGTTTCATGGAAAGTGTGTTTAAGTCAATTAGTCCCCAAATTCCTTGTAGATCAAATTAAGAATTAGTTTGATTTTGGGTTCTTAATCTATGCATGTAAATCTAATTTGAGGGTTTTTATTTTATTCGATTTAAATATGTTTTGGAAGCTCTATGATCATAATTTAAGGTTGGGCTGTACATGCAAGTTTATTATAAATTTGATTTTGAAGAAATGTTTGGAAGCCATGAGTTCATGAAATGTGGGTTTTGATTTTGATTATTAACCCATGCATGGAAGTGATGTAATTTAAGAATTTTGTTTAATTTAAACAAATTTTGGAACATATTAAATTAGTTAGTTTTATTTAAATTGCATATGTTCAATGTTTGCTAGAAAATTGATAAGAAAATGATGAATTGGAGCTAAAATCAAGTTTATGAGAGTTAAGTTAGAAATTAATTATCTTTGGCTTGATTTTGTAGAATCATCCTATAATACTTGAGATTTGAGATTAAATTCATGGAATTAGGATGAAATTGGGTTTTAAACATAAAATGAGTTACATGCATCATGAATTAAGAAAGCTATGAAATTAGTCTCATGGATTTTGTAAGAAATAAGGTTTTAAGTAAGAAATTAAGTAGACTCATAGTTGTGGAAATTAATTTGGAAAATTAATTGTTTTTAAATTGATTTTGTAGCATTTTCTTGTGATACATGAGTTATTAAGGGAAGTGTTTTAAGAAAACCAAGTTTATGGAAATCTGGAATTAATCCTAAAGTTTTGATTTTATAATTAGATTTTTATTTAATCCAAGCATGTGATGTAATTTAAGAATTATATTCAATTTAGATGCATTTTAGAACACCCATGATTATAAATTAAGTTTTGGTTAGAAATTGAGTTAAGTTGAATTTCTAAGAAATTGATTTGTGTAATTCATAGTTAAGTTGATTTTGTTATTAATAATAAAATTGGATCTATTTGTATTACACACGTCATGGAATTTCAAGAGGTTGGGAAGTCTAATTTATATGTTAGAATTGTGGGTTGATGTAAAGAAGATGAGTTAAAACTAAATTTGGACAATTGGAGCATGATTTTGAATGAATGATTTCTAATTGAAAGTGTTTATTTAATTATATAATGATTTTCCATTTTTGTGTACAAAAATACATGTTTTGAGGTTTTGAATATCAAATATGAACTTCAATTATAATTTTGGAAATTTCAAAATTTGTGTTGTCCGCTCGAGCAAGGAAAGTCTCGCTCGAGCGTGAAAATCGAGCTCCCAGTAGTTTTCAAATTTTGCAGTCCGCTCGAGCAACCAAAGTGGCGCTCGAGCGGAGACCCATTTTCAGCATATTTTGGAAAGTTGCATTTAGTTCATATTTTTATCCTCATCTCTTTCCAAAGCACTCTAGACATGATTTGTGATTCAATAAAGATTAATAAGCTACCAATCAACATAAATTAATTAGTTAATGAGTGAATCATTGATCTAGTGGTAATTGTTTAAAAAGCCAAGTAAAAGATCAATCTATTTGGAAAAGGAGGGCTTAGTAATGAAAGAATATGTGAAATAAGAACCCGGTTTATTTGAATGAGAAAGAATAAGCATAGTAGAACTTCGGACTATTTAGACGGGAAAAGACTAGGAAAGTCAAGTTTGATCAATGGAGTAATATTGTATTTCAATGTATATATGTTATGTGCTTGTGTAGGTTACGCGCCATTGTCTGCCTGATTTATCTGATATGTCCAGTCTGTCTGATTGCTTCTGCAGCCATCTGTGAGTAATAACTTAGTAAAGTTATGTTCAATTGTATCTACTTTCTGTGTGATAAAACAAGATCTGTTTTCTGAAATGACATTTCTGTATGAATGAATGGTTGTCCAATGTTTTCTGAAATGTGTTCGTGACATTCTTAGCCTCAAATATGTTCTGTTTCGCCCCTTTATGGGCCAACTGTACGTCTCATGAGCCAACTGTATCGTCTCCGTGCACGTGAGTCAACTGTTTGCCTTTATGGCCGTCCCTTTATGGGTCAACTGTTTGCCTTTATGGCCGTCCCTTTATGGGTCAACTGTATCTGTGAGAGCTAATGAATGTATCACGTATGCTTACGCATGACTTATGATTTCTGTATATGATCTGGACAAATTATGATTTTGACACGAACTGAATTATGATTTCTGAATATGTAACTGTTATGAACTACTGGATTCTATTTTATGTAACTGTTATGGACAACATTCATTAAACCCTTTACTCTGTTATTATTCACCGGGCTTTAGCTCACAGTATTATTTATGTATGTAGGTGATCAGGCCCGTGACCAGGCTTAGAGGCTTCTGCCTAGAATCTGTTTTGTCAGCCAACCTATCTGCCTCCCGTGGAGGTTCCGGATATGTCATGTGACTATTGCTATATGACTTAAAGTTTAAGTTTTATTTTCGTGTATTTTGTGAATAGGGTTAAGTCCCTTTTGTCTAATCTGTGTATATATGACGACTGAAAGATAATGTCTACATATGTATATAAAAAGTTTAAAATTTCTCTGTCTCACATAAGTCTGCACAGCTCAATAGACGTTGTATATTGTTGCTTGCTTCCGCTAGCCCCTAATATTATGTTAATCTATTACAGAGGCCTTCGGTAATCCCAGGATTACTGGCCGGTAACGATGCTAAACTCATAGGGGCGGGTTTGGGTCGTGACAATACGTTGGGAGTTGGCATGAAAAACGTCGTAAACTTAGTCGAAAAAGGCGTTCGAGGGCCGAAAATTGAAAGCAGCCCCCGAGCAGCCCCCGAACTGCTGTAGGGATGGCACGAGTAACTTCCTTTAGTCAAATAAGACCTGTGGGGACATACGGGACGTAATTAGCACGTGTACGTTGGGAGTTGGCGTGAAAAACGCCATAAACTTAGTCGAAAAAGGCCTTTGAGGGCCGAAAATTGAAAGTAGCCCCAAACCACTGTAGGGATGGCACAAGTAGCTTCCTCATGTCAAATAGGACCTGTGGGGACATACGGGACGTAATTAGCAAGCGTACGTTGGGAGTTGGCGTGAAAAACGCCACAAAAATTGCCGGAAAATGCCTCCGAGGGCCGAAAATTGAAAGCAGCCCCCGAACAACTGTAGAGATGGCATGGGTAGCTTCCTTGCGTCAAATAAGACCTGTGGGGACAGACGGGACATAATTAGCACATGTACGTTGGGAGTTGGACTTAGTTGAAAAAGGCCTTTGAGGGCCAAAAATTCAAATCAGCCCTCGAAGCACTCTACGGATGGCACGGGTAGCTTTCTTGTGTCAAATATGACCTGTTGGGACAGACAAGACATAAATAGCACGTGTACGTTGGGAGTTGGCGTGAAAAACGCTATAAACTTAGTCAAAAATTGAAAGCAGCCCCCGAACCATTGTAGGGCTGGCACGAGTAGCTTCCTTGCATCAAATAAGACTTGTGGGGACATACAGGATGTAATTAGCACGTGTACGTTGGGAGTTGGCATGAAAAACGCCATAAACTTAGCCGAAAAAGGCCTTTGAGGGCCGAAAATTGAAAGCAACCCCCGAACCACTATAGAGATGGCACGGGTAGCTTCCTCATATCAAATAGGACCTGTGGAGACATACGGGACGTAATTAGCACGCGTACGTTGGGAGTTGGCATGAAAAACGTCATAAACTTAGCCGAAAAATGCCTCCGAGGGCCAAAAATTGAAAGCAGCCCCTAAACCACTGTAGGGAAGGCATGGGTAGCTTCCTTGTGTCAAATAGGACCTGTGGGGACAGACGAGATGTAATTAACATTTGTACGTTGGGAGTTGGCATGGAAAACGCCATAAACTTAGCCGAAAAAGGCCTTTGAGGGCCGAAAATGCAAATCCGCCCCCGAAGCACTCTACGGATGGCACGGGTAGCTTCCTTGTGTCAAATACGACCTGTTGGGATAGACAAGACGTAAATAGCACGTGTACGTTGGGAGTTGGCGTGAAAAACGCCATAAACTTAGCTGAAAAAGGCCTTTGAGGGCCAAAAATTGAAAGCAGCTAGCGAACCACTGTAGGGACGGCACGGGTAGCTTCCTCATGTCAAATAGGACCTATGGGGACATACGGGATTTAATTAGCACACGTACGTTGGGAGTTGGCGTGAAAAACGCCATAAACTTAGCCGAAAAAGGCCTTCAAGGACCGAAAATTGAAAGCAGCCCCCGAACCACTGTAGGGATGGCACGGGTAGCTTCCTTGTGTCAAATAAGACCTATGGGATAGACGGGACGAAAACAACACGCGTACGTTGGGAGTTGGCGTGAAAAAGGGCATAAACTTAGCTGAAAAAGGCCTTTCGGGGCCTGAAATTAAAATCAGTCCCCAAAGCACTCTATGGATGGCACGGGTAGCTTCCTCGTATCAAATAGGACCTATGGGGACAGATGGGACGTAATTAGCACACGTACATTGGGAGTTGGCGTGATAAACGCCATAAACTTGGCCGAAAAATGCCTTTCGGAGCCGGAAATTCAAAGTAGCCCCCGAAGCACTCTATGGATGCCACAGGTAGCTTCCTCATGTCAAATAGGACCTGTGGGGTCAGATGGGACGTAATTAGCACGCATACGTTGGGAGTTGCCGTGACAAACGCCAGAAAGCTTATAAATGTATATTAAAGCTTATATATTACAACTTATAAATATATATGTTCTATAAGCATCTCTATATATTTAGTTTTATGAATAAAATATATATATATATGTTTACACTTTAGACTAAACTTGACTTGGGGCTCATGCCTGACTTGTGAAATTTCTTTACACTTTACACTGACCTTGAATAAACTCTCAACTCAACCGAACCCATCTGAATTGTAACCTATTTGTGACTTTCGATCATGATTGCCAAGATTTTGACAATACCAACACATTTAAGTAGACTTTGTTCTATAAGCCAATGTAAATGTTACACAGTACATACCTTTGCATTGAGTTTCCAAGTGCATTAAGTTTTATTCTAATACAATATTGTACATAGTACATACCTTTCCACATTTTCACATATTGTCATTGTGGAGATTTAGATCTTAGATTTTCTATAAGACCAAGTGAGCACCATGTTGGGGTTGGAGTGTGAAAGGAGCGTGCACATATGATGGAGAAAGCTGAAATGAAAAGTGTTGTAAACTAATAATTAAAATTTTCTAATCCTCTCTCCATCTCATTTTATGTGTCCTAGTTTCAATAGTTAAAAAAGTTTAACCATTTCTTCCTAAATTCAAACTATATTTAAATACAATTTCAATTACAATTGACATCCTTGCAATTTGTGTTTTGTAGATGGTTGCAACTTTTTGTTGAAAATTTTTGTTTACAATGGAACTAATGGGTGTAATTTTTGTTGTGTAGATAGCTTTTGGCATTGACATGTGGATCTTCTATTTTTTTGTCCGGAAGATAATTCACAGTTTTGCAAATTTGGAAAGTTTTTGGTCGTCCTGTACTTTTTGTATGGAATTTGGATGAATCGTACACATAATTTTTGGCGGGTACATAGTATTTTTGGAACTTGTATTAATTGCTCTGGTGGTATATATAGATTACCTTTTGTCATGGTATATATTACCATGGTAATTTGTACCATGCCAAATGGTCATTACAATGCATAGTACATTAAAAATGTTTTGTGTACAGAGGACATTGTTTTGGTAACATATTTGGAATGTATGACGTTATTATTTGTAATTGGAATATATTAGTTGGTTTGTATATAAGTTTACATTGTAAGGTGTTCTTTTTTGTTTGATGGTTGTAAGTGAAACATGCATTACGGAATAGGTGATAATATATATATTGATTTGTTTGTATACCTATTACAGGTTGCAGTGGATACATACAGGTTGTGAAAAAATTTATTAAAATGAAAAAAACAAAACAAAAATAAAAAATGACATTTTTGGTGACAAAACAATTGGTAGCTAAAAAAAGAAATAAATCTTTTGGTGACTAAATATTTAGTAGCCAAAATGAATTGAAAACAGTTTTGGCGACTAATTGTTTAGTAGCTAAAACTCAAAACACTTTTGGCGAGTAAATATTTAGTAGCCAAAATGAATTGAAAACAGTTTTGGCGACTAATTGTTTAGTAGCTAAAACTCAAAACACTTTTGGCGACTAAATATTTAGTCACCAAAACATAAATTATATGTCATAGGCGACTAAACTGTGTAGTAGCTAAACAAGAATCAACCTTTCCGCGACTAAACATGTAGTAGCTAAAATAACACTATTGGCGACCACTAATTTGGTCGTCGTAGATATTTGAATTTTTGGTGACAAAAGATTTAGTAGCTGAAGATGTGAGTTAAATGAATTGATGTACCCTTTCAGCGACTAATATGTTAGTCGCCAATGTCACTCATCAGCGACTAAGCCACTTTTAGTCACTAATACCTATCACTTTTGCCTACTAAAATATTAGTCGCCATTTTGTTGGACTTTTGGCAACTAAATTTTTTTTAGTCGTCAATACCTTCGCCGACAATGTACCCGCGACAAAGCCAGCGACCAAAATTTTTGGTCGGGAAAGCATTTCGGCAACTAAAATCAATGCTTTTGGCGACTAAAAAATTAGTCGCCAAAAGTGTATTTTCTTGTAGTGCTTACTATTGCAAGTGTAGTTTCATTTTCCCTTTTTTCCTCCTATTGACTGTTAAAAATTTTAAATAAAAAAAATCAATTCCCATTTAAGAATTTTCCTTCAATTTTTATTTAAAAGAAAAAAAAAATTGAATGAAAAGAGAAAGAAATTTTGTAATGTCATAACTCTTAAGTTATTGATGAAGTTGATTGATGTTTATGGATGTATTCTAAAGTCATGAGAACTATTTTTCCATGCACCTTCCAAGTTGGATGTGATAGTCTTGAATGAAATTATCATCGTTTTGATTATACCATATATTTTTTCCGCTATAATTTTACTCCATGTTTATATTGCTATGGGAATGACTGTGCCATGATCCATGGCTGATAATTTATCTATTTCTTTCTTAAGCAAATAAAACAAAAAATAAAAAAAATGCTCACACAAAAACGTGTAGTAAGTGGCTTAGTACTAATTCCTTTTGTCATTTTTGAGATTTTGAAGATGTTCGATTTTTTCTTTTTTCTTTTTTGGAATAAAGAATTTCTTCTTCTTTTTTTTTTTTGGGGGGGGGGGGGGGGATCTTTTTTTTCATTTCAATTGTTCACTATTTAAGAATTTTCCTTCAATTTATTAAAAAAAAAAAGAAAAGGAAAGAAAAGAGAAAGAAATTACGCAATGTGGGGTTGGTATGTCCTATTTCTAATTTATTGAAGAGGTATTAATGCCAAGCACCTTTCAACTTGGTCGCGGTTATCTTGAAGGACATTGTCATCCTTTTGATTAAAAATTTGTTTCAGTTTTGTTATATATTTAGAAAAAAATTATCAAAACTTTTATTTAAAATTGAAATTTGTGAATAAAATTAATTTTTATCCTATTCTATAATACACTAATTTTAAACCTACACTCTATGCTATACTTGCTTAATAAAATTCTGATTTAACTTCTCTCTTTTTTTATCGACGAAAGTTGGTTATTATTTGTTAAATTAGCATTTATGGGAGTTAATTTAACTCTCCTTAGGAAGAGTTAAACCCATAACCTTCCCCTTAGGACTAAACTCTTAAGAGAGTCATGATAGCCATTTAGGCTAAACTTAATTGGTCTAAAATTCTGATTAAATTTTGTAACTAAAATTCTTTTAAAAAAATCTTTGACTTGGAACTTGCATATTCTCTTTGAGTAATGTTAGAGATCATGAAAAAAGTGTCATGAAAATGATCATGAAAGATTCTCCACCTTTAGATTACACATATAATAAAACACCAGACACTAATCAAATGATGAAAAATCTTCATGATGCATTTCATGATATTTTTTTCATGATCCATATTATTACTCATTCTCTTTCCCTTTAAAAAAAAAAAATGACGAATTACACTAATGTTTCTTATAGTTTGTGGCTAGTGTCATCTTGGTATCTGATCTTTTAATTATAATGCATTTGATCTTAAATTTTGAATCACGTTTCAAATAAGGACAATTGAAGACATTGTTACTTCATTTCAAGGGAAAAGTCGTCAATTTAATAAAATATAAACTAGTTTGAAAAAAATAAATATCAAAAAATTATTTTTGAATTTTTAAAAATTATTTCTACCCACCAAAGATAAAATTATATATTGTTAATAGATATTTTTGGATAGTTATCATGTGATGGATGGTTATTAAGCTTTTAATATATAATTGATATGTTTAATATATGAAATATTTTTAGTTTTAGATTTTTTGATTTAATGGATTAGTTTAATAATGACATCAAAATTGTTGTTACGTTTGACTTTTGAAAAAATAGAAACTAATTTAACGAAAATAAATATAAAAAAAAATTATTTCTACCCTCCCAAAAGGTAAAATTATATAAAATTATGTGTTTTTAATTTTTTTATCAATTTAATTTTTAGGTTCTTAGAAAATTTTTCTTATAATAGATTTTAAAAATCAAACCAAACAGAACTTTATAACTAAGAAAGTTTCAACATTATTCATTATAAAAAATATCATTACGTTTCAAATAACATACAAGTTAATCAACATAAAATAAGTTGTGTGACAAATAGAACTTTATAACTAAGAAAGTTTTAACATTATTCATTAAAAAAATATCATTACGTTTCAAATAACATACAAGTTAACTAACATAAAATAAGTTGATGACAACTTTGCTCTTAAAATGAACCACTTGCAAAAGAAAACATCTTTGATTATCCTTGTCTTGAACAAGTTTCAAAATTTAGGGTCAAATGATCACAAATGAAAAATCAGGTACTAAAGTGACACAAGCTCTAAACTACGGGGACTGTTAGTGTAATTCGCCCTTAAAAAAAACACATGGTCTATTTTTTAAAACATAGTTATTGTTCAATTTGTCGTAGATAAATACAATAAAATAAAAAGGTAATAATTATTTGATTGATCTAATTTTTTTCATAAATGATATATACTAAGAGTTTTACAAAGTGAATAATTAAAATTATTGAAACGGACCCATGATATGAACCCCACAAGCCTTTTCAGTTTTTTAAAATTTAAATTTGAATTTAAAAGAAGCACAATATAAATATGTAAGAACAAAAGTTTAGCATAGTGAAGTGAATACCCTCATTTAAGTGGCGCCACCATAGTTCTAAATATCGGCCGGTACGGTACGTACCAGCCGATTCGTAGCGGAAAATCATACCTCCGATTCGGATACTCACCGGTATACCGGTGAGAATGAAATTCACACCCGTAGCGGCCGAGTCCCAGTACGTAGCGGCGTGAATCCGATATATGGGCCGATACGCGCCGATACAGTCCGATACGGTCTCTGTTTCACCTGTTTTCTTCGTGATTTGCTCTGTTTCTGGTTTTCTTGATGTGCTCTGTTTTCTTCTTGATATTCTCAAGGTGCTGAAGAGGAGAGGAGGGGTCTGCACCCATACATTGACACATGCATCTGGTTCTCTGATCCCTCTCTACAATTGAGATAACACACCGATACACACAGAGGGGCACTCGGCTAGATCACACAGCGAGGATATGGGCTGGTCTCTCTCTTGAATGAAAAAGACACACACATGGAGCGGGAGAGGAGGCACACACTGAGGAAAGACTCACACAGGGGCAAGAGGCACGACCCCTCTGTCTCTCTCTCTAACATGATTATCTCTCTCGATCTTGATCCACAACTGGGTCTCTCAACCTGTTATATATATATATATAGTTGATGCAGACTTGCAGTTCTTGGAAGTGGTGGGATTTGATCTCCCAAAACGTTGAGTTTTGTATATATATTATATATATAATGGGTTCAAAGATGCAAGTATTTGGTCTGCAAGTGGGGCCGAAATGATTACCCTTTTGTGCTAGCTGTAGTCTACCTTATTTACATGGGGAAGACCATTGCGTGTGTGGGACAACTTCTCACGTGGGATTTTAATCTTTTGTTAATTTAATTTAGTTGTTTACTTTTTCCCTTTTTTAGGGGGTCAAGTTAGATTTGTTGTAATTACTTGGGGTATGTCCCTTGTAAATGTGTAAGTTCTTTGTCTTTAATTTATGACTTATTTATCAAAAAAATATATATATATATACTTATTTATTTCTCAGTATAAGAAAAAATAAATATTCAAATCAATTTTTTTATTATATGCCAAAAATAAATACATATCATTTAGTTAAAAATGAGTCAAAAATGTTCTTACATAACGAAATTTTGATTAAAATGTAACAAATTAAAGTTAAAAGAGTCAAAAAAAATGTATAAAATTTAGTTTTAGAGGGATTGCTAATGATTTTTAAAATTTCACGGTCGCGACACCCGATTCCCGATACGTACCGGCCGATACTACCGATACCGATACTCCGCGACCGATACCGTTACGTCGGCCGATACCGCGATTTAGAACTATGGGCGCCACCCCTGCATGTAATTCTATTACTACAGTGTTTGAACTTTCACTGCTTGGTGATACGGTGACGTCATATTCCGTCATACTTGATATTTACTTGTCTAGCACAGTAGTTAAAAGATAGTCTAGACTGAACTTTGGTCGTCTCCATTCAAAGTATGTAATGGAATACTAGACTGAACTTTGATCGTCTCCATTCAAAGTACGTAATGGAGAATTTTTATTCCACGTTTAATGATTATGAAGTAAGAATATAAATTTATAATTATTTTAAATTAAAAAAAAATACAATTACATTCATGTAGGACTTACAATAGTTGGCATGAAATATTTTGTTTATAAAGCATCCTGAGTGATCCTGTTTTCTCATAAATACCACCATTATTCATTGTGCAAGCTGCTCATAACTCCATAGTAGTATTTAGAACCACTGAAATTCTCAATATGAGGAAATTCTCCACTATTGGGCTCCTTTTAGTTGTGCTGCTTTGTTTTGAAACAGCTAAGACCTGTTTATGCAGCGCTTCAACCAACAGTTGTGTAGAAGCTGAGAGACTAGCTCTTCTGAAGTTCAAACATAGTCTCACAGACGCTCCGCTTCAATTGTCAACTTGGCATGGCCAAGATTGTTGCAACTGGAAAGGAGTACAATGTGATGGAATTACTGGCCATGTTGTCAAGCTTGATCTCCATGTTGACGCTCGTAACATCATGATCAACTCCTCTGCCCAGTTAGCAACTAATAAAGTAGACTCTTGTTTGCTTGAATTGAAATATCTGAATCACTTGGACTTAAGTGGAAACAAATTTCAAGGTGGCCCAATCCCCGAGTTCTTTGGAGCGATGACAAAGTTGAGGTATCTCAATTTGTCTGATACAGGGTTCAGCGGAATGGTTCCCCATCATCTCGGAAATCTTTCTAGCTTGCGTGTTCTTGATCTTAAGTATAGCTTCGACAATGATCACGCATTAATTATAGATGATCTCACATGGGTGTCTCGTCTTTCAACATTGCAATACCTTGACATGAGTAGAGTGAATCTTAGTGAAGCGCACAATTTGCGCAAGGTACTAAACATGCTTCCTTCTTTACTAGAGTTGCGTTACAGTTTCTAATGTTCAGTACCTAGATCTTGGTCATAATTCATTTGAAGGTGAATTTCCGAGTCGCCTCAGTAACATGACTTCTTTAAGAGTCCTTGATATTTCATTCAATTATTTTAATTCTTCTATGCCTCTCTATCTCGAAAACCTCAAGAGCCTTGAACATCTCAATCTTGGCTCCAATCAATTTAACCACACTGGTGGGTTTCTGAGGCTCTTGTCAAATCACTGTAGCTTGAAATCATTTGATATGAGTCAAAACCAAATCCATGGAGAGGAGATGTCCATACTTGACAAAAATTTATCTAGATGCACCACGTATGATTTAGAGACATTGATTTTAAGTGGTGATAGATTCACTGGTCATTTACCGAATTGGCTGGGACAACTTAGGCATCTGAAAGACCTTGATCTCTCAGGTAACTCATTTAATGGTTCGATTCCAGCATGTTTCGGAAGATTGTCATACTTGCAGAATTTATTCCTTGGTGGTAATCTGTTGACTGGGGTCATCCCACCATCGCTAGGGAACTTGTCAACCTTGAAAGTATTAGATCTTTCTTTCAATCAGTTAAATGGGACCATACCTATTTCTATTGGACAACTATCAAACCTCAAAACCTTAGATGTCTCTTTTAATTCCCTAGAAGGTGTAGTCTCTGAAGCTCATTTTGCCAACCTCTCAATGTTAGAAGAATTGATGATAAGTTCTAACTTCTTGGCATTGAAGTTGAGATCTGAATGGATACCTCCTTTTCAATTGAAAATCATTTCACTCTGGTCTTGCAAATTGGGGATTCAATTTCCTCAATGGCTTCAAACACAAAAGAAAGTTGTTGTTCTGGATCTTTTAAATACGAGCATATCAGGAACCCTACCTGAATGGCTTCATGACATGCATATCTTGTTTTTGGATCTCTCTAACAACCATATCAGTGGACCAATTCGAAACCTTCCTTCCACTTCATACATAGTTGATCTCTCCAATAACTTAATTTCAGGACCTCTTCCTCAAAATATTGGAGATATGGTGCCTACTTTGTCATCTTTGTATATGGTTGGTAATTTGATAAATGGTTCTATTCCAAAGTCATTCTGCAAAATTCTAAATTTGGGATATCTCGATCTTTCCAAAAATATTTTATCTGGAAATCTTCCTCATTGTTTGGGGGAGCTCTCGAACCTATACATTTTGAAATTTTCATCCAACAAGCTTTCAGGGGTTATTCCGAACTCTATTGGACATTTGACTACTCTCAGAGGGTTACATTTGAACAACAATAGTCTTTATGGAGAGCTTCCTTCCGCTTTGAGACTTTGCAGAAGTTTAGAAAATTTGAATCTTGGTGAGAATGGATTCAATGGAAACATACCTAGCTGGATTGGAGAATTTAAAGAGTTGGCCATTTTGAGATTGCATAATAATATGTTCAATGGCAGTATTCCTTCGCAGTTATGCCAACTGCCTCAACTCCAAATCATGGACCTTGCAGATAATAATTTAAAAGGAACCATCCCTTGCTGTTTTGGCAATCTCAATGGCATGATTTTGAATGAATATGTTACACAATATAATTTAGGAGGATGGTTCTATGAGAACATAAGGCAAGTCATGAAAGGAAATGAACTTGAATACACCAATACACTATTGTATGTCGTCAACATGGACCTTTCAAGGAATTATCTGATTGGAACGATCCCTGAAGAACTAACGCTTCTTTCTGGTTTGATTGGGCTTAATTTATCACATAACAATCTGACAGGAAGCATTCCTAAGAATATCAGTGGCTTAAATTCATTGGAATCTCTTGATTTCTCTAACAACCAACTTTCAGGCACAATTCCGGAGAGCATGTCTACTTTGAATTTTTTGAGCCACTTGAACCTGTCATACAACAACTTCTCCGACATATTCCAACTGGAAAGCAACTCCAAACTCTTGTTGATCCTTCTATTTACATTGGCAACAATGAACTCTGTGGAGCTCCACTACCAAAGAAATGCCTGGTGATGAATATTCGCAATCTTCGACACGTTTAATCCCAAGTCATGTAGAAAAACATGAAGGAGATGAAGCTGAAAATGAAAAGGTATGGTTTTACCTGGTTATAATGAGTGGTTATGCCACAGGACTATGGGGAGTTATTGGAGTTTTGTTGTTGAACAAGAAATGGAGACATGCTTATTTTCAATTTGTGGAAATGACCAAAGACAAGGTACTTGTTGCGGTAACAGTGAGAATGGCTCGATGGCATGGATGAATAAGTAGATTTTCAAATAAAAACCAAATGGTTACCATGTATCTATTTGGTATGTAGACCAAAGTATCTTTCTCCTCCTCTCTATCTTTCTATGTTGTATGTGTAAGTTGGGTGGTGGCTATGCAGTTTTCATTTTAAGTATTGTTATTCAAGTTCAAAAGTTAGACTTACTTTTTAAATTAATGATGTGTTAAAATATAATTGATTGATAATTAAATATTCTCTAATTATCAACAAATCATCTTTTTGACACATCACTAAGTCTAAAAAGTGAGTTTAAAAAATAGATTTGCATACCATTTTTCTTTCATTTTATACATGTGGATCTTGTTTTTGTTTTTCTTATATTCAAAAATCTAGTGAATCAGCTTGCAATCGTCAAGATGCCCTTAGACGATGAAATGCAAGCTGTACTACTGCTCAGTTCTTTACCGGACAGCTGGGAGACGTTGGTCGTTTCCTTCAGCAACTCTGCACTAGATGGGAAGCTGACTATGAGCATGGTGTAGGTTGTGATAACCCAAATTATTTTCTTTTAAATAGTCAGTGCATAAATTAATTGAGTAATATTTGGATTGGAGTGTTGTGTACAGGTAAATATAATTTTGAATCTCTAAAATTATTAATTTTTTTTTTATATTGTTCCTATATGAGTCTAGCACATTGGATAAAAATTTCATAAATTAATTGATGAGTATTTATTTTATAAAAAAATTGCAGACTGATTGGTGTTCAATTTCATTTATAGCGGAATTTGAAATTGAGTTTTGGGTGTTTAGACCATGATTTGAGATAAATTTGTCGGGTCTATTTTGGTATATAATTGGACCATGTTTGACTTATGGGTGAAACCCATGACTTAGATTTAATTTAAATTGAGTTTGTTTAATGACTCATGTTTAACTGTTTGATCTTTTTTAATTAGGTGATTGATAGTAACCACATTGAGAGTTGTTATTATTTATTATATAGGATTATAATAAATATTTGATAATTGATTTTATGGTGTATACCATATGGTGAAAAAAATTATATATTTTATAGTGAATAAAAAGGGTGTTGTAACGCCCTCAAAATTAACCCATTATATATATATCATTGACATGCAATATTAAAAGAAAACAATTCATTATCTCATTCATCAGAGTATTACTAAATAAAAACATTACATGTAACATCAAATTAAATGCCCTACGGGCTTACATCTTTCCAAGCCAACACTTGGACACAAAAATATGAGTTCTAACTCAAATACAAATAAAGCCCTAGGCTTGAATGTTTACATGTACTATCAAATAAAAACAAATAACTAAAGATAGTCTTCAAAATCTAAATCCTTCCAAGCTAAGTCCTTGGAGGTAGCTTATCATCTGGACCTGAAAATGATGTTCCCATATAGGGTGAGCCACAGCCCAGTAGAAATGTACTAAACCAAATATAAGCATTGAATAAAGCAATAGCATTCAATAGATGGTTAACCAAGATAATCAATTATATCATTATACAGTCTCATGACACTAATGTCTATGACACGTTTCACTTTCCATTATTATCAATATGGCTCAGAACCTGGCCAAACTTACAATAGTGAACTATATATATCATATTCACATTACTTCCAATATCAACCAAACAAATGAGACTCAGGCTCATATCAAAACACTTCATACTTCTCGTTTGATACACATTTTAGTGCTGTATCAATAACATGTAAAAAACACTTCAATATCAATAAGCACACATAATAGTGATGCTAATGGAGTCCATCCCCTATCTCCTCCCAAACAAAATCCGGTTTAGAGGTCCATCCCCTATCTTCCCCTAAACCGTGGAGTACATCCCCTATCTCCTCCCATACAATATGCAAATGCAATGCTCAATCAATACACGTATTTTCTGTATTAATTCAATAGTTAAAATTAATGACTTAACCAATGTGATTAGTTTCAGTTATCCCTAATCCACATGCACTGTCTACAACACTCACGACTATCCTCCACCGATAGCCCAAAACAGTTATTTCTAGACTGGAAATAAATATATCAACAATTCAATAGGCTAGTGATTTAAATTAACCAACTACACCATTTAATCAATAAATTCCTCAAGTCTCCTTAAATTAATTATACAAATTAATTCATTAAAACAACTAGGGTTTTGCCCAAAATTACCAAAATACCCCCAACATATCAAAATATCAAAACTTAGAACAAAACTTATAAGATGGAGTAGGAAATCCCTACCTCGAAGAAAATAACCCAAATGAAGAAGACGGAGATGATGACCCAAACTCCAAAGTGCTCCAAACTGCTAACTGCTCAGATTAAAACGAAGCTCTAGGCTCACTCTATCTTTTTAATAAAGACTCTAGGGCAGAAATACACTCTAAGTAGATCAAACCTAAGAGAGAAGGTGTGTAGAGGGAGAGAGAAGTCGTACCTAGGGTTCTGGAATCAAAAAGAGGGTGAAAAAGTGTTTTAAAAACCGATGCTGCCTATTTAAACCAGACAGGCTCGCTCGAGCGAAGGATTGGTCGCTCGAGCGACCAGACACAAGAATGACTCGCTCGAGCGAAGAAAGTCTCGCTCGAGCCAAGAATGCAATGCTTCAGGTCTGCAACCCAGAAGCACGCTCGAGCGACAGAATGGTCGCTCGAGCGAAGAACTCGAAACTCGCTCGAGCGAAGGAAAGCTCGCTCAAGCCAACAAATACAGCTCTCAGGTCTATACTAGACGCAATCGCTCGCTCGAGCGAAGAAACCCTGGCTCGAGCGAAGAACCAAAAACAAGAGCTCGCTCGAGCGACCAACTCCTCGCTCGAGCGACGGTCCAAAAATCTGGACAGCAACACTTGGTTTCTAAACCCAACCCACCTGTAACAAACTTGCCCAATACATCCTATAACTCAAAATAAGAAATTAAAGGATGACAACAACAATTAAATAATGACAGGATCCCCGGAACCTAAGTCCGGATACAACAACCAAATGGAAAGAGACCGGGGTCGCTATAGGTGTATACTTCATAGTGACCAAAGGATTATATTTTGTAGTGTACAAAAATGTTATATTTCGTAGTGAGAAAAATTATGTCATTTTATAATTTATATTATAAAATTTTGAAGAATTATTACAAAAATTATATTGTATTTTAAAAAAAAACCCATTTCAGGAAAGTGAACCCACGTGGGGTTGTTCCCCACGCCTTCTCTCTTCTTCCTTCTTTCTTTTCTGTCCTTTTCCTTTCTTTTCTTTGGCTGGTTTGGTAGAGAGCTCGGCGTCTCTCTCTCCTTCCTTATTCTCCATTGATGCTCAATCTTTGAGCTTGAAATGAGTCTTTACAGTAAGATTTTGCAAAAGTGATGTAAATGAAAGTCGGAGAGCTTGTCGTGATCTTCGCAATGATGGTCTCGGATCCATGATCGAGCGATATTTGCATTTTCAGATTTGTTTTTCTTCATATTTGAGGTAGGGACTTTCTTCATATTACTACATTAAAGTTATGTTAGGATTATTTTGAGAAAATATATCATAGCTACACTCCTTGGGATCATACTGAACCCTAACGACCTCCGAGTGGTTCGTAGTCCCGAACACACGAATATCTAGTCATATTCTTATGTCATTCAAAAATCTCAGAAATTGTCCTATACAACATGAGATCATATGAAATATCACAATCGTCAATTGTTGATCCTCCACCGTAAGAGACTGCAACCCCAAATGTTTACATAGTGCTTTACATGAATGTGTGTGTGAGAGAGAGAGGGGGGGGAATCCAAACATACCTGAGATTTTTTACAGATCGAAGAGAAGAACCAGTCTCGCCGCTGAACTGTCGAGCCGTCGATGTAGTGTAGAATTGTCAAGCGTTGCTGTCGCCGAACTGGTTTCGTCGAAGCGTCGATCGCTGCCGCCGTCGATCGTTCACCTTCGAAATCTGGCGCCGCTGAACCACTCTTCCCTCCGAACCTTCTCTCTTCTCCTCTCTTCTAGGTTATCTAATTTACAGCTTTTCACCCAAAAAAAATTCCTTTTCGAACCCAATTAGAAGCCACAGTTCGTCATACATTTTGGTCTTTGGCGCTTTTATTTTTTATTTTTTTTAATATCATTCACACATAAATTGTGCATCGTGAAAATTAAAAGAGGAAATTTTGAGTGTAAAGAGGGGTTTACCTCCTTAGAAAAAAAGAAAATTTTGAGTGGTAACTTTTCACAGCTTCAATTTTTAAAGACAAATTAACAAAAAAATAAAATAAAAATAAAATAAAATAATTTTTAATTCTTTAAAAAAAAATTAAAACTAATTTGAGAACTATAAAAATTAGAAATATATTTTTAAATTATTTATGACCTCCTAGAAGATAAAATTATACAAAAATAATAAGTATTTTTTTATTTTTTCACCAATTTTTTTTTTAAAGTTTTTCAGGGGAAAAAAAAATCTGAAACAAGTTTCTGAAAATAAAACCAAATATATTAATCTAACATTCTTTAGAAAGTTTAAATTATCTCAAATTAGCCATCTCAACATAAGAGTGTGTTTGGGCTTGATGGGTTCATTTTGTGATATAATTCGATGATCATTTTAATTTTACAATTCAATAACTATAATATTTAAAACTCTTTGAAAAGCCATAACAAAAACACAAATCACTAAATCACTTGATTTCACTAGCAAAGTTTTTACCAACGAATAGTGTTATCGTCGCTAAATGTTTAACTCTTTGCCCACGCTAACTAGTCGTTGCCAAAAGTAAGCACACTAATAGCGACGCTTATTGTGTTGCTAAAAAATAAGTCTCGTAGCTAAAATTTTTGAAATTTTGGCGCCAACCAATAATTTTGGCGCCTAGTGAATGTTATACTTTTTTAGCGACGATTGTAAATTGCGTCGGTAAAGGTCTACTTTTACCAACGAAATTGATCACCGTGTCGCCAAAAATATAGTTTTGCCTATGAAAAATTGACGTCGTCGCCAAAAGTAGTCGCCAAAAGTGCCATTTCTTGTAGTGTTAGTTGTGTTCACTTTTGTGAAATAAAAATGTGAACTTTCAAATTCATAACCTTGAAAATATTACTCTTGGGCATATTTCATATATTTATATATATATTTGTGTAAATATCATGTTGGTTAGGTAATTTTAGAAAAAGTTGTAAAATTGTTATTGATAGAGAATTTGGGAAAAATATTACCTCTTTAAGTAGCTTGGCATGAAAAATGGTTATGTTGAAATATGATTATGTTTGAGGGATGAGGCATGTGAGGTTAAGTTTGGTGTTATTAAATTGGAAGATGGTGAATATAATGAACTTACTAATTTGAGGAATTAAATTAGTTTGGTTAATATTTTAAATCCATCGTAATTAAAGGAGTGTTATTGGGTTTAATTCCTAACTTTAATATTATGAGATTAAAAGTGACTAAGTTGACCAAGTATGAAATTTGGAGAAATAAGCGAGATTAAGTTGATGTGGTATGGTATTGGGTTCCTAGTTTTACAAGTTGAGTAATGTTATAATAATAATTTTATACTGCAAAATTTTTATGAGATATTTGAATTGTTTGGCGGTTTTTAACAAGAAAATAATAGAATGTGATTTTAACTCGTTTGGAGCAAATTGATGAATTGGATTAAAACAAAAATGAGTTATCAAAACTTTTCGTTATTTATTTATTTTTTTCCTTGGTTTAATTTGATGGGGTTGATGTTGATAATTGGAAAGTGAACACTCATGTCATATTTTATATTTATAGTTAAGAGAAAATTTTGATATAATTGATCAAGTGATGGAATATTCACTTATGCTTATTGAAAATTATGATTGAACTTGAAGATCCCGAGATTTTACTTGTATGAGAAAAATGGAAATTTGATTATATTTAATGTTTGGAAAGGGGATGAGTTTTGGAAAGATTATAATTACATTTTATTGATAAAGTATGTGAGTTAGAAATAGATGAAACCTTGAACCCGCTTTGGTGTTATAGGTTATTGCTATTGATGAACCTATGGTTTAAGAGTTTTGGTTTTGGTAACCGGTAGAGGATTACCATGTTGATATTTAAATGAGGAGATCCTTGGAAAGGTAAGAAAATGTTTGATTTTGGAAGTTTGTTGTGTATAAAGAATATTGTTGAATTGTCTTGAAAAAGATATTGTTGAATTGTCTTGAAAAGGCTAAGTGGGAAGTTGTTGATTTACATGTGGTAAATACATGAACATTGACATTATTGTATTATCTCTTGGAATTGTATCGTGGTATTACATTGATAGAGATATGGAATTTGATCACAATGGAACATTGTGTGGTGGAATTGAAATTGGAACTATCATAATGCATTGTTATATATTGCATTGCCATTCCATTTCATTGTTATCATGGATTTTGAGTTGCAATTGAAAACTATTATTTTGAGAAATGAATTGTTTTTGGGAAACAAGATCATTTGGATTTGTTTTGGATAAATACGTTGGTAAGTCCAGATAGGGGGTGTAGTTTGATGTTGGTTTAAGTTGGCCTGAGTGTTCATAGTGAAAGACCGAAAACATGCGTGGAGGAGGTACCACTGCCTTTCCGGTGAGAGACCGATAAAGTGGGGATTTGGTAGTGCTCGATATGCCTACTTGCAGACATCAGCCTAGGGATTACCTGAGTCATATTTACCACCTTGAAATTTTATTGAAATTGTTGGATTAATGTGTTTTCAAATTGGCATTGTGCATAAAATTTTCAAAAGATGAGAAAAATATTTTGAGCATGACATGGCATATGCATTCATCTCATAAGACGGTATAAAATGTATTTGATGCTTTGTTAGATGTCATTATGAATTGTAAAGAATGTTCTATTGCTATTGAAGCATGTTTATTTATTTAAGTTAACTAGTTGTAGTTAATTAAATAAATTGGATCTAAGAGATAATGTAACAGAATCATATGATTTTGACATGATATGATTTCACGTATATGTATGACTATTTTGGTACCCGTATATCTTTTAATGTTATAATATGAGATTGTTTGGTGAGCTAGTGGTTGCTCACCCCCTGCCTGTACATGTGTATAGGGAATGCTTTTCGGATTTGAAGATCAAACAATGGGTTTTACCATTTCATAAGTGTAATGTAGTGATGGATTGTACTACTTCATTTGTTTGTTTGGTTGAGTGCTATTTTTTTTTTTTGTAAAGAGTAGTGTCCTCTCTTTTATTGTAAGCCTCAGGGCATTTCTTTTATTTGTATGAAAATGTCACTGTTGTGTAACGAGAGAGAACATGTATATTTAATTATTCATCATTTCATCAAAGGATGAATTGTCATTTGTAAATTGGACTTAATTAATGAATATTGGTAATGTTATCCAAGTAATAAAATACGGGGCGTGACATATCCTTTACAATGAAGAGACAAAAAAGAAAGACATGAGAGGTCATCAGTCTCATACTCTTGTTATAGAAGATAGAGGCAGAGACAGAAGTAGAGGCAGATGTAGAGAAAGAAGCAAGAGCAAAGGTAGATAGAACAACATGAGCAAATTCAGAGACGACAAAGGTTGTGGAAACTCTAACTTTACTTGTTTTCACTGTGGCTAAGAGGGTCACATAAAGAGGAACTGCCCAAGCCGAAAAGATAAAGGCCGAAGCAGTAAGTCAAAAGGAGAAGAGAACACGATAGCCACAACAACTGATGAAATACTTCTTGTAGTTGGTGAAGAGGAGGATTGCCTTCACATGGCTGACCACAGCTGTACAGAATGGGTGGTAGACACAGCTGCATCCTACCACGCCACCTCCCACAGAGAATTCTTTAGCTCGTACAATGCTGGAGATTTTAGCATTGTTCGAATAGGGAATTCTAGCTATTCGAAGATTGTGGGTATTGGAGACATTAGTATTCAGACTAATGTCAGAAACAAGTTGGTTCCCAAATATGTAAAGCATGTTCCAGATTTGCGCCTTAATTACAAGTACATTCGGAAATGGCCGTTGGAAGCTGACAGGAGGAGCTTTGACAATCACAAGAGGAGAGATGTCTTCAACACTGTACAAGACTCAAACGAAGATTTGTCTGGAAAGTCTTAATGCAACAGAAGACAAGGAGTCACCAAACTTATGGTACAAAAGACTGGCTCACATGAGTGAGAAGGAATTGCATCTGTTGGCAAAGCAATCCAGGATACCCTTATCCAAAGGGAGTGCCCTGAAGCCGTATGATCATTGTCTTTATGGCAAGCAACATTGAGTACCATTCAGTTCAACGAGCAAGAGGAAAATAGAAGTGCTCAGTATGGTATACTCGGATGTTTGTGGCCCAATCGAAGTGGAGTCACTTGGCGACCGCAAGTATTTTCTGACTTTTATTGATGATGCATCAAGGAAGTTGTGGGTATATTTCCTAAAGATGAATGATGAGGTATTCCAGCACTTTCAGGAGTTCCATGCACTGGTGGAAAGAGAGACCGAGAAGAAGTTGAAGTGTCTTTGCACAACAATGGTGGCGAGTATACTTCCAATGCTTTTGAAGCATATTGTGCCAGCAGAGGTATCCGGCACGAGACAACAATCCCCGGTACCCCATAACGCAGTGGCAGAGAGGATGAACCGCACTATTATTGAAAGAGTCAGATGCATGCTCAGAATGGCAAAGTTGCCAAAGTCATTTTAGGCTGAAGCCGCCCGTACAGCCTGTTATCTCATCAACAGGTCGCCTTCAAACCCGTTGACTGTTACGATACATGAGGAAGTCTGGTCCAGAAGAAATGTATCATATTCTCACTTGAGAGTCTTCGGGTGTAAGGCGTTCGCATATATCTCCAAGGAAAATAGACAAAAGCTTGATTGCAAGTCCACTCCATGCATATTTGTGGGCTATTCAAATGTAGCATTTGGGTACAAGTTGTGGGACCCAGTGAATAGAAAGATATTCAGAAGCAGAGATGTTGTGTTTTAGGAAGACCAGACAATAGCAAATTTTGAGAAGTCTGCAAAGTCTAGAGATGTCATCACTCCAGACTTGTTATCGTCTCCCGAGCCATCACAAATTGCTAGATGTGATGATGTGCAACAAGAAGTGCAAGAGTTGCAGGATCCTATGCCAGAAATTAAGGATCAGGAAAAAAGAGATGAAGACCTGAATGAAGAGGGTGTTGAGCAGGGAGAGCAACCCCCTCAACCAGAGGCAACAGAGCCTCAGTTACGGAGTTCTGGAAATCGAGTCAATTAAAAGTGTAATGACCAAAATAACACAAGGGGTAAAATATCGGGACCACCGGTGTAATTTGCTCTTACATTTATTTAAGAAATCTTTCAATTTATAATAATAACAGTATATTTATTTAAAAATATAATATGTGATTGAATTTAATTATAAAATATTTTAATTTTTTTTAAACATATAGCCTGATGTGTGGATTTGAAATTTATAATTATTTTTTAGGCCGGGCTTGGACAAATGTAGAGGCCCGATGTTAGGATTGGGCTAAACTTGGGCAAACACAAAGCCTCTTATTCTATAGTGTTGGTCCGGCCCAACCCGACAAATGTCCACTCCTAGCACATCGTGAGAGTTGAATCTGAGATCCCGAAAAAGCACAACCCCAACCCTCAAGTTACACCCACTAAGCCCCAACCTCTATTTTTGGGATTATAATAAAATGGGGGGATTTATTTATAAATCCCTAATGGGTAATTTGGGATGATCTAAATAAGTATTTTTTTTAACTTTTTACGAAAAGATTTGTAATATGGTAGAAAGATAATGTGACATAAATAATAGATGATATGACCCAAATAAGATAAAAAAGATATGCTACTTTAGCACATGTCCAATAAGTCCATAAAATTTCTAATATTCTATCAAATCCCATATATTGAGACTTATATTCTAATAGGTCCTTTTTTTATATTAGAATTATTATGTGGACTATTTAACTCTTATAGACTTTTATTATAATATATATATTATACCATATATTTAGGGGAGAGAAGATCAATTATTAGATATATTTTATTTGTGGTATATATAAAACATTGTATATAGAATATGAACGATTATTATTTTTAGTTTTTTTTTTTTTGGCCTCAATGTGAGGGATTCACTTAATTAAAGATCTTCCTTCACCATTATTTTGCATTAAGCTCCTTCCATGGAAGAACATTTGGAAGAGAAAATTAGTTGTAGACCGATAATAGAGATGATGATGGATTTGCAATAGAGATGATAGTAAACTGACAATGAACAATCATTTTTTTGCCACTGTTACACATAAACCATAGTCTCTTCGTCAATTTGTGTAGCCATTGACATTGTGTAGTTTATTCATCAGTATTATACCTGCATTGATTATATAGAGATTTTTCTAAAAAAAGTACGTCAATATATATGAACTATTTGATATTTTTTATATATTGTTTGATAATTTTTTTGTATATTATTTGTTACTATGTTTGTTGTTTGAACAATCACTTTTTATTACTATTAAACAATGGGAATAGTCAATTTTTTTTTTTCTTTCAATTTTGTTTCATATTTTCATGTTGCAGTGTGAATGTTCACATTGGTATAAATTTAGTTTTTTTAAGGCTAGTTGTATGTTAATCATAAATTATGAACATTCACATTGTATTTTTATATGAATTTTTTTAAAGTTTTACAAAAGTTAGTTGTATGTTTGTTATTTTTGTTACTATACTTGTTAGTTGAATAATCATTTTTGCTACCATCGAACAATTGAAATAGTCAATTTTCACTATTTTTTCAATTTTGTTTTATGTTTTCACATTACAGTGTAAATGTTCACATTGGTATAAGTTTTTTTTTTTTTTGAAGGTTAGTTGTATGTTAATTATAAATTGTGAACATTCACATTGTATTTTGGTATGAATTTTATTTTTCAAAAGTTAGTTATATGTTTGTTATTTTTGTTACTATACTTATTGGTTGAACAATCATTTTTGTTACCATTGAACAATCGAAATAGTCGATTTTTACTTTTTTCAATGTTGTTTTATGTTTTCACATTGTAGTGTAAATGTTCACATTGGTATGAGTTTATTTTTTTTAAGGTTAATTGTATGTTAATTGTAAACTGTAAACATTTACATTATATTTTTGTATGAGTATTGTGTTTTCCGAAGGTTAGTTGTATGCAATGTTTTAAAAACCGGACTAGTGAACAAACCGGAAAAGTGATCGGGTGGACGGGTCACCGGTTCAACCGTCGGGTTGAACCGGAATCGAACTGTGACGTAATAAATATATTAAAATTATATTTAAATAAAAATATAAGCAAAAAATCATAAATTAAAAATATTAAATTATTTTAAATATTTCTCTTAATATTTTTTTTTACTGAAAAATATAACAATATATTTTAAAAGTTGGCCTTTTAAAAATATAATAATATAAATGCCTTCTGTTTTAAAAATATAATAATATATTCACTTTTAAAAATATAATAATATATTTTACCCATTAATGGCCCTCTCTCTTTTACCCATAAAATTGGTTCCTTTTCCCAACAAACAAAACAGCAGTAGCTCTGGTCTCAAAGGAGATGAAAGCGGAAGAAAAGAATAGAGAAAAAGGGCAAAACTTTCCCTTTTACCAAACAAAAGAGAGAAAGTGGAAGTCTGAATTTTTTTCCCCATTTGGATTCCTTCACTTTGATCTCTCACGTTCTCTGCAGCTCTGCTCCCCCATTTTTATTTTTTTGATTTTGGTTTGTAACGCTGAACCAAGAGGTTAGTGGGTTTGTTTCACTGTGTTCTCTGGATTTCTCATCTCTGGTCTCTCTCTACAAGATCTAGCTAGATGGCTGCTCTGGAAGATTAGCAATACAAAAAAAAAAAAAATTTGATCTGATTTTTTTTAATTATATATATATAAGCAAACCGGTCCGGTTCAATTAACCCGTGAACGGGTCGACCAGTTCACTGGTTAAACCACCGGTTCTCTATAAATACACCGATTTTTCAATTTGAACGGTTTAAGAGGGCCAACCGGACCGGAACCTCACCCGGTCACCGGTTCAACCAGTTCAACCGGCCTGTCCGGTCCGGGTTTCAAAACCATGGTTGTATGTTTGTTATTTATTGTGAACATCACATTGTACTTTAGCATGTGTTTATTTTTTCAAAAATTAGTTATATGTTTGTTGTTTATTGTAATCATTCACATTATATTTTGATTTTTGTTCAGATTTTTTATTGCGTTATTTTTAAAATTTTCAGATTATAAAAAAGGTGAATGTTCATAATTTGAGATTTTCTCCGTAGAATGAGAGATATATTTTCTCCTTAGAATGAGAGACATTTTCTCCATAGAATAAGGGAGATAATTTTTTTCCATGAAATGAGAAACTTGTTATTTTTTATTATTAGTTTCAAAATGGAAACATGTGCAAAAAATTAGAAGGGTGATTTGGTCATATTACATTAAATAGGACCTAATGGAATACTATAAAAAAAAAAAAAAAAAAAAAAGATTGGTTAGATGGAATAAAACACTTACAAGAGAATTTATGAAAAAATGACCCAAATAAAAATTTGTCTTTTAGGACTGCTTACCATTAAAAAGAAAAAAAAAAAAAATTGACTTACATGTAGGTCCTAATAGGTGGACTTATTATCCAATAGGTCATGTGAGAATTATTAGTGTTTTTCATCAAACAATATTAAAAAAGTCACTAATTGTTAATTTTTAGCGACAATTTGAAAATTGTCACAAAAAATGTTACTAATTATGAGTTTTAGCGACAATTTAAAAAAATAGTCAACAAAAAGCTTCACTAATTTTCAACTTTCAGCGACAGTTTGAAAATTTTGTCACAAAAAGTCCCTAATTATAAGTTTTAGCGACAATTTATAAAAATCGTGACAAAAAATTGCTTATAAATTTTTTGTTCATATCAAGTGAGAAGCATAAAATTGATATAGAAGTCACCATTAAAAGGAATTGAACTTCTTCAAAATATTTTATTAAAATGAATAAAAATGTAGTGTCCGCAATAAAATTTATAGGATTCAATAATAATCTTGTGAACAAGATAAAACTTATTAATAATTTTCTGTACTTGCTTATGCATTCATAGCAAAAAACTTTGCAACTCAATCTGCGTTATATACACATTACCAACTTTTGTTTGATTTCTGATACCCATTTAAGTTCCTTTGTTAACAACTAAAAAATTACAAAAATGAAATCATTTATCGTAAACAACAAAGGGCTAATAATGAGTGCTTCAACGTGAAATTGGGAGAGTTGTAATCCTTAAACAGCATCAAAGGCGTGGGTGATTCTGGACTTCCAAAAGGACTTCCACAAGGACTTTGTACACTAGGCTTCTTCCATTGAGATTGATCTTCATAAACATTTTATGAAGCAAGATCAAAATGTGTGCCGACCTTCAATTTCCCTGATAGTGGAGAGCCTAACTGCATTGAGTAACCATCTATATATGAAGGCAAATAATTGTTAGTAGGTTTCTCAGAAGAATGAAAGAGATCAAAGATTGGTGATACAAGAATCAAATTTTAAGTACCCTTATCTAGTCCAATAACTTCTGATAATAATCCCTGTCAATGGTTTTGGCATTCCTCTGTGCCTTGATGCATTCCTGATGATTACGCAGAAATTGTTCCTCTGAAACATCAAAGGGAAGAATTTGTTCCTCTGCTACAACAGTCAACTTCTTATCCTGACTCTTCTTTGGTGCCTGATGTGGATGTTCCCAGAGTTTGTGAGGTCACTGAGTGCTTTCCTGCCACCAGCTTGTGCTTTCCCTGGAGCCTTCAAAACATTTCTTTTTCCTCCAAAAGAAGATGTCATTTTAGACGGACCAATATCTTCTTCAATAGAGATCACATTCTTTGGGTTGTGCTTCTTTGATGTCCGAAGTGTGGAAGGCCTCCCTGAGATAGATATATCGTTAAGCACCTTCCTTCCACCGAGCCCTCCATTCTTCTGTGCCTTCAAGACAATGGACTTTACCCCAAAAGGAGCTGCTGCAATAGACATAAAAGCTAAACTGCCATGAGATCTGATCAACAGATTGGATTATAGACAATCATAAGAGGAGGGGTGGTGTGGGGGTGGAATGAATAAGTACAGTACCATCAAAGTGAACATTTAGATTCTGGTCTCGAATTAGGCCTTTGGTTTGAGTTGCCATCGATGTATTTTGCCTGCAAAAACCAATTCAATGTTCAGCAATGAACAAACTACAGACAAAGGAGCGAGTTATTCTTGATTCAATATTAGTTAACTTGAAGCTGTTAATAGCAGCTACGACTTTGCATTCTATAATGAAGTCCCAAAACATTAACAAATCAGTATTGTTGTATTTTGACTTGGGGGAAGATGACAAAAACAAAATCAGTAGAATAGGTTACAAGACCCCAAATTTATCTTCTCATCATTAACTTACTCAGGCATGATTGGGACATTCACAAAGTCCCATCAACAACATCAGCAACAATACAATGTTTGCTATAATCCAAAAATTACTCAGGTCCAAAGAAACTTTGAAGTTAGTGATAATATCAAACAGTTCTCAAATACTACTAAAAAATGGCATTCCTCAAAATCCCAAGAAATAGGCTAGACATACCTGCACAATTCATCTTAAATTATATATTCGTCAGTAACTTGTTTGCCAATTGCATTACTCATATCCCAATGGAGTCTTAGTCTTAGGCTTGTCAATTATCACAGAATATAGATATGTATATCACTATCAAGGTTTTAAAATGTGGCATATGTAATTATATATATTCTTCAATTAGGAGGTGGCCAACCAATCTATTCCCGAAATGCAGGCGACAATGGTGGTGGTTCTTGTCATTTTCATTTAATCTAGTTCCAACTATTCAATCATCACTTTAAACTCTTGTTTTGTCATGATCAATTAGCTAAACAAAATGAAACCCCTTTCAAAAGTAGTATTTGGTGAATGAAAGTTTCTTATTTACTAATCCCTGTATCTAGATTAGGCTATTATTCCACAATTATTTTTAACTCATGATTCTGTCATATTATGAATTAACTACACAAAACCAAACTCAATTCCAAAATGGATTTAGCTTTGAATACATGTATAGCCCCCTCTTCAAGGTCTATCTACCACTCCCTCATCAACAATCTACAATCACACCCATTTACACACCCACACACAAACACACCTTTTCCCTTCAAATAATGCTTCTAATCCTAAAATCCACCACAGCAATAAAGCCCTTTAGAATTTAGATTGGCTTTTAGTGAAAAAGAAAAAAAAAAAAAAACCTTCGTATTGTTTGCTAAACCTCATGCTTGTACAAATATGGGAACCATAACACAAAATCATTTAACTATTTTTCATTACATTACAAATTTTGAAAACCAAATAGTTTCAACATAGTTTTGTGTTTAAATAAAAAATTCATGAATTCTTTGCTTGAGATTATTTCAATTGTCTAGTCCATGAAATCCCCAAATCCCATTAATGTATAATAAAACTTTTCTGTTGATAACAACGGGATAACAAAATGAAATACAATAAATTGATATAGCCCATCACGAAGTATCCCAATATCCTATTAAGCATAATGTACAAAGATTGATTGATGTATTCATTCAAACAAGAAGAAGGAAAACTTGACGAATTGAAACAGCAAATCCAAAGAAATTGAATATATCAAAGAAATCTGGGATTTGAATGCTCTAAATTGTCCACGCAACGCAATGCATTACATGATAACAATAATGATGATGATGATGATGATGGAGTACTGTTAGAATTAGACACACCCAGAAATCAATCACACACAATAACACAAGAGATGTATGTGGTTCGGCAATAGCCTACGTCCACGAGGAGAGATATCCACTATAGAATTTCCCAGAGGGAGTTTACAACACTTACACCTCACTCTCTCTCTCTCTCTATAGCACTCTTACTCACTCAGATTATACACACACACATACACACTCTGTGTTGCCTTGTCTGTGTTTTTCAGCCCTTCCTCATTACCTCAATTTATACACAAAAGAGAGGGAAACAAAGTCAAGAAACGGGTAGACATTTATAACAGAAAGAAGAAAAAAATGAGGAGATGGGCTTCCACTTGCCCTCTCCCCTTCTACTCCTTGACTTGGAGCCATCCTTCAATTAATTCATCCATGTGGGCTGGAGCTAACAATTCTCCCCCTCCACGCCTATATGGATAACTGACTTCTCACTTGAAGTCCATCCCGGTCAGATTTTTGCAAACTTCCAATTTGTCTCTGGTAACAAACTTGGTCATCATGTCAGAAGGATTCTTGTCTGTGTGAATATTCACCAGCTTCATCAGTTGCTTTTCCATCACTTCTCGTATCCAATGATACCGGATATCAATGTGCTTTGTACGTGAATGGAATTCTTGCTCAAGTCAATTGCACTCTGACTATCACAATATACCTTGTACTCTTTCTGCTGTAGACCCAATTCTTGGAGAAACCGCTTTAACCACAACATTTCCTTTCCAACATCTATGGCGGCAATGTACTTTGCCTCTGTTGTAGATAAAGCAACACATTTTGTAGTTTGGACTGCCATGAAACAGCTCCACCTGCAAAGGTGAACAGAAATCCTGATGTAGATTTTCTACCATCAAGATCACCCACCATATCGGCATCTATAGATCCCTCCAAAATTGGTTCAGCTCACCCAAAACATAGGCACATCTTTGAAGTTCCCTTCAAGTACCGAAGAATCCATTTGACCACCTCCCAATGCTCATTTCCTGGATTAGCGAGGAATCTGCTCACAATGCTAACTGCGTGAGCTATATCTGGCTGGGTACACACCATTGCATACATCAAACTTCCTACTGCGGAAGAATAGGGGATTGCCTCCATTTCTTTCCTTTCAGAACTAGTCATGGGGCACGAACGCTTTGTCATCTTGAAATGGTTGGCCAATCGTGTGCTGACTGGCTTGGCATCTTTCATATTGAACCTTTCAATCACCCGTTCAACATATTTCTCCTGTGATAGCCATATCTTCTTAGCTTTCATGTCACGAACAATCTTCATGCCCAAAATCTGTTGTGCTAGGCCTAAATTCTTCATGTTAAAATACTGCGACAAGTCCTTTTTCAACTTGTTGATCATAGCAGTATCCTATCCGATGATCAGCATATTATCGACATACAACAGTAGGATGATGAAGTTTCTATCGAAAAACCTTCGAAAATATATACATTGGTCTGCTACCGTTCTTGTGTACTTGTGATCCACCATGAATGAATCAAACTTCTTGTACCATTGTCTCTACGCTTGCTTCAGGCCATAGAGACTCTTCTTCAGTTTGCAGACTAGAGTTTCTTTTCCTTTAACTTCAAATCCTTCTGGCTGCTCCATAAATATCTCTTCCTCCAAGTCACCATGGAGAAAGGCAATCTTAACATCCATCTGTTCTACCTCCAGATTCAAGCGAGCTGCTAATCCCAGAGCTACTCGAATGGAAGTCATCTTCACAACTGGAGAGAAGATCTCATCAAAGTCAATTCCCTTCTTCTGTCCAAAACCTTTGACCACCAAACGAGCTTTATGCTACAGTAGTTTACCGTTGCTATCCTTTTTCAACTTATACACTCATTTGTTCTTCAAGGCTCTTCTGCCTCTTGGAAATGGAACAAGATCATAAGTGTGGTTCTTCTGCAAAGAAGTCATCTCCTCCTTCATAGCCTGCATCCAACAGTCTTTCTCTGTATGATTCTTTGCTTCCAAAAAACTCTCGGCTCTCCCTCGTCAATAATCAGAATCTATTAAGAAACGGGATATTTGGTTGATGGCACGGCAAACTTGAAATTCTCTCTCTATCTCTATCTTGCAACCTATACACCCTCTCTCTACACTTCTTAAACCAATATTGGTGCTCTCCTTGTTGAGAATATTGAGTCCAAATTTCAGCCCTTGAGAGTGAGAACTTGTTGGTTTGTGAACAAAAGTGTTATTTCTCTTCAAGAGGTATAATTTTGAGCTTTTTTACACTACTTCTTTTCTGTCTTTTCTTGCTGATTTTGAAGTGTTTTTCAACTATTTTTATGGGCTGAAGCTTGTGGTTTAAGGCTATTAAAGGTAGAGGGGTTAATCACCATTCTTTGAACCTTGTTCTTTAAGCCTTGACACTTGTGTTTCCCATCTCTTCATCAATTTTTTTTGAGCTTTTTACCACTGATTTTTAGAGGTTTTTAGAGGCTAAAAAATTGGTTTTGAAGTCCAAAAAATGAAGGGGTTATCCACCCCTCCTTTGGCTTGTTTACTTGCTTAAATTACTCCATGTTTTAGCTTATTATTTTAGCTACTTTTGTCTTCATTCCAGCACATTTTTGTATTGTTTTTGGACTATCTAAACTCTAAAATTTTGGGCTGAAACTTGTGATTTAAGGCCAACAAGGGTGGAGGGGTGGCTCACCATTCCTTCTACCTAGCTTCCAAAGCCTTTACCCTTGTGTTTCCCAACTTGTTGTCACCTTTTTTTGAGCTTTTAAATACTGAATTTCAGAGTTATTTTAGTGGTTAAAAACACTTTTTGAAGTCCAAAATTAGAGGGGTTAGCCTCCCCTCCTTGTGTCTTGTTCACTAGCTTACATAACTCTATGTTTTAGCTTATTGTTCTAGCTATTTTTGTCTTAATTCCAGCATGTTTTAGGACTTATTTAGTACTATTTAGGATTGTTTCTAAGTGCTTGTTGCATTTGAGCTTTGTTTTGTATGCTTGTAGTGTAACTGTCCTCATAAGTTTGGTATTTTAAGCCTCAAACACCATCTTATTCGAGTTGATTGCATTTATTTATGGCTTTCCATACTTGTGATCACTCTTAATCACCTCTGCAACCTCCCTCCTTTCTTGGCTTTTGTTTTTCTTTGAAAGTGGTTTCAAACTACTTATTTGTTTAAGCATGAGATTGATGTGTCATGCCTAATGGTTTAATCCCTTAGGGGGTTCATTACCAATGGTATGATATCTCTTTCATGCCTAAAACAACTCTTAGTTTGAGCCCTCTTTCTATAAGAGGACCTTAAACTCACCTTTGGACTCAATGAATTAAAGGATGGTTGGTAATTCAAAAATGAAGTAATTAATGGGACTAAAATGGTGCAAGATAAGAATTTGGTTTTGTGTTCAATCGGACGTTAATTGAATACATGGAAGCTTGAGGCATTTCATACTCATTAGTGATGAAATGATTCAAGGTTCCAAGGTCACCACTTCCCTTGATCAATTCATGAAAGGGAGGAGGTTTGAAGTCTTATTTTGTTGCATTTATTGAAATTGCACACTTTGGTCCATAAGCCATCATGTAATGAAATTGTTTGAGTTGATGGTTTGTGGACCAAGTTTACTACTCCTTTGATTTGTTCATGATAAAGAGGGGTGAATTGTGCAAACAAACCCTTGAGAATACCCTGTGCATGCTCTGTCTGTTCTCTGTTGCAGCAAAATGAACTGTGCAGCAGTGGCCGGCAGGCCCTCACTCCTGGCCGGCCGGCCACTAATGCAAAGTTCAGCAGTGTGTTTTTTGAGCAGAGCAGAGCTATTCTAGAAGTGGACAAAGGTGTAAGTGTTCTACTGTGCAACAGAGACCTTCTGGAAGCAAAACAATGGCCTTTTGAGGTGGAAACCGAGCACGTGCATGAGCATTCCTTACGTATCGAGCATGTTTAGTTTAAATACTTAGCTTAGTTATTTGTTGTGCTTAATTAGTTATAGCTAATTAATTTTGTAAAGTGTTGTAATTAATTAATTAGTTTAACTAGTTATTTAATTTTGTGTTGTAATAATTAGTTAGCTAGAATAGTTGATTAATTTGTTTCTTTAAATTAGTTAAGTAGTTTGGCTAATTTAATTTGTTTTTGTAATAATTAGCTTAGTTTAGTTAGTTAGCTAGTTTATTCATTCAGACTCTCCTTTGTGAAAGCGAAATGTTGTAATAATTTGTATGTCTTCCAACTCTACGCCTTTCTCCCTTTTATTTACTAACTTGTGATGATTAGTTTAGGGACATCATGTTTTGTTTAGCATACTTCATTTTTGCATCCATTTATATTGCATGCACCGAGGCTCGGTTCATCATTCTAACTTGCATTGTTAGTTTAAATACTTCTTTGAATACGTACTTAGACCGCATGCTATTTAATTGATTCATATGCCATATTAGTTGCTGAGCCTATTAGTTGCATATTGTATGTGTTGCATTAAACATATTGCATAGTCAGAATCATGTATTTTTCTAACTCATTTCTTTTTTGGCTTGGAGTACTAGGTGAGCCTTGACTCGCTTTAGCATATTGTATGAATGTGATTGTTGCCATGTTTAACATGCTTGCCATGAGGCTAATTGCTTAAGTGCTAAATTGCTTGAATGCCTGTGGATGAAGGATAAGTTGCTTGAATTGGAATAATTTGAGTAATGTTCATATGCGATCACTTTTTCAAGTGGTACATATTTCGAAACAATTTTCAAAACAAATATGAATTGAGATATTCTAATTCTTGCAATTTAGTCTATACTTGTGTGTGTGCACATCACATAGTAATGTTAGCCTAATAAACCGAAACAAGAGCATATAATGTACATAAGATTCATATCATAATTAGTAGAGATTAATCTTTGATCGGGCGAGCGGGGGTGCTCAATTCATGACCTTCCCGTCTCATACCCAAGTTCCTAAGCCGAGAAAATCTTAGTGATGACGGACACATGGCCTTTGGCACGAGTCATGGGTTTCTTAAATTTCTCAAAAATAAAATATTTAGGTTGCAACTCTGTATCTGGCAAAGCAGCCCATTTTTGGCAATTTGATTCAAAATCAATTTTCTAAAAGATTTACCGGATTGGACTCTTTGGTGATTATCTATTTCACATTGCGCTTGTGAGATCAGATTCAAAACCGCAGGAGTCCGATACTGTAAGGCTTATTTCGACTTCCAAAAAGGGGAGCCAAAAAGTCGAGCTACACTTACAGCTATAACAAATTTACAATCAATAGCATGTACAAAGACAAGTGATGGGCAGTCCTTTGATTGTTTGAAAAATGATGTTGGTATTGATTAATGACCATGTTGCCTTGGTAACTTGGCTGAATGTAGCTTGCTTTTCGTGCTCCTTTCGGATACGACTCGCCCTACAGTTCAGACTCCCGTGGTTTTGAATCTGATTTGACAGGTACGATGTGAAACAGTGAAAACATAAAAAGAGTCCAAGTCTGGCAATTCTTTTGGAAAATCAATTTTGAATCAAATGCCAAAAAATTGACTGCTTTGCCAAATTTCAAAGTCGCCATCTAAATATTTTTGAAAAATTTAGAAAACCCGAGACTCGTGCCAAAGGTCACTTATCAGTCATCACCAAAGTGTCTCGGCTCGGGAACTTAGGTACGAGAGGGGAATGTCATGAATTGAGCACCCCACTCGCCCTATCAAAGATCGACCTCTACTAATCATGATGTGATTTTTATTTACATTATATGCTTTTGTTCTATTATTAGGCTATTTTACTATGTGACGCACACAAGTATAGACCAATTTGCAAAAATTGGAACATTTGATTTTGTGTTTGTTTGAAAATTGGTTTGAATACGCATCACTTGAAAATGTGAGTTCGTACATTTAATCAATTTATCCCAATTTTGGCAATTTGCCTTCATCCATTGGCATTTAAACAAGTATATCATTTAAGCAATTAGCCTCATGGAAAATATGCTTGATATGGCAACACAAACATTCAATGCAACATGCTAAAGCAATAAACGCTCACCTAGTACTCCAAGGCAAGCCGAGCATAGCAAAATAATTAGAAAACATGCATGCTCCTAACTTATGCAAAAGGACTAATGCGACACATACAATCATGCAAGAAAATAGGCTCGGCTACTAGCATGGTACATGATTTCATTAAATCACGTATTCATTTAAGGAAGTTGAATGTGACATTGGTTAGTATGATGAGCGCCGAACCTAAATGTACATGAGACGAGTGTATGAAAACATGGGAATGCTAAGTAAATGTGATGCTTTATGCTATCATCATAAGTAGGTAAATAAAAGGGAGAAAGAAATTAGGGTTAGAAGACATACAGCATTATTACATATTTGCCCTCATGCACGAGGGTTCGAATGAGTGTCCAAATGTCCGAAATAAACTAATTATTACAACACCCAACGAACAAATTGAACTAAACTAACTACTTATTACATATTCAAATGAATTCCTAATCAACTATCTATCTAGCTCTAGGTACAACAAAGGCATGATGATGATACTAAGCATAATAACAACACATGAAATTGCAACAATAGTAATATTTACAATAACAACGTCTTATTACAACAATAATAAGAGCATTAATTCACAATATTTGATAAAACCAAGAAGCACAAGGATGACATGCACATGACGGCTTTCAGAAACAACTCTATCTGCCTTTCTTGGAATTTGCCCAGTTTCACTTTCAGTCACTGCCCTCTGTTTCTGCAAAACACTTTGTTTACCAAACATTGGAGCCCGGTCGTGCCCTAATTTCATGCAAAACTCTGTTTTTGTGCTCTGGGGTGAAAACAATACAGACAAAGCAACTTTAAACCATTTTTGTCCCTTCTGCTCCCCTCTATCATAAAACTCAAGGGAAGAGTGAATTTGAGTCCGAAACTGTCAATAGGCACAAGTTGATGGCTTAATGATTTCAAACACATTTTGGACAAAACAATTAATAAATGCAGTGAAGACAACCACCTCTCTTTCTCATCATGGAGGCTCAAAGAGGGAGATAACGCGCTTCAAGTTTCGTCAAAATATCATGAATTGATAAGTGACAATTCTTGAAGCGATGGACTCGGCATAATGTCCGGCCGAATCCAACCAATTTTATTCATCTTCTTTATGTTGGTTTCATTGATTTTAAGCCAATTTTAGCTTTTTTGACTTACCTTTCCATTACTTAGTCAATTTGTCCAACGTGATATTTAAGTCCACTAAATGAAGATATATGTCAAACGAGAAGTGATCCATAACATGAAAGAGAGACTATACATTGACAATGAATTTCCGTAGAAATTAAGCCATTGAGCATATATCTCTTTCTCATGCCTTGAACAACAAACACTTGTTTGAAATAGCTCTCGAACAAAAGAAAAGAAGAAATGAGGGAGGGTGTATAAATGATTATGCGAAGTTGATTATTTAAAATGAAACTCTTCGCATGAAAACTAAGTAAATAAAGCTACCAACTCAAATGACTCGATATCTAAGGCTTAAACAACCGAAGCCATAAGGACTTACAACACAACAAGTATGATATTCAAAGCATAAACTATTTAAATGAATTAAACAGCCCATAACAGCCCCTAAAATGTAAAAAAACAGTAGCTAAAAGCAAGAGAAAATAAGTAAAAAGAGTAGAGAAAAAGCTATGGAACAAAGCCTAAGGAGGGGTGGCTAACCCCTCCACTTTTTGCAATTTAAATCACATATTTCAGCCCCAAAATAGTCTAAGAACAGTCCCAAAACAGCCCAAAAATAGTGGCTAAAAGTGTGTTTAAAGAGCACAAAAAGATAGACAAAAGCAAGAGATATAAAGCTAGTAAGCAAAATCAAGGAGAGGTGGCTAACCCCTCCACTTTTGAGACTTTTAAACCATGTTTTTTAACCTTTTTAAACTCTGAAAATTAGTGTGAAAACCAAAGAAAATAGTGCAAAAATAAAGGGTATGAGCTATGGGATAAGGTGCAAGAAAGGGTGTTAAGCCTCTCTACCTTTGGTAGCTCTTCAACCCCAGGTTCCAACACTTGGAATGGATCCAAAATAGTAGAAAAACACAAGAAAAAGATAGAAAAGGATTGAAATGAAAGCAAGGAAAAGGGTGACAAGCTTATACCTCTTGAAGAGAGCAAGCTTTGGTTGTTGATCAATCTTGATTCCAAACACCCTCAAGTTTATGAAATATGGTTTGAAACTCTAGCAAAAAGCTTCAAGAATAAGCTCTAATGGTGTATGTATTATGTATATATAGTTAAAGAAGGTTTGAAGGTCAAAGGAGGAAGGAAGATGGAAGGAGGTCTTTTTAGCTCTTCAATGCTTTTGGAAAATTTTGCTAACCTTTAATTCTGAATGCAGGGGCTCTATTTATAGAATTTGAGCCAATTTGGTCAAAAATACCTTCAAAAAGGCCAGCTGGCGAATTCCCGCCAGCTGTTTGTTTGGCGCCATTGAGACCTGGCTGGGCCTAAAAAACAACTCTGGAAAATTTTTCATTGAGACCCCGGTTGGGTCTAAATGAGGCACGGCCGGTTCTAAATGGACCTGGCCAAGTCCAAAAATCTGCATCTAGGCCCAACTTCAAAGGGGCATATCTCCCTCATCCGGACTCGGTTTTAGGTGATTCTTGAGTCTAAATTGAAGCCCTGGAAGTCTAATTTCCAATAAAGGTGGCTTCACATCTAAATTCTAAGTGTTCAAAGAGATATACCTAATTTAGTGAAAGCTACTCATTCTTTCTCAACCGTTTGATGCTCAACCTTTTCCTAAACTAGTTTTCTTCCCTCCCCTCCTATTTTCTCCAACTCCAAACCTATAAATAAGATGTTTTTAAAGATTTTCCAAAGAGTTCACCTCCCTTCCATGTATCTCTACTTTGTCCTTACTCGGTTTACCGAAAAGTGCAATATTTTAAACAAAATGCGAGCCTCGAAAAATCGTAGAAACATTTGAAAAAATATTTTGAAAGGAGGATTTTAAGGTCTAAAATAGTTTGGCCAAAATGGGGTGTAAGATTGGGATTAAAGCTTGAATCCAAATTTCTTTGTTAAGAATTCAAAAGATTGCACAACATAACTTTCATCATCGGGTATTTGGAATAAAGTGCCAAAGTCTTAAGGGCGGTCAAAAATATGGTGTCTACACCGAAGTGAAGTTAATATGTTTTTCACATATTGTGAACATCAACCAAACTAATTGGTGAATGGTCTGTATAGAATACAAATAGTTTTACCATATCCATGTTTACATTGTAATTTTTTAACAAATCCTAGTCTCACTCTTTCATCAGTAGTAAGGTTATGTCTTTAACTTATTTTGTTAATTTCACATCATCCAAATTGTCAATTTAATGGTCTATAACTGCATATTAGATTTCATTAAAGTGGCATGGTTAGGCTACTTATTACCCACATTGATGTGATCCTTTTCTGGGAGTGCTTATTCTGTTTCATTACATTGGATTGATGAGAACAACTTTCCTTATGCAGATGGATGCCGGTCCCAATGAACGTCGGTTAGTAACAGTTTCAAACAAAAGACTGTGAATTAGAGAGACGTGGACGTGCTCGAGTGCATGATGATGACACGCACATTGCCATGGATATGATCCTATACATGATGCACCAGTTATGGATGATATTGCTATGGATGATGACCCTACTGGTGATGATGCTGACATTGTTGATGAAGATATCCTTACTCAGCCATTTCCGAGAGGGCCAATAGATCCATCAATCCTTAAAAGTTTTAAAAGTCATGTTGCCACAGCTATTTGGAATGGTGCTGATGAAAGGGGACCCTTGAAGTGTCATAATCACTCGTCTAAGATTCGTTCGTGGCTGTGGTGGGAACGAGGAAACAACGCTACATTTGTAAACATTGCGGAGATGTTAGGACTTGTACAATTAGCTTGTTGCACGTACCGCTTTGTCAACAAAATTGTAGTGTCAAGTTTTGTTGAGAGATGGCAACCGGAGACAAACACCTTTTATTTGACTATTGGAGAGATGACTATCACATTGGACGATGTCGCCACTATCCTAGGGCTTCCCATTGTAGGCAAATTTATTAGTGTGCGTATGTTGTCAAAAAGGCGGCCCATTGCATTAGTAGTTAATACCTTGGAAATTGATGAGCAAAAGGTCAGACATGAGATGTGTAGTGCTAGAGGCAATTCAGTGAGGCTTGAGTGGTTGAGGGCACACTTTCATAATGTCACAGACAATGATTCAATGGAAAGAATTGCATGTGTAGGTAGGGCATACTTGCTATTTTTGTTGGGTTGTACACTTTTCAGTGACAAGACTGGTACTAGTGTCCCCGTTGTTTATTTGAGTTTGTTGTCCAATTTGACGACTGTATCTTCATATGCTTGGGGTGCTGCTGCATTGGCATACTTATATAGACAGATGGGGTACGCTAGCAAGTCCGATGTGAAATAGATAGCCGGTTACATGACACTTCTTGAAAGATGGATTTATGAGCACTTTCGTGGATTCTGACCACACTTGAATATGAATTATACTCGAGACATGCCACATGTTTATCATTGGACTTCTCGGAGAGAGTCTGGTGAAAAGACACAGTTGTAGGCTTTTCAAGAGGAGCTTGATAGGTTGGGTGTACATGATGTAAGTTAGAAAGTCCATCAAAATTTGAAACTCTATATCATACAAAAATTACAGTTGCCATTTCTTACAGTTGTTATTGCTTGTAGGTTATTTGGGACCCATACGAGAGTTGCAGAGATGTCCATCTATGTCACCCAGTTACGACGGTTGCTTAAAGTGTTTGAAAGTAGTTGAACCATATCACCCTGATAGAGTTTTAAGACAGTTTGGTAGAGTGCAGACAATCCCTAATCCACCACTTGGCCCTATGTATGCCTCTCGAGGAGCCACAACTCCACGCTACAATGTTATGTATGCATACTTGGACATCATTTGAGAGGCATGGGACAGCCATATGTTATCTGATCGGAGGAAGAGTACACCAGTACGGCAACCTTGGGCTTGTGTTCCTGGTTACATGGATTGGTACCAAACCATTACCCATATGTATGTTCAAAACCCAGCTCGTCGTTCTTAAGTGGACTCAAATATTCGTCATTATCAGTATCCTAGCCCAGACGCACAGGTACTTTTTTTTTTTTTCATTTACATTACAAATTATTTATGTAAACTATTATAGGTTTGTACATAATGTTGTATTTGTTCTCGTAATGCAGCATATGTCACAAATATATCAGATTACTCATCCTTTCGTTGAGGCTAGCTATGAGGACAGTGTTCAACATCCTGATAGGCTTTACTACGTAATTGATGCAATTGAACAGCTTCTTCAAGATCAACACATTACTGAAGCTGCACCCAGCACATCTACTCTGGGTCGGTCTGCACCCAACTCTTCCACTGCACATCGTTTTGGAGCACATTACACTCGCCAGTCACATAGTTGATAATAGTTCATAATGTTAGCACAAGTAGTTGTTGATGGTGTTGGTGGATGTATATGGAGACAAATATTATTATTATTTTTAGATTATGTACTTTTTGGATTATGTGCAAGGAGACGGGTATGTTGTGATTATGAGGATGGATTGAAATACTAGTTAATATTATTATTTCTTTTTAGATACTTGTTTAATATTATTACTCTTTAACAATAGTTGCACTTGGTTAATATTATTTTCATTACGTTTTGTGTTCAGACAATGTAAAAATATCCAATTGCATCCATTCCATAAATAAGAGAACTAGAAATCATATGATATTCTATTTAAAAAAATGACCATTACAAAATCCAATGGCAAAATGAAATCCATCTCGTTACCTCATGCTATTAAATCATAAAACTAATGTCTTAAACCTCTTATGACTGCTGTCTAATACATTAATCTATGTCAACTACATCAAAGGTCTCTCGAGTAGCTACATTAGGTCCTATGTTGTCTTTGAATTTTTTAATGCGGCTAACATATGCATTCTTTCATTCTGATGCACAAGGGTGATGGTGAACTCGCCAAAGCACAGCAATGGGAGGAACTGGATGACCGGCTTCCAAACATACCTGCACGGACATCCAAAACATTACATATCTTTACCAAATCCATCAAATTTGCAATTACACAGATATTAAACAACAATGTTTGGTTGTTTTCATAATTTATACCTGCACAAAATGATTTCCATTGACAAATCCAATGGTAATCTCGCGACGATCAGCTAGGGTTACTGGCGGTGATCTCAAAGGTAAGAATGTGAGGCACTGTTGCAACGACAAGTGGTACAAGACTACATTAGAAAATGATACAATAAGATGCCCCATGTCAGGCATAGTCATCCAACGATTAAAGCCTCGGCTATCTTCAAAATATGAAAGGGAGTGGTATAGTGCTACGTATTCATCTATGTGATTATTCAATTCAAGTAGCAGATCACGCCTCACTTGCACCCAGTCATTCTCTCCAAGACCAAGTAAACCCGCAATAGCTCTAAAACCACAATTCACATCACCATCTACATCCTTCATCAACTTTATGAGTGGCATTAACATAGGTGGGAAGTCACCAACATATGCACTCGGTAAACTTGTTCTTGTACGATATGTCTTTGTCTTCACATTCCGCTTCTTCTCATGCACTTTTGAAGCTCTCTTTTTCTTTGACTGACAGGAAGCTAATGTGCTCTGGCTATCATGGCCATCGTCAACCAACTCAAATGCACACGGGTCACGACGACAAGATAAATTAATTTTCTTATGTCCTCGACGTGGATTAGGTTTCACATCAGGCTCAATAAGAAAAGTGCTCGTTGGATTTGCAATTTCCCTAAACTTCTTCAACATATCCAATTGCGTGGCAATATCAAACTCATTGAACCGCTTCAAAATCATCTCAAGTTATGGGATACAAGTCAATTCCAATTTCTTAACCTTCGGATTATGCACACATATAGTAAGTCGCATCCAATGTACATGTGTGTTACTGAGTGGAATAGAACGACCTTGTCTCATGTAATCTGCAATCTCGTGAGCACAAGGTAAACCATGCGTGCGCCTAAGAACACACCCACATGCTGCAACATCAATTCTAACTGAATTTGCTCTCTTACTCTCTGCCAACACGTACTCCAATGCACAAATAGACACATTACCTCAGAGCTCTCTGAATTGAGAAGATTTGAATTGATGTTGCACAGTTGTCAAAGTCTTCTCGAATGATGATTTAACTTGAATGTGCTGCAACTCAAGTAGACAATGTATTTTTTCAAATGAAATCTCAAATGTCGTTTGACTTGAACCTAATTGCCTCTTTAATCTAGCATGAGCACTCTCAACCCTGTTCATATGGATGTAAACAAAAATAGTCAAGCATAATAATTAAAAATAACCATATGATTTATAATAAATTAAGGAAAAAAAACAAATCTTACTGATTGGTTGTAACATTGCCAAAATGCATACGTATGTTTGTATGTACCGCAACGAATTTTTCTTTATACATATTCAACCAACTCACAGTAACATACTTGATTGCCTCCGAATAGTTACTGAATTCCTTATGCAGTATTGCAAGGTGATCATTGTATTCCTCTTCAGTCGATGACAATACCAAATAGTTACATGCAGTGTTAAACTTGTCCTATTTTTCTTTTGTCACAAACATTTTCTTGCATTTCGTCAATACATTCTTGTTAATATGCCAATGACATAACAAATGTTGAGCATTCGGAAAGGTGTTGTTAATGGCATTCATCAAAGCAAGCTCTCTGTCTGTGACAATGATTTCAGGTAAAACACTGTCATCCAAAAGATCACGCAATGTTTATAATGCCCATGCATAATTATCAACCCGCTCAGTTTGCAAGTATGCGATAGCCACGGAGAATGTCATATGAGTTGATGTCACTCCCACAATTTCAAGAAGAAGAAGTCGATATCTATTCGTCTTATATGTGCAATCCATAATCAACACACGAGGAAATGTACGAAACAAATCTAAACTCATTGGATGTGCCCAAAACAAGTCCATAACAGTCATAGAGCGTTCCTCACATTAATGACGCTCAATGTACTTATGTTTTGCTAATTCACCCAGCAGTTGTTGCATCTGGGATCTACCAACTTTTTGTAGTGTTGGAAATGGTTATAAAATTCTAGTTAAAACCAGAATTTTTTCCTAAGTTTGGTCTAATTTTTAGGTGGGCCCCGTGCATCGATTTACACGGGTCAAAGTGGTAACGCGTTCTATGCCACGTTGTGATTCACGTGGTATATTTGGTTGTTCAAAACCATTACCGAGTGAATGGAAAATTGAAGCCAAAGTATGCTCCATGGAAACGGAATTTTTGTGGAAATTCCTTAAATGTTTGAATAAGGCTTGTCCCACATTGATTTGGTGGGAGGTTTTGAGAGGGTTTATAAGGCATGGGTTTGGTACTTGGGGTATGCCCCAAGCGATACCCAAGTGTTTTAGAGGGAGAGGTTATGGGCAAAATGGGCTAGACCCATTGGACCTAAAAACACGCGCGCGCCGCCGCCCGTCCGTCCGGTCGGGCGGGCTGGGCTTGGGCTTGGGTGCGTGGTGTGAGGTTGGGTTGGGCTTGTTCGGCCCAATACTAATCTTTTTGGGCCAAAAACATTTGAATTTAATTTTATTTTTGTATAAAATAAAATCTAGAATGCAAATTAAACCGGAAAATAAACTGGTTTGGATTTACTGTTCATCCAAACAAGGCCCTTCCCGTTTTCAAATAGAATTAAACTGGTTTGGATTTAATGTTCATCCAAACAGGGCCCTTTCCGGTTTTTTATCTGTTTGAATAGTTAAACCAACATATTCAAATCTGTTTAAATTCAAACCCAACAGGTTTCATACCTGTTCAATTCAAAACCAACAGCCACCTTTACATCTATAAATAGACTAGCCTCCCATTTGGATTTTCACTCCAATTTTCGTATTCCATCCTCTGCTTTAAATCTCTACATATTGCTGCATTTTATTTTTGAAAGAAAGAGTGTAAACACTTAGTGTGTTCGACGAACGATTAAATTGTAGTGCTGCTTTTATTCGTTGATAAGATCATTTTATCCTGGGAGATAGACGTCCAAATTCTGAAAGCACCGTGGAGAGGACGAATCTGTCTTAAGGACACAGTGTTAAACACTGGACTTGATCAGAAAAGTTATTCAAAGAAATTAACCAAGTAAGTTGTTTAATTTTATTCTGTTTTTATTTGTTTATTTAATCAGATTTTAATTTTGTTTTTGTAACAAAATAAAATCTGTTATTTATTTATTTATTTATTATTTCGAGTTTGACTTTTGTAATCAAACAAATTCTCTCCTTTTCTTTATTTCTTTAAATTCTAGTTGTTGTTTTGTACACAATAGAATTAAATCTTTTAAATACAATGAAGATTGTCAAACATGTAGAACCCTACATCGATGTCATACATTGTAAACTGTCTTTATTGTGCTCATATTAAGGGCATCCCTCTGTTTGAGTGTAATGAGTATCTCTTTTGATCTTACTAGGCTCTTTGACATATCTATTAACAGCGACTTTTCATTAGCTGACAATCTCCCTCCATATAAATGTCCTTGGAGATGCTCCGTAGCTGGATGATTATGCAGCCCGCAAACTACATTTAATGTCCATTCATTGTTTGTTTTTGACTTGTATGCCCTCAAATCAAATGGACATTCACACTTCTTCGTACCAGTTTGTCTCAATAAGTCTTTTGAGCCATTTTTCAACTTTTTACACGCTTTATACTTCCCACTCCGCTTATAAGCAAGATAAATTCTTGGTCTCTTACGACCGCCACCATAGTCCGACGTCCTTATAATAATAACAAAGCCATTTATCCTTCTAATGTCATGTACCCAAGTGAGCAATTCATCTTTGTTGTCGAAAACCTAAATATAATGTCACACAACTTTCATAAGAACAAACTAAACAAACTAACTAATAAAAATTATGAACTTACGAATTTCATGTTAAAAGTTACCTGTTTAGCTGTAAAATGACTAGTACAATTCACCATAATATCTGATCGAACCTCAGTTTCTTTAGTGCATGTCATCTAAAAAGGGAGGGAAAAAATTTCATTCAGTTTTACAGAGCTGAAAAAAATAAAAAAAATTCGGCACTATAAATCCGAAAATATAAAAAAAGATCGGCACTAAAAAAACGAAAATAATAAACAAATTCGGCACTATATAGCCAAAAAATTAATAATATTCGGCACTTGAGTACTGAAATAAATTAAAAACTGACAATTGAAGTGTCAAAATATATAAAAAAATTTGGAATTTTGTATCGAAATATAAATGTTATTTCAGAAGTTGATTTCCGAATATATTCATAAAATTCAACACTGAATCTCTGACTAAAAAACGCAAAAAAATAAAAAATTTCTACACGATTTTACCTTTTTATCACTGATTTTGCTGTCACCATTGCTTGGGTTTGAACTTCTATAAGTTTGTAACTCTTCCATATCAAAATCAAGTAAAAATTGTGGAACTAATTGTAATGCCCTCAAAATATCATACAAATCAACCATTCATAGGATCCATAAGCATAATAGAAATGTTGCATTTTCATTCATCAGGGTCTGTATTACAAAAGATATTACATGCATTACACTTTCATAAATATTCTTCTTGAAACTATAGCATGTAACTCTAATTGATAACAACAAAATAAATGTCTTACGGGCTTACATCTTTCCAAGTTATCACTTGGTTACAACAAAAGAAGAGTCTAGTCTCTATACAAGTAAAGCCCTCGGCTTAAAAGGAAAACATCCAACACAAAAGGAAATAGCAAAAATGGAGCATTCAGTCCCTAAACCTCTCAAACTATGCCCTTGGAGGCGACATGTCACCTGTACCTGAAAATGGTGTCCCAAGTAGGGTGAGCCAAAGCCCAGTAGAGATATGCTACACAATATATGAGAAATAACTAAGACATAAGCATCAGATAAATGTGGGATATTTGTTAACCGACACATATTATTTCCATGACCATTCAATTTACATATCCATGTCTCAATTCATTTCCAATCATCCTTTTTAGGTAAAGCCATTTACCAAGTTCATAATTATCAAAACAACCAAAATGAGATTTCAACTCACTAGTTCACAATTCAATGCATTCATCAATCTAACACTTCTATTTCTTGCCATTTTACAAAACTACGTCCGAGGGAACCGACACCCATAAATAAATAAGATTTCGGGACTTTCACCCTGGACACTCCGGCCAACTTAATTCTCAATGGAGTCCATCCCCTATCTCCTCCCAAACAATGATATATATACAATGTATTTAAACACGTTGTCATATACAATGACTTATCAATTCACATATTCAATGATTTACTCAAACCGTCATATTCAATGACATAATTCAATTGATTATTTTCAATTTTTTCCTAATCCTCATGCATTTTCTACAACAATCACAGCTATCCTTCACCGATAGCCCAAAACAGATATTTCTAAACAGATAAATAAATCAATCAATAGATAATTTATCAAATTTTTCATAGGTGAGTGATTTATCAACCCAACTACACCATTTAATCACATATTCTCCCAATTTCATAATTCCTAAACCAATTTCATATTTCCATATTGATTTCATTATTTATACAACATAGTTTATTTAATTCAAACTAGGGCATTTTTCCCCTTTTCCCAAATATTGCACCTAAGGCTAAATTTCACCCATTATATACAAACAACCCCATTTACAAGACCTCACATACACATATGGAGTCCAAAGTAGAAAACCCCTTTTTCACAAATTCAATCCCAAACCCTAACTTCACCCAAACTTCCCAACTCCATCATTTATGCAAAGATGACACACATCTAGGTTAAAACTCATAATAAAGAGTAGAACATCCCTACCTCAAATGGAGAAGCTTAAAGAGGAAGAAGGAGAAACTTGAAGATGCTTCAAACTTGAACTTTTTTGGATCAAAAAGAAGCACACGCCAAACTCTAGCTTTTTAACAAAGGGAGTAGGGTAGAAAGACCTTAAATCATGGAGTATTTGAAGAGAGAAAGGGTGTTTTAGAGAGAGAGAGAGGCAGCCAGATTAGGGTTTTGAGTGAAGAAAAGGTCAAAAAGTGATATAAAATCATGCTGCTGCGAACTGATATATGCGAGGCTCGCTCGAGCGAAGGAGTTGTCGCTCGAGCGACTAGACATAACAAGTGGCCTCGCTCGAGTGCAAGAAGCATCGCTCAAGCGCACAATGCAAAGCTTCAGGTCTGCCACCAATGCAGACGCACGCTCAAGCGCAAGAGTTCTCGCTCGAGCGAAGGAACAAAGAACACACGTCTCACTCGAGCGCAAAAGTTCTCGCTCGGGCGAAAGTTGTGTCTAAGAAAGAAACCTGAGGACTCTCAATCCTCGCTCGAGCGTAAGAACCCTCGCTCAAGTGAAGAAGCAAATACCTAAGGCTTGCTCGAGCGCAAAAAGCCTCGCTTGAGCGAAGAAGCCAAAACCTGGGCAGCAACCATTTGCACCAAAAGACAACTAACCTGTTCCAAACACGCCCAACAAGACCCAAAACTCAAATTCAAAGAATTAAAGGGAGGAAAACAAGACATAGACAACAACATACAACCACGGAACCCGAGTCCGGAACACAATAAAGGTTGGGGTAAAACCTGGATCGTTATAATAATAATTAAACGATGTAAACAATCGAGTATAAACCTAAAGGTTAAAGCAATATGAGAGATGTTTTTAGAGTATTGCTCTTTGCAAGCAATATAGGAGTAGAGTGTATAACAAGCAAAGTGACCACAATAGAAAAATTAGGGTTTAATTGTTTTCATTCAAAATGTGTATATTGAGATATTTTTGTTTCTAAAAGATGTGCACAAAGAATTTTTCTATATCATATTATGGGTGTTGATGGATGTCTATTATAGTAATTTCTATTTAGGATATAATTGTCATTAAATTAATTTTTCATTAAGTGTGTGCCCTGAGGTAATCAGGTGTGTGGAAATAGAATTTCTCTTAACTAAAGTATCATTTGGGAAACATTTTTTGATTGACATTTTGACTCTTTGATTGAAATATGAGGTAAGAAAAATTAATTAGTTTAGAAATATTTTTTTAATTTTTATGAAAAAATGTATAAGAAATGAAATGAATAAAATAAATTTTTTAACTTTTTATATTAGTTAAAATTATTATTATTTTTTTACCTTTATAATTTATTAGTGATTTTTTAATTTTTTAATTAAAATAATTTCTTTACAAAAAACTCAATTGTGAGAAGTGTTACCATAACTTTTTCACTTTTTATTTTTATTTTTCTTATTTTTTCTGTGTAAAAAATTAAAAAATATATTTATTCGGCATTTTCCAAATAGCCTAGTAAATTCGGGCAGAATTGCGGGTCGCTCTAGAAATATCCAGCCAGCCCTAGTTATAAAAAGTGACCTATGGAAAAATAGGAAATTGGTTTCATAATTCGACTAGCGAGCGAGCGAGAGAGAGAAGAACAATCAGGTTTGGAAAAATGGCCGACGAGGACTTCAAGATGGACGGAGGGTTCGTTCCACTTCACTTTCATCTCCACTCTCTCTCTCTCTCTCTCTAGCTTCTTCTATCTATTAATATCTTCATTTTATTGATCTGGTTTCCAATATGGTTAAGAAAAGTTTTTTTTTTGTGTGGCAGTTTGTTATTGTTAACAATTGTTGTTGCTTAGGGTTTAGTTTTATCGTCCTTTGCAATTTGATCATAATTTAGCTATGATTGATTTTGTATATTTGTGTGTATTTATGTAAGTATCTTTGAAAGAATGGAGTTGATTATGGAAAATACGGAAAGAAACTAAAGGAAAGGTTGAACAGTAGGAAAGAAACAATTTTTGTTTGACAATCTTATCAAACAACACCGAAGTAAAAAACAAAAACAAAAACAAAAACGAAGATTAATGGAGTTAGTCACTAGACGTGGATGTGCTCGAGTGCATGATGATGACACACACATTGCCATGGATGATAATCCTATACATCATGCACCAGTTATGGATGATATTGCTATGGATGATGACCCTACTGGTGATGATGTTGACATTGTTGATGAAGATATCCTTACTCAGCCATTTTTGGGAGGGCCAACTGATCCATCAATCCTTAAAAGTTTTAAAAGTCATGTTGTCGCAGCTATTTGGAATGGTGCTGATGAAAAGGGGCCCTTGAAGTGTCATAATCACTCGTTTAAGATTTGTTCGTGGCCGTGGTGGGAACAAGGAAACAGCGCTACATTTGTAAACATTGTGGAGATGTCAAGACTTGCACAATTAGCTCGTTGCATGTACTGCTTTGTCAACAAAATTGTGGTGTCCAATTTTATTGAAATATGGCAACCGGAGACAAACACCTTCCATTTGACTGTTGGAGAGATGACTATCACATTGGATGATGTCGCCACTATCCTAGGGCTTCCCATTGTAGGCAAATTTATTAGTGTGCATAAGTTGTCAGAAAGGCGGCCATTGCATTAGTAGTTAATACCTTGGAAATTGATGAGCAAGAGGTCAGACATGAGATGTGTAGTGCTGGAGGCAATTCAGTGAGGCTTGAGTGGTTGAGGGCACACTTTCATAATGTCACATACAATGATTCAATGGAAAGAATTGCATGTGCAGGTGGAGCATATTTGTTATTTTTGTTGGGTTGTACACTTTTCAGTGACAAGATTGGTACTAGGGTCCCCGTTGTTTATTTGAGTTTGTTGTCCGATTTGATGACTGTATCTTCATATGCTTGGGGTGCTGCTGCATTGGCATACTTATATAGATAGATGGGGTACGCTAGCAGGTCTGGCGTGAAACAAATAGCCTGTTACATGACACTTCTTGAGGGATGGATTTATGAGCACTTTTGTGGATTCTGACCACACTTGAATAAGAATTGCACTCGAGACATGCCACATGTTTACCATTAGACTTCTCGGAGAGAGTCTGGTGAAAAGACACAGTTGCAGGCTTTTCGAGAGGAGCTTGATAGGTTGGGTGTACATGATGTAAGTTAGAAAGTCCATCAAAATTTGAAACACTATCATACAAAAATTACTGTTACCATTTCTTACAGTTGTTATTGTTTGTAGGTTATTTGGAACCCATACGAGAGTTGCAGAGATGTCCATTCATGTCACCCAGTTACGTTCTACCACGGTTGCCTACAATGTTTGGAAGTAGTTGAACCATATCACCTATAGCGATCCGGGTTTCCATTTCCTTTATTTATCGTATCCGGACTCGGTTCCGTGGAGTTGGTTGTTGCGTATATCTTGTTTACATCCTTTACTCTTTGTATTTGAGTCTTGGGTTGTGTCGAGCAGGTTTGAAACAGGTTGGTTGAGCTTAGAAACCAAAGCTAGTTGCCCAGATTTTTGGCCGGTACGCTCGAGCGGAGCTTTTGGCGCTCGAGCGGGGCCTTTGTTGTTGCTTCTCCGCTCGAGCGGGGGTTTTGGCGCTCGAGCGGGATAACCACTCTCCCAGTATTTCTTCTGCAGTGTTGGACGCTCGAGCGGGAGTCTTGACACTCGATCGGGAGTTTGTGTGTGACGCTCGAGCGGGGAGTTGGACGCTCGAGCGGGGACCTAGTTCAGTGTAAAGTTCTGAGAGTGTGCATCCGACGCTCGAGCAGGAGATTGGACGCTCGAGCGGGGATTTGTGAGTGACGCTCGAGCGGGGCGACTGGGTTAAAGCCCCGTGTTTTGACTTTTTGAAATCACTTTTTCACTTCTCTCTCTCTCTTACTTTTCCAAAAACACCATTGTTGAGCTTCTCACTCTAGAGCTCTACTTCTCTCTAGGTATTGATCTAGTAGGAGTGATTTCCTCACCTTTGGCCTTTACAAAAAAGTTGTTGATTGTCGAGGGCTATCTTTTGATCCGAGAAATTTGTGATTTGGAGCACTTTCGTTTTCTTCATCTTCTTCGTTGGGTGTCACCTTTTGAGGTAGGGATAACCTACTCCATCTTATGAGCTTTGTCTTTGAATTTTAGCATTTTGATATGTTGGGGGGTTGTTGGGTAATTTTGGAGAAAGTTTGGGCCTTTGTGTAATTTTACAAAAGTTGGGGTTTTAATTATATAAACCTATATGCAAGTTAGGCATAGAGAAATGAAATTAATGTTGGGGCATTGATGGAAATGGAACCTTAGGGTTGTTTTGGTGAATTATGGTAAGTTGCCCTAATTGGTTTAATTAATTAATGTATGTAATTAATTAAAGAAAATGAGGAATTGAATTGAGAATGTTGAAATTGGGAATGTATGGGACTAAAGGGTGTAGCTGAGTCATTTATTGCTCACCCAGTTGAAATGTTGATATATTATCCATTTGTGCATTTATTTCCTGTTTAGAAATAATTGCTTTGGACTACCGGTGGAGGGTAGTATTGATTGTTGTAGACAATGCATGATGATTACGCAAACTAAAACTAATCAATTGGATGTATCATAGAGTATGACGGTTGATAGAATACATTAACTTCATGTATTGATAGATTGTGCATACGACCAATGTGTTTATGTGCATTATGTGTAGACAGTTGATAGAATACATTAACTTTATGTATTGATTGATTGCGTATATGATTCTGTGTTTATATGCATTGCTTGTGTATGGGAGGAGATGGGGGATGTACTCCACGGTTTAGGGGAAGATGGGGGATGTACCTCTAAACCGGTTAATGGTTAAGGGAAGATGGGGGATGGACCCAGGGATGCAGCTCATATGCTCTCCCATTGGAGTGATGATACATCTCATATGCTTATCTATTGAAGTGTTGATATAGCTCATATGCTTATCTATTGAAGTGTTGATATAGCTCATATGCTTATCTGTGGTAGTAGTGATATAGCTCATATGCTTATCTATTGAGATGTTTGTTTAATTTGATATAACACTAAAATGTATATCATTTATGAAGTATGGAAGTGGTTTAGGTGTTATTGATACAACACCAAAATGTGTATCCACCTTGGATTTCGAAAGTGTTCTGGTGATGAACTATAATCTCATCAAAGGTTTTGGCCAGAGTACTGAGCCTTGTTTTCAAACTCAATGTTGAATAAGAAATGGAAAGTGAATTGTAACATAGACTTGATTGTCATGGAATTGTAATAAGAGGTAAATGAATGTATAAGTGTTGACTATCTATTAACTGCTAATCTTTTAGTCATTGTTTATAGTTGGTTTAGTGTATTTCTACTGGGCTGTGGCTCACCCTATATGGGACACCATTTTCAGGTACATGAAGCATGTCACCTCCAAGGACATCGCTTGGGAGGCTAGAGGCAGGCAGACGTTTGTGGTTTTGGTTATCTTTTGTTGTATTACATGTAATTTCAAGCCAAGGGCTTAATGTGTATTTGAGTTAGTACTCTCCTCTTTGTAACCAAGTGTTAGCTTGGAAAGCTGTAAGCTCATAGGGCATTTGATTCTGTTGTTAACATGTAATGCTTCTTGTGAAGAATTACTCTGTGGAATAGAATGATGTTTGTCTCTTATATCAATGCATGTCTAAATTGATGGGTTTAATGTAATTATTTTGAGGGCGTTACATCACCTTGATAGAGTTTTGAGACAGTTTGGTAGAGTGCAGACAATCCCTAATCCACCACTTAGCCCTATGCATGCCTCTCGAGGAGCCAAAACTCCATGCATATTTGGACATCATTTGGGAGGCATGGGACAACCATGTATTATTTGATCGGAGGAGGAGTACACCGGTATGGCAACCTTGGGATTGTATTCCTGGTTACATGGATTGGCACCAAACCATTACCCATATGTATGTTCAAAACCCAGCTCGTCGTACTCAAGTGGACCCAAATATTCATCATTATCAGTATCTTAGCCCAGATGCACAGGTACTTTTTTTTTTCATTTACATTACAAATTATTTATGTAAACTATTATAGGTTTGTACATAATGTTGTATTTGTTCTCGTAATGCAGCGTATGTCACAGATATATCAGATTACTCATCCTCTCGTTGAGGCTGGTTGTGAGGATAGTGTTCAATATCCTGATAGGCTTTACTACGCAATTGATGCAATTGAATAGCTTCTGTAATGCCCTCAAAATATTATACAAATCAACCATTCATAAGGTCTAGAGACATAATAGAAATGTTATACTTTCATTCATCAGAGTTAATATTACAAAAGATATTACATGCATTACACTTTCATAAATATCCATCTTGAAACCATAGCACGTAACTTTAGTTTAGAACAACAAAATAATGCCCTAAGGGCTTACATCTTTCCAAGTAATCACTTGGTTACAACAAAAGAGAGAGTCAGAAGCTCTTTATAATTAAAGCCCTTGGCTTAAAAGAAGACATATAAACACAAAAATGAAATCACAAAAGTAGAGCCTTTAGCCTTTAAGCCTCCCAAGCTATGTCCTTGGAGGTGGCATGTCACATGTACTTGAAAATGGTTTCCGAAGTAGGGTGAGCCAAAGGCCAGTAAAGATATGCTAAACCATACATGAGAATTAACTAAAATATGAGCATCAGATAAATGTGCAACATTCTTAACCAACACATATTCTTTTCAAGGTCATTCAATATAGATAACCAATATCTCAATTCATTTCCATTCTACCATTTCGGGTAAATCAATTAGCCAAATTCATTATTATCAAGCAACCAATATGAGACTACAACTCAATGGTTCACAATTCAATACATTCATCAAATCCAACACTTCTATTTCTTGCCATTTTATGGAACCACGTCCGAGGGAACCGGCACCCATAAATATATAAGATTTCAGGACTTTCACCCTGGACACTCCGGCCAACTTAATTATCAATGGAGTCCATCCCCTATCTCCTCCCAAACAATGGAGTACATCCCCTATCTCCTCCCAAACAAAGATACATATACAATGTATTCAAACACTTTGTCATATACAATGACTAATCAAAACACATATTCAATGGTTTAATCAAACCGTCATATTCAATGACATAATTCAATTGATTAGTTTTAATCATCCTAATTCTCATGCAATTTCTACAACAATCATAGCTATCCTCCACCGATAGCCCAAAATAAATATATCTAAACAGATAAATAAATCTATCAACAGATAATTTATCAAATTCCATAAGTGTGTGATTTATCAAACCAAACTATACCATTCAATCACATTTCCCCCAATTTCATAATTCCCAAACCAATTTCATTATTTACATAAATAGTTATTTCAACTCAACTTAAGGGCAAAATTTCCCTTTTTTTCAAAATATCAACCCATAGGTCCCAATTTCGCCACTTCAGCAATAAAGAACCTTATACACAAACCCCCAAGGTTACTTTGTAAATCAACATGAAAAACCCCCTTTAGTTTAGAACCTAAACCTTAACTTTTACCAAAATCTTCCCAAACCCTACCATTTATACGAAATGACAAATATCTAGGTTAAAGCTCATATTAAAGAGTAGAATATCCTTACCTCAAGCTTAGATGAGAGAGAGAAGAGAAAGCTCAAAAGTCGATGGCGACGAAACCACGTTTTGCCCCGATCAAAATGAAGCCCTTGACAAGCTCTACACTTTATCTCAAAGAAGCAAGGTGAAAAGATCACTCTAAGTGAGTAGATCTAGAGATTTAAGTGAAAAAGTTTGGGTTTTAGAGAGAGAAGAGAGAAATCACGGTTTAAGAGGAAAAAAAGAAGGAAAATCATGGGAGAAAAATGGTTTGGGCCTATTTATAGTAGTGAGGAAAAGCCCTAAGGTCAAATAAAATAATGGGCCCAAAAACCCCCTTAGATAGGGCCCATTTGGACCTTAAAAATCTAGAAAAAAACACGCAGGGGTCGACCCTTAGACAGGACGGGATCGACCCTATCTTCCAGCAACCAACACACAGACATAAGAGGGTCGACCCTCTCCCAGTCTGGTGTCTACCCTATCTTCTAGCAACTAACACAGACATAAGAGGGTCGACCCTCTCCCAGTCTGGTGTCTACCCTATCTTCTAGCAACTAACACAGACATAAGAGGGTCGACCCTCTCCCAGTCTGGTGTCTACCCTATCTTCCAGCAACTAACACACAGACATAAGAGAGTCGACTCTCTCTAGTCTGGTGTCTACCCTATTTTCCAGCAACACTCTCAGAAACTTCACCAACAGGTAAGGGTCGACCCTTAGGAAGGCTGGTGTCGACCTTAGAATAGAATTTCTAAGTCTCCAAGGAACTTTTGACAAGAATAAGTGTGAACAACCAAACCCAACAAGTTTAAATCGGATTATACTCCTCCAAAACCAACGTACAACAACACCAAAAATTTCCAAAATAAAAATAAAAATAAAAGATTCGAATACACTTCCCTAAAAGCTTTGAAAGATACAGGTGTTACAGCTTCTCAAGATCAGCACATTACTGTAGCTATGCCCAGCACATCTGCTCAGAGTTGGTCTGCACCCAACTCTTCCACTGCACATCGTTTTGGAGCACATTACACTCGCCGGTCACATAGTTGATAATAGTTCATAATGTTAGCACAAGTAGTTGTTGATGGTGTTGGTGGATGTATATGGAGACAAATATTATTATTATTTTTAGATTATGTACTTTTTGGATTATGTGCAAGGAGACGGGTATGTTGTGATTATGTGGATGGATTGAAATACTAGTTAATATTATTATTTCTTTTTAGATACTTGTTTAATATTATTACTCTTTAACCGTAGTTGCACTTGGTTAATATTATTTTCATTACGTTTTGTGTTCAGACAATGTAAAAATATCTAATTGCATCCATTCCATAAATAAGAGAACTATAAATCATATGATATTCTATTTAAAAAAAGGGAAAGTCTACAATGTGCACCTTATAAAAGGGCATATGATATGCACTTATTGTGTGGTTCATATCGTGCCACATCATAAAAAGTGACCTACTAAGCCGGTCATGTAACAGGTTACAGAAAGAATCATAACTTTTTTTCAAATATCATAACAATACTACAATGAATTATAATATTCACCAAAGTGTCATAACAAAGACACTATAAATCATAACAATATAATGACAACTCATAACAAATATAGTTATTTGTAATTAATTATCATAACATTTGAATCGTAACATTTTTTATTATGATTCACCACGACAAATCATAACTTTTGGTAGTACAAATCATAACTTTTACTAATGAATCATAACCCCAACTTTTTTCTCCACAATCATAATAAGATTAACAAAATGTCATAACTTTTACTAATGAATCATACCACTACAAGAATTTTCACTTTTTACGACTAAATTTTTAGTCGCCGAAGGCCTTTAGCAACTAAATTTTTTGGTCGCAGAATTAGTAGCCGAAGAGTAGTCGGGAAAGCTAATTGGCAACTAAACTTATGTTAGTCGCCAAATGTATTCATTTGCCGACTAAATATTTACTCGCCAAAAGGTTGGAAAAAAATTAAATAATACATTTTCGGCGACCAATTTTTTTTGTCGCCAAAAGCCTCAATTATTGTTAATGACCAAATATTTAGTCGCGGAAAATGTTTTTAGCTACTAAATATATTAGTCGCCTAAAATAAATACTAGTGTTTTGGCTACTAAAATTTTAGTCCCCTAAAGTCAAATTTTTGTGGCTACTAAAATTTTAGTCGGCAAATAGTTTTTGTTTTGGCTACTAAAAATTTAGTCGCCTAAACTCCCACATTTATGGCTACTAAAATTTTAGTCAGCAAATAGTTTATGTTTTGGCTACTAAAAATTTAGTCGGCAAAAGTGTTTTAATTCTTCAGCTTTTGTTTTTAGCTATGAAATATCTTAGTCGCCAAATGTTTGATTTTCTTTTGGCTACAAAATTTTTAGTCACCAAATGTTTGATTTTGTTTTGGCTACAAAACTTTTAGTCGTCAAATGTTTGATTTTCTTTTGGCTATAAAACATTTAGTCACCAAATCTTTTATTTTTTTTTATTTTTTATTTTTTATTTTTGCTACAAAACTTTTAGTTGCCAAAAACATGATATTATGTTTTAATTGCAAATATTATAATTTCTCCATAACCTGTCGGTATTCCATGCAACCTGTAATACGTATATAAATAAAATGATACATATACTATCAATCATTCCACAATCTGCATTCGTATATAAAAAATAAAAAACTTTAACTGTCAAATTACATACCAACTATTGTCCAAACTAAAATAATAATTCCATACAAAATATAGAATCATACAAAAAATCAAAGCCCTCCATATACAAAAATTACATATACTACCATGTGAAATGACCATTTGGCATGGTACAAATTACCATCATAATCTGTACCACGACAAAAGGTGATGTATGTACCAAAACAAAAGTACATCTATGTACCACGACAAAAAATCATATATATATATATACGGTGACAAAAGGTGATCTATGTACCATGTCAGTAATTATCTATTGGCTGCCAAAAGTTTTCTGTATCAGTAACAGTGAACTGCACAAAAGCCATGGACAACAAAAGTATTATATTAGTTTTATACAAAAGTGAAATTTCTTCTCCATACACCAAAATATTACTTTGAAAGTCCACGCAACAAAGTCATCTACAAAAAACAAAAAAATAAAAAAAATTAGAATTGGACCCATAAATGCCCAACTTCATGAATGAATTTGGCAACAAATGACAAATAACATATCAAAGAAGCAACCTTCCATGATGAATCAATTATCAGTCTTTCTAAAGTCTTTTGTTATAAGGAACATTGTTAAATGCAGAACAATCATTACTAAATCTGTCATTACTAACATAAAGCTAATGTAACAATCTTCTATTTGTATGCAACATGTATCCAAATTCTATGGCTAAACCAATATCAAAGCCCAATGTGAATAGAAAGTATTCTTTTTACCAACTTCCTCATTAATTGTTTGCAGAAGGCACTTGAATCATTCGATTGGATATAAAACTATCCCTACTTATTAATGTCTGACAGTGCCATTTCATTCATGATATTAGAACATGTGAGAAAAATAATAACAAAAATAAAGTTCAATCACAAAAGGAAATACGTAGAAATGTATGTTGAGACACCTGTAAACAGTTCATCAAAGAAAGAATACCTGATATCTCATGAAGCACAAGGCCTCAGAAACACCATTCAGAGTTTGATACTTGTATGAAAGCTTAAATATAATATAACACAGTTGTGTACATTCAATAATTAATATAATATAACAAGGCCCAAAACGCCCTTTTTTCAAGTAAGTTTTGGGTGTATTCGGCTCTAACTCTAAACCTACGGGTTCGAATAACATTCCGTCAGTTGTCACAAGTCCTATTTGTCATGGGGAAGCTGCCCATGAGAGTCACACAGTGGTTCGGGGGTTGTTTTGAATTTTCGCCCCTGAAACGCCCTTTTTCGACTAAGTTTTGGGCGTATTCGGCTCTAACTCTCTACCTACGGGTCCGAATTACGTTCCGTTAGTTGTGACAAGTCCTATTTGACATGGGGAAGTTGTCCGTGTCAGCCACATGGTCATTCAAGGGCTGTTTTGAATTTCCACCCCCGAAATGTCCTTTTTCGACTAAGTTTTGGGCGTATTCAGCTCTAACTCCCAACTTACGAGTCTGAATAACATTCCGTCAGTTGTCACAAGTCATATTTTTCATGGGGAAGCTGCCTGTGAGAGTCACACGGTGGTTCGGGAGCTGTTTTGAATTTTCGCCCCTGAAATGTCCTTTGCCGAGTAAGTTTTGGGCGTATTCGCTCTAACTCCCAACCTACGAGTCCGAATAATATTCCGTCAGTTGTCACAAGTCCTCTTTGTCATGGGAAGCTGCCCGTGAGAGTCACATAGTGGTTCAGGGCCTGTTTTGAATTTTCGCTCCCGAAACGCCCTTTTTCGAGTAAGTTTTGGGTGTATTCGGCTCTAACTCTAAACCTATGGGTCCGAATAACATTCCGTCAGTTGTCACAAGTCCTATTTGTTATGGGAAAGCTACCCGTGAGAGTCACACGGTGGTTTGGGGGTTGTTTTGAATTTTCGCCCCCAAAACGCCATTTTTCAACTAAGTTTTAGGCGTATTCGGCTCTAACTCTCTACCTACGGGTCCGAATTACGTTCCGTCAGTTGTGACAAGTCCTATTTGACATAGGGAAGTTGTTTGTGTTAGCCATACAGTCATTTAAGGGCTGTTTTGAATTTTCGCCCCCAAAATGCCCTTTTTTGACTAAGTTTTGGGCATATTCAGCTCTAACTCCCAACCTACGGGTCCAAATAACATTTGGTCTATAGTCACAAGTCATATTTTTCATGGGGAAGCTGCCCATGAGAGTCACACAATGGTTCGGGGGTTGTTTTGAATTTTCACCCCCAAAACGCCCTTTGTCGAGTAAGTTTTGGGCGTATTCGGCTTTAACTCCCAACCTACGGGTCCGAATAACATTCCGTCAGTTGTCACAAGTCCTATTTGTCATGAGGAAGCTGCCCGTGAGAGTCACACAGTGGCTCAGGGACTGTTTTGAATTTTCACCCCCAAAACGCCCTTTTCCGAGTAAGTTTTGGGCGTATTCGGTTCTAACTCCCAACCTACAGGTCCGAATAGCATTCTGTCAGTTGTCACAAGTCCTATTTGTCATGGGGAAGCTACCTGTGAGAGTCACACGGTGGTTTGGGGGTTGTTTTAAATTTTCGCCCCCGAAACGCCCTTTTTCGACTAAGTTTTGGGCGTATTTGGCTCTAACTCCCAACCTACAGGTCCGAATAGCATTCCCTCAGTTCTCACAAGTCCTATTTGTCATGGGGAAGCTACCCGTGAGAGTCACACGGTGGTTCGGGGGTTGTTTTGAATTTTCGCCCCCGAAACGCCCTTTTTCGACTAAGTTTTGGGCGTATTCGGCTCTAACTCCCAAGCTACGGGTCTGAATTACATTCTGTTAGTTCTCATAAGTCCTATTTTTCATGAAGAAGCTTTACGTGAGAGTCACACGGTCGTTGGGAGGCTATTTTGAATTTTTGCCCCCAAAACGCCCTTTTTCAACTAAGTTTTTGGGCGTATTCGGCTCTAACTCCCAACCTACGGGTCCGAATAACATTCCGTCAGTTGTCACAAGTCATATTTGTCATAGGGAAGCTGCCATGAGAGTCGCACGGTGGTTCGGGGGCTGTTTTGAATTTTCGCCCCTGAAAGCTCTTTTTCGAGTAAGTTTAAGGCGTATTCGGCTCGAATTCTCTACCTACGGGTCCGAATTATTCCGTCAGTTGTCACATGTCTTATTTGTCATAAGAAAGCTGTTTGTGAGATTCATCCGATGGTTCGGGGGCTGTTTTGAATTTTTGCCGCCGAAACGCCCTTTTTCGACTAAATTTAGGGCGTATTTGACTCTAACTCCCAACCTATGGGTCCAAATTACATTCCATCAGTTGTTGCAAGTCTTATTTGTCATGGGGAAACTATCCGTGTGAGCCATATGGTGGTTCGGGGGCTGTTTTGAATTTTCGCCCCCGAAACGCCCTTTTTCGACTAAGTTTTAGGGCGTATTCAGCTCTAACACCCAATCTACGGGTTCAAATTACATTCCGTCAGTTGTCACAAGTCCTATTTGTCATGGGAAGCTATCCATGAGAGTCACATGGTCATGCGGGGGCTGTTTTGAATTTTTGCCCCCGAAACGCCCTTTTTCGAGTAAGTTTAATTCGTATTCCACTCTAACTCCCAACCTATGGCTCCAGATTACATTCCATCAGTTGTCACAAGTCCTATTTGTCATTAGGAAACTGTCTGTGTGAGCCACATGATGGTTAGGGTACTGTTTTGAATTTTCGCCCTCGAAACGCCATTTTTCGACTAAGTTTATGACGTATTCTGCTCTAACACCCAACCTACGGGTCCGGATTACATTTCGTCAGTTGTCACAAGTCCTATTTATCATTGGGAAACTGTCTGTGTGAGCCACACGGTGGTTCGGTGGCTGTTTTGAATTTTTCCCCCCGAAACGCCCTTTTTTGACTAAGTTTAGGACGTATTCGGCTCTAACTCTCTATCTACGGGTCCAAATTACATTCCGTCAGTTGTCACAAGTCCTATTTATCATGGGAAGCTATCCGTGAGAGTCACAGGTCGTCGGAGGCTGTTTTGAATTTTCTTCCCGAAAAGCTCTTTTTCGAGTAAGTTTAAAGCGTATTTGGCTTTAACTCTCTACCTACGAGTCCGAATTACGTTCCGTCAGTTGTGACAAGTCTTATTTGTCATAGAGAAGATATCCATGAGAGTCACACGGTGGATCAGGGGCTGCTTTAAATTTTTGCCATTCTCAATTGGTTGGCCATTCGCAATTGGTGTGGTCTAGGTTGACATCAAACAACATTCAATACAATGGACTGACATCAAACAACTAAATCTACACGCCATTTGCAAATGAGATCATTGTATCCAAAATGACCCCGCATAAAAGCTTGAACAGCAGTAGCATCAAGCAGAAAATCAGACAGCACCCCTTCCTCCTAAACACAATCTTACCTGATTTAAATTTGAAATGAAGTCGATTATGGAACAGTACATCTCTTGTGAGTTGCTTTTTACCCAAAAAACAATCCTTGTTTTGACAAGTTGACATAACTCCTCCATATCAAAATGAGATGTATTACACATATAGTCATTCCTTTGCTTCCATATGGACCAAAGTACTGTGAGTAGAATGGCTCTCTAAATTTTCTTATTAAATTTCTTCCATCTATACCCTGCCTGCCATTGTAGAACTCCCTCCACTGAGTTTGGCATTGCCCATTGAACTCACCACCACTTTAACATTGCAGACCATAAACATCGTACAGGTTTACAACTCAAGAATAAGTGATTCACATCATCAGCCTAACCATTACATAAGACACAAGTAGTATTAGCATTAATATTTACAACCCCAATTTTTTGAACAAATACCTTAGTTTTTACTCTCCATTTCCAAGCAAACCAGCTTAGAAATTGAACTTTTGGATGACTAATGTTGTTCCAGAGCAGCTTAGGAGGTAGCATGATTGGGCGTTGAGAATATTCACACCATTTACAAATTGAGTCAACACTGAATTCCCCTGAGGGTTCTGCTCTCCATCTTAATTTATCTTCAACACCTTCTCTAAGATGTGTTGCATCATTCAAAATAGTAATAAGCCTTGTTAATTCCTATTGTTTTGGGTTCAAGCTAGTAAACTTGTAAGAGACTTTATTTTATCTTAAGACACCAAGAACAATCTAGGGAACACATCTGTAAGCCTTTGATTTCCAATCCAAATATCCAACCAAAAGAGGCATCTCCTATCATTTCCAGGTACTATTTCTATATTTGTCACAAAAAAATTATGAAGATTTGGGTTGATCTCAGTAATTGGCACAACATCGAGCCAAATTATGGAGAATTTAGACTTCCTACCCAAAAATCATAAAAACTTTGATTAATCACGTCCTTTGGTCCACTGAAACAAAACTTTCATCATCGACTTAGACCACTATCATAGCATTGTTACCGCTACTAGTGTCATGTTATCTTCATGTCGAAATGATGACGTCACCTATGAATCAGTTTGACACATTTATGACTCTAGCACGTACTAGTATTAGCCCTTGCCTATTATCTCATAGACGGTCACAACCTTTTTACCGTTACTCCGTTTTAAAAATAATAAATTGTATTTTCATTCGTAGATATATATTGTTTCTCACTGTACCCACCCTAATGACTACATTATTTGTCTTTTCTTACTTTGGTCCAATTGCTAACTTCTGAGGGAAACTTTGGAATTTTTAAAATTAACTTTCCTACCTTGATCACTTGGAGACCTTTGTTTTCACACTTCAAAATAGATGGTTCATGGTAGGCAGTAAATGGAAGGGTTCTATAATGGAGGGTTGCATGTTGAGGTGGTCTACAGCAGAGGATTTGGTACAAATTTAGGTGAACTTGACCCATGGGGCATTTTCCGTCAAAAGTATAACATTTGTTACAATTTGGACCAAAGTGAAAAGAATCTAATCAGTGTGTTCGGTTTCGGTTTTTTGAATTCACCTTTTTGAAAATTGAGTTCTTTGCTTTTTGTGTTTTTTTTGTTTTTAGTGAATATTTTTAAAATTTTAAGTAATTTTTTTACTTTTTTAGATGCACCTTACTTAGATGTATCTAAATAGTAAAACATTTGTGAAAAAATATTTTAAAAATTAATAAATATGCAAAAATACGAGAAATGTACTGACTTTTCTTTTTTTTTTTTTTTTGGTATCTAGTGTATTTTGTAAAGATTTTTTTTCACAAATATATACTTTTTAAGTGTATTTATTAGTGTTAATTTTTTTTTTAAAAAAATGCTTAAAATATTAAAAAATGTCATTGAAAACATTAAAATACGAAAAATTAAAAAGTAGAATTTTATGAAAAATGTTTTCCGAAAACCAGAACCAAACAAGCTGAATAGTATGGAGAACAAAGTGAGAAACTGTGAATGTGTAATTAAGCATTTTAAAAAATACAAATCATGCCCTAATCTGTGAAGAAATTATTTATGTAAGTAATGTCATAATAAATTATAATTATTATTTGAAAATAGGCTAACATAATTTAATATGAAGATTTAATTATTTATTACGTAAAAGAGGAATATCATTTTCCCCATCAAAGTATCACTCAAAAATTAACTTAACCTATGTTATTTTAATAATATTAATTTTTACACATAAATTATTTGATTTTGGATTAATTATGGATTCATTATCGGATCGATCTATTTTTTTTGTGAATAAAATACACAAAGCGCATGACAAAATAAAGGGTTTTGTATTGAAATTGGATCCATGATGGCCCCCAGAAAGCCCAAACAACACGGTCCAGTCCATATTGTGGGCTGGAGGCAATCCACCTCCACTATAATAATCATATATTTTGTCCCTTAACTATAGATTTTGTATCAGTTTAGTCCAATTGATAACACTGTTAATGTTTTTAATAGAAAACTATTACTCAATTGGTTGTGGAAGTTGAGCAATAAAACCAGAACAATGGTTGCCAAGAGGCCAACCGCAACAAGAGGAGAAAAAAAAAAGAACCTGTGTGAAACCACCTAGTTGTAAGACCATTTAAAACTCACCATGTTATACCCAATTAGGTACGTTTATCCTGATATTGCTCACAAGTCCAGCTATGTGCATTATGTGTTCACGGTTACGTAATTTAACAAAGAGGAAGCAGTACATGCATTTGAATTGAAAATAAATTGACAAGCTAAAGAAAACTGGTGTTAAGATTCCTCTTTGAAAACTAGTTTTTGGTTAAATAATATTAATTTTAATACTATTAATTTTTACACATAAATTATTTGATTTTGGATTAATTTTGGATTCATTATCAGATCAATCTAATTTTTTTTCTGAATAAAATACACAAAGCGCATGACAAAATAAAGGGTTTTGTATTGAAAGAAGGCCCAAACAACATGGTCCGGTCCATATTGTGGGCTGAAGGCAATCCACCTCCATTACAATAATCATATATTTTGTTTCCAAAAAAAAAAAAAATTAAAACTTCCTAAAAACTCAACCAATGCCTATTTGGGAACCCAAAAGCTCCCACCCAAACGGAACCCTTGAGATCAATTGTTATAACCCTTGTCCCTCACGTTTCTTGTCTCTCATTCTCTCTTTCTCAGCCTCTATTCTCTTACAGCCGTTCACTCTTTTTGCTGGAAACCACACAGTTGCTGCTGCCACCACCATTACTAGCCAACACCTTCATGCTGTAGAGACGTATGGTATGTTTTCTTTGATTGTAAACTCATGTAAGTTGATTTTAGTGCCCTGTTTTAAACTTGTTTTGGTCTGTTTGGATTTTTATGTGTTCATTCAATTTTTCGGTTGTGCGTATATCCTAATATGTATATATGTGTTGTTCATGTGTTTAAAACCTAATATGATGTACCTAATATGAAACCTAATATATATGGTATATATTTGATGAGTTTTAAAAGCAGAACAATGGTTGCCAAGAGGCCAACGCAACAAGAGGAGAAAAAAAAAAACACCTGTGTGAAATCACCTAGCAATCCTGGTGCGACAATCTTTCGATCATATATATATATATATATATGTTTGTATATGAGAATGAGAAATATAATCCCGATCTTCAATCCTTTTTTAATTTTTTTTTCTTCTTTTCATTTAAATTTGAGTAAAACTTTGATTAAATCAATCCGTACTCCAATCCGTACTCTTTTTTAAAAAAATTATCAAATTCGAGTAATAATATTGACTGTTGAAAGAATTGGTTGAGGATTAGACGTGCACTTAATCGTGGCAAGTCATTGTTTGTTGATTGGAATGGAGTGAATTAGTTGTGGCAATTTGTGATTCTTAATTATTGATGGAGAAATATAACTTTTAATTAGGTGTGGAAAATCGTTGAGTTGAGTAACTGTCTGGATTAGAACGAGTCACAACAACTAGTTGTTCCTTGTTCCTCATAGAACAAATCAGATGACATAGACTAGATGATAAAAATGCTTCACTTCTTTATTACTAGCAATGTTTTTTCATGCAACACATAATAGAAATAGTTACTGTTAAGTATTTTGTGATTTATAAGTGAAACTTCAGATGATGACTCTATGAGGATTGTATAGTGGACAGAATTCAGAGCTGGCTGTGTATAGTTGTACTTAGCAAGCAGACCAAAAAGAGTTCCCCACGATATCCTGATTTCAAAGGCACAATGAGAGTTGATCCTGACATTATAACAATTTAGACACTGATGGCATATTAACTTCCAATTTCAAATTAGCCAGAAAATCACTCGAAACTTTAGTAGATCGCCAAATTCCCCCCAATTCCATATCCCTGCAAAAAATGAAGACTCCCAAAATCTATGGTTTTCTTGTTGCATTCTTTGGATTTTGTATGTTTATTTGTTTGCCTCATTTAATTTTTTATTTTTTATTTTTATATTTATAACAATGTGTAATTGAACATTTGTCTTTATTATTTTTCTTTTAGTTTGTGTACTTTTCTCGCACTGACTAACTTGATTTAATTTTCTCTCATACGATTATTTCACGATTTGCTTGTGTAGATAATATATAACAATACACAATGAACGAAGGAAGTAACAAACCTTACATACACAAACGATTTACACCGGCATTCTTCTTCTACAAGTATTATTTCTTCACACTATTCAATTTCTTATTTTAATTGCATTTGTTATGTTGGATTGAAATATTAATCCTTATTATTCATTTGGTTGAACTTGTAGCGAAGATGAAAACAAAAGCAAGCAGGAAACACAAATAAAAGTCACCGACACGATTTGCATATTGCTTACCACATATTGTTATCATATTTAATGTTATCTGTATTTGTTTTTTTTCTACTAGCATCACTTATGTTCACTTTTGAGGCAATGTAGATGACAAAGGACATAGGACATCAATGGAGAACCCAACGGAAAGAGGAGAAGAATGATTACAAAGAGATAGGAAGGTGTAGTGTTGTTGATAAGCAAGCTAAGCAGAAAGGTCCCCTTCCCACAAAACCAAGAAAGGTGAAATATAGGGAGAGCAAAAATTTATTGTTTTAATATGAACTATTTCACACATTGTAATAACATGTTTGCATTTGCATATACTCACATAAATTGATTCACACACTATTATTAATTTATTGAAGTTGTCTATCTTAAATTATTCTAACACCCACTAAATTCTTTTTCAGTGGCATTTCCAAACGCGAATTTCCTTGAGATCAATTGTTAAAATAATAAAAAGATTGAGCTTGGAACAACATGATGCAATTAGTAATAGTGGTTTAGGGGGCCTATTGAATCTAGATGTACAAATGCTTGTTGATTCAGAAATTTGATCCAAAACTTGTTCCTTGAATGTTCATGGCGACAACTCCTCATTACAGAACTAGATTCACAAGTTATTGGGCATTCCTGCCAAGGAAAAACCATAGAATTGAAAAATCTTCAAAAAATTTCCCAAACTATTTGAAGAACTTGGAGTTGTCCAAGGTGCTATCAAATTGAATCTTTGAGAGATTATTTAACCAAAACCGATGGAGTTGGAGAGGAATTTAGAGGATATTTGCCCTATACATATTAGGTGCATTCTTATGCCCAACCACAAAGGATGTTGTTAAGTAATCCTTTATTCACCTCGTTCAGAATGTGGATGGCATGAAGAATTATAATTGGTCAAAGTTCACTCTTCAATTCCTTGTTCGTGGTTTACGCAAGTACAGTTCAAAAAGTCAATCGTAACCAAATGGATGCTTATTTCTTATAATGGTATACTTGCAACCAATTAATAATTGTTTTGTTATAAATACTTGATTTTAATGCCTATTTCAATACATAGTATGTGTTAAATTCTTACATTTTTGTGATGCAGTTGTTTTACTTTGATCGTGTTGCTCCGAGTGGTTGTCATGTTGCTCGTGCTCGCTCAGTCCCTTGCTTGGCTGATTGGGGCGATGCAGAAATAAAAGAGACATTGAAACTATTCGAAAATTCAGGAGGTTACCAGAATGAGAAGGTCATCCTTTGTTTCTATTCTTTTAGGTTTGGTTTTGTTTGTTCTTATTCATGTTGAAATGGAAAACTAAATTCTCTATAACATGTCTTTAAATAGGTTGCTGTTAATTTTGTTGTTGAAGAGCAAATGCCACCATCAGTACAAAGCGAGGGAATGAAAAATATTGATGATAGTCGGATTTCAAAAATTGAGACGACTGTTTGTGACATTAAAAGTATTTTGGAAGAACTAGTTGTCATTGTTAAAAGTGGAATGGCTAATTCTTCCATTCCCAAGGTCATGGAAAAATTGGAGACACCACAAATGCCAAAGCAACGAGAAGTGGATCACGACCAATGTAATAAATTAGCTGACATAGTTGCACATGGAGTTGTAGAATCTACGGTTGTACCTATAGTTGAACATGTGACCAATGTGCTCCCGCCAAAACATGATGTTGTGGTAGAATCTACGGTTCTACCTACAGTGGAACATGTCACCCCTGTGCTACTGCCAGAACCTGATGTTATGGTAGCATCAAAAAACACGGATGAAAATAGAATTCTGCTCGCACCATCAATCTTCAAATTGGATTCCCATCTTCATGATCAAACCACCCAGGTTCAAAAACAAGTAACAAATTCACCATTATTTGATTCCATTGATGGTTCTTCTGATACAAATGGTGCTCCCATTACACATCACTACAAGGGAGGAATAATAAGCAAAACAAAATGACAGTGGGATTGAAGAATAAGCGAAGGAAAAAAAATCCAAAACTCCAACTTGTTGATGAATCTAGTTCATCAACTGGTCCATATGGCGGTCGGTGCACTCGACGTTCAGATGAGGGGGTGGAAAGTCAATATGTGCGGTCACCTTATATAGCCATCGCTAGTAACAAGAGAAAAGCCATTCCAAAAAAACCAACCCAAACAATGCTTGACTTAAATGCAGCAGATTCGTCTCTCGATACAAAGGAGGATAAGTTTGATCAAGTAAGTCATGTAGATTATATATGTATTATACAATGTTATTCATTTGTGATACTCTATTTCACGATTTTTGGTTTTTTATTGTTGGTTGCAATTTGTGGTAGAGTTTGAACTTACTTGGAAAACTACTTGGCACCAATTTTGATGCTATTGAGGTTATTACTCATTCTGTTATTGTTCTTGATCTCCAATCCCCTATAACACACTGTACAAAGTTTGACAATTTGTTATTTATGTATTGGGTTATATTCACAAGTCATCCACTGCACGAATCGTAAGGCCATGTCCTTTATCTGCTGAGGAAAAAATTCTGAAGGAATATTGTTTCGATAAGGATTTGGATGACAGGTAATTTTATTGAGTTTGTATGTTCCTCTATCAATTAACAGTAAGTTTAACCTTCAATTTTCACATGATTCAGTGAGGATATTGTGGTGATGGAGTTGTTTTACACGCCGATTGAACTTGCCACCCGTTTAGATTTGTACTCATTACAACCAAAAACCTAGATTCGTGGTTCCGTAAGTGTTCATTTCATACGTCAATATTGCTATGTGATGTCATTTTCAATGATATAGGTTTGAAATTATTATTTGTTGCATGTATTGTAGATTATCAATTTAGTTGTAGCGAAATTGACAAGTGTCCAAAGAAGGCTTTTTCCGGATAAGTGTCATAGTACATGGTACTTTCCCACATATGTATCGGTGAGTAGTATAGTGTGTCATGTTTATGTTTGGGTGTTGATGTACACTTACTAAAGCATACTTGTACATTATTGAATGTAGCAACATATTTTGAATGGAACGGACCATGCAAAGCTATGTGTAGACACCCCATTTTTTACCGTCCTCAAGACTTGGTTGTGCTTGCAGGTACATCCAGCCACAAGTTCGATTGCTCGTTGAGTACTCGACTTTCGCGGCGGAACGTCACAGGTTTGAGCTTTCCAAACCTTGTATCCTTTCTGCCCCAGTTTTGGACCATGTGTTGGTCCTTTCAGCATTCTTCTCTTAGTGCACTGCCGGCCACTCTTTGGCACTGCCGGCCATGCATTTTTCCCTGCCTGCTATTGATGAAGCCTGCCGGCCATCAATGAGGCACTGTCGGCCACAACTGATGGCCGGCAGAACACTTTGTCTCAACAGATTTCACTCCAGATCTTTTAAGCCAGCTGGTTTTCACTCATCCCTCCTCCATATATGGAGGGATAAGGCACTTTTCAAACTTGTTTAACAAGCTTTGCTTGGCATTCTTCTATATAAGGAGAGGCCCCTCCTCCCTTACAGAGCTTCAACATATTTTGAGAAGATATATCTCTTTCTCTCTATATTTCTCATTCTCTCTCTATATTGTTGTTGGTTTGTGCCTTAAAGTCCATTTTTCTCTCACTTTTGCACTACAACACATAGTGATACACCACCATCTTTGAGCTGAGGTCCTTGGGAGTGTTATTTGAGCTCTGAAAGTTGGTTTTTGGCCTCAAAGGTTGCTGGTTTCGAAGTTGAGCTTCAAGGGTGAGTATATTCCCCTTTTAAGCATTTGTTTGTATATCATTTTGGCCATCCTTGCATATTGTTTTAGGCCTTGCTTTCAACTAAAAAAGGTTCTGTATTTAAGTGCTTTTGATGATTATTTAAGGCCTTTTTGGTGTTTAGGGTGTTCTACCCTCTTGTATGCCTTGTTTGGCCTTGTTTTGTGCCATGTCTTGAGGCCTTTGAGTTGGTCTTTGTTTGGCCTTTTAGGCACTGAAATCCAATGGATTTTCAGTGGTAGGAATGTGGTTTTGAGGCCTCAAATCCAAGGGGGTGACCCCCTCTCTTTTTGTTTTGTTTGCTTGAGTTATCGGCCTATCAAATGAGCATGTATCTCTATACTTTTGAGGCTTAGTTCAGACACTTTTTTGTGACTTTTAGGGCCTGCTTTAACTCTGTCCATGGCTGGTTTGGTCACCTTGTGCATGCTTCTTGTATGTGTAGTGTAATCCCATTTGTGGCTCATCAAAGTAGCATGTCTTGCTAGCATATCTTGGCTTCATTTCAGTAGATTTTTGGCCATCATTTGACATCTCATAACTCTGTCTAAAGTTGGTTTGGTAGTCTCTTGAGTGGCTCATGTACTTGTAGAACAAATCTTGCTTACTAGCCTTGTGTGCATGATGATTTGGCTCATCATTCTAGCATATTTTGGCTATGCTCCAGCATGATTTCATTCATATTTTGGGCTGTTCTAGGACTGTTTTAGGCTGCCATGGTCATATGACTCATGTTCTGTATAGTTATAGTGCAAATGCTTTGGCTAGTCTTGAGTTTTGAGGCTCCTACCATGCTATACTTGTGATTTTTGCATGCTTTGGCACCATTTGAAATGTTATATCAGTGCATATTTCATGGTCATACACTTGTGCTTGTCACTCTTTTAATGCCTTGGAGGTTTGGCTCTTTATGCCTCAAGAATGAAGTATTGTGCATGCCATCAAGCCTAGGCCTTTGGGTCATCATATCAGTGCATTTTTTGGTCTTGTTGTATCATGATGTAACTCTGTTTTATGTTGTCCAAGTCATGCCATGTTTGGTTTTAATAGGTGTGGTGTAATACCCCTTTGTAGCCTTGCGTGCTTCATGTTTTCAGTCTTTTGTTCTAGCTTATATTGGCTAGGTTCGAGCATGTTTTTAGTCTCACCTTGACCTATCTTGGGACTTTTTTGGATGCCCTTGCCCCTTTGGGGCTTGCTTTGTATAGCCATGGCTTAAGTCCCTTTGCTAGTTTCGAGCTTTGAGCTTTCTTGCATGCTATGTTTGTCTTGCTAGGGTGGTTTGGCACCATTCCATGCATATTTTCAGAACTTATGGTGCTGTCACATATCCATGCTTGTCACTCTTTAAGTGTGCTTAAGAGTCGCATCTTTGTGCTTTGATCCTTGAGCCAATTGGCATGCCTTTTCATGCTTTTCATACCATCATTTCAGCACTATTGGCCACTGATTTGGGCATGATTGAGGTCTGTCCATTTTGGTTTAAGTCCATTGAGCATTGTGTATGCCATGTAGTTCATCACATTGTGTATGCCATGTTGTACCATTGCATTTGTGTATGCTAGTTGTTGTTCTTAGCATTGTGCACTGTGTATGCCATTAGCCTTGTTAGATTGTTCATGTTGCATTGCATGTTTGCAAGTTTAGGCTGTTTTGCATTTTGCATGCTTGATACATTGCATTTGGCATGCTTATGCTGCATTGCATGACATCTCCAAGTTGCATACATTGCATTGTGTTTGGCTTGGGTGTTAAGCCAAACACGAGAAACGAGGGACGTTTCATACTTGAAGTGATGAAATGTGCCTCAATTCTCGGTCGCCGACGCTCTTGACAATGCATGATAGAGTTCTAGGCATTTATGTGTTCTTGTGCATTCATTTTACATTGAATTACACAAGTTGGATCTTTGGCCATCATGCATCGAGATGCGTGATTGATGGTCTTGGATCCGATTATGCCTCTCCCTTGATGTTTTGAGGTGATATGGGGTGGCATAGTGCGTACATATCCTTGGGAGACCCTCCCTTTCCTCTATTTTGTGCTCTACTGCAACTTGGTGTCACAGTACACCAGTGGCCGGCAGCCTCTTATTGTTGGCCGGCAGACCTTCATTCTTGGCCGGCAGTTCCTACTCTTGGCCAGCATAGGGGTCGGCAGTAGCTCCTCATGGCCGACAGGCCACTGGTGCATTCCTCAGCATGGTTTTGGTAAGATCCAGCAGCAAGTTCTCAAGGACACCCTGCAGACAGAGCCTCAAGAGAGCAACTGGAGAGCTTTTCGGGGCAGCAACCGAACATGCGTCCTCTTCTTCTTCGAACAAAGCTGGAGCAGCTTAGTTTTATGCTTACTTGTTAGTTAGCATTGAATTTGTAATTAATTAATTAATTTGTTGATTAGTTAAATGTTGTAATAATTAGTAAGTAGATTGCTTATTATTCAATTTGGTTTGTAATAATTAGTCTAATTAGATTATTAGATTAGTTGATTAGCTTAGCGTATTCATTTGGACCCTCTGTCGAGAGGGCGAATTGTTGTAAAGCGTGCGTATGTGTGATGCATGTCTTCCAACCCCCATTTATTTCTTCCTTTTACTTACCTGCTTTCAGTGGTTAGTTTTAGGGCATGTTTCAATTAGCATCCTTATACTTGCATGCGTGCATCATTCATCTATCTTGCATGCACCGGGCTCGGCGCATCATACTAATTGCATTGTATTTCAATACCGATTTGAATACATGTTATCAAGTTGCATTTCATATGCCATCTTAGAATAGCCGAGCCTATTTTAGTTGCATTTTGCATGTGTTGCATTAGCCATCTTAACATAGCTAGGATCATGCATGATTTCTAACTAGCTATTGTTTTGGCTCAGAGTACTAGGTAAGCTTTTATGCTTTAGCGTCTTGCATGTATGTAAGTGACTGCCGTGATAGCATGCTTGCCATGAGGCTATTTGCTTATGTGATATAACTGCCTGAATGCCTATGGGTGAAGGTTGGATTACTTGAGTTGGAACAATTCATCAAAATCCTCGTTTAAGCCTACTTGCGAGTAGCAAACTTCAAATCATTTTCACAAATGAACATGCAATGTTTTGTTCCAACTTAGGCGATCTAGTCTATACTTGTATGCTGTGCCCATCACATTGTAATTCTAGGTTAATAAACGGAATAAGAACATATGTGTTTTCAAAAACAAAATATCATGCTTAGTAAAGGCCGATCTTTGATCGGGCGAGCGGGGGTGCTCATTGCATGACCTTCCCCTCTCGTATCCAAGTTCCTGAGCCGAGGCAACTTTGGTGATGACGGACACGTGGCCTTAGGTACGAGTCAGGGTTTCCTAAATTTTCCCCAAAACAAAATATTTAGGTGGCGACTCTGTATCTGGCAAAGCAGTCCATGTTTGGCACTTCTTTACAAAAATCAGTTTTCCAAAACGATTTGTCGGATTTGGACTCTTTGGTGATTTATCAGTCTTGCATTGCACTTTGCGAGATTAGATTCAGAACCGTGACATTGAGTCCGAACTGTAGTAAGCCCAAATGAACAAAATGGGATTTCGTGCCGATTTTGCGCGCGGAGCTCGGGACGTTCGGGCATGTCTACACTATGCGACGAATATTTTGGGAAGTCTCGATACACTAGGAAGCTTTATGCCTGTGAAGAAGTAATGGGTCAAGCACTCTTACATTTTGCACGACTATTCTAAATATCCTCTCCATTGTACTGCTATTATTAATTTTTTAATATGTGTTTTATGGTATTATTATTATTTATTAAATTTTTATTTTCTAAATTGGTTGGGCAACATTGCACTAAGTTTTGTTATTATTGTTGCTTAGATATATATTCTGGTGAATGACAATGGAGAACATTGGTTTTGTGTCAAGATAGATATGGCACATCGCATGGCCTATCTATTTGCCTTGCGTTCTAGTCGCACAAATGATGAAAGTCGAGAATTAATGGCAACGAAACTGGTAGGCCATTTAAATTGCTTTTTTTTTTCTTTGGTAAAATAAACATCATAATCTATCTTACTACGCTCATGCATAGGTTCAAACAATGCATTTGTTATTGCAACACTATTTTGGAGACCAGTATGTTGCAAATGTCAAAGAATTTGAATTAGAGAGATTGAAAGACCCTTGTCTCCAACATAAGACTGATTGGTATACTAAAAAAATTATTCCTTCACTCTCCAATTTTGGCTCTCCTATTAATATTACACACAAGGTTGTTGTAACGCCCTCAAAATAAACCCATAAATCAACCAACAATAGCATGCTTAGACATAAGAAAATAAAGCATAATTGTATTCCATTAGAGTAATCTTTACAAAATGTATTACATGTTGACATCAAAAGTAAATGCCCTAAGGGCTTATAACTTTCCAAGTCAACACTTGGTTACAAAAAGAGTGCTGGCTCTATACAAAGAAAGCCCTGGGCTTGATATACATGTAATACAACCAAAAACACAAAACAGTCCAACAGTCCCAAGCCTCCCAAGCTACATCCTTGGAGGTGGCATGCTACCTGTACCTGAAAATAATGTCCCATAAAGGGTGAGCCAACGCCCAGTAGAGATATGCTAAACACAATATGGGCAGTAACTAAGACATAAGTAATTGATAAATGTTTAACTCGCATAAATCAATTCATAAACCATTTCCATTACATGACAACTGTGTCCATGTTTCATTTCATTTTCCATTTCTTATCCAGTTTTCGATTCACAACTACAGCTCAGAACCTGGCCAAACAGCTTAAATGAGATAGTAACTCGTATTAAACATTTCCCACTTCATATTAGATAAGCATACTAGCTGTATCAACATTTCAATAGATAAGCATATGAGCTATATCTACACCTCAACAAATAAGCATATGAGCTATATCAACACTTCAACAGATACACATTTTAGTGCTGTATCAACGGAGTCCATCCCCTATCTCCTCCCAAACAACATCCGGTTTAGAGGTCCATCCCCTATCTTCCCCTAAACCGTGGAGTACATCCCATATCTCCTCCCACACACACAACATATATAAACATAGGTCATATACATAATCAATCAATACATAAAATTAATGTATTCTTTCAACCGTCATATTCGATGACACATCCAATTGATTAGTTTTAGTTTGCCTAATCATCATGCATTGTCTACAACAATCAAGACTACCCTCCACTGGTAGCCCAAAGCAATTATTTCTAAACAGATAATAAAAGCACCAACAGATAAATTATCCGCATTTTCAAAAGTGAACGATTTATTAATCCGACTCCACTATTCCAACTCATAATGAACCAATATCATTATATTCAACTCAATTTCACAAATCCATAACTTTCCCAAATTAATTATATCAATTAATTTATACACAATTTAGGATTTTCTTCCCCATCTCTCAATATTAACCCAAAGGTTCAAATGTCAACAACCAACAACTATATCCTCATTTTGAGACCCAAAAATACATATTATGAGCCAAAAACACAAAACCCTCTTTTATACATTTTGAAACCCTAAGTCCCAAAATCAAGACACTTAAACCACATGCTCAATATCTAGGTCAAAACCCATAAGAGTGAGTAGGAATCCCTACCTCAAATTCAGAGCTCAAAGGAAGAAGATGAAGAAATTCAACGTGCTCCAAAACCCAATATTCTCGGATCAAAATGTAGCCCTCGACGATCAACACACTTTTTGTAAAGGCCAAAGGGAAGGAAAACACTCTAGCTAGATCAAACCCTAGAGAGAAGGGAGATTTTAGAGAGAGAAGCTCTCAAAAATGGCTTTTTTTGAAAAAGTAAGAGAGAGAAAGAAAAGTGAAAAGTGATTTAAAATCACCCAACGGATAACTCATATACGCATGACCCGCTCGAGCGGAGAATAGAACACTTGAGCGTCAAGCACAAAAATCTGAACCCACTCGAGCACAAGAAGGCCCGCTCGAGCGCCAAGAAACAAAAGCAAAACACACCTGCTCGAGCGCGAAGAACCAGTCCGCTCGAGCGTAGATTTTCATCTCCCAGAACTTTTCAGAAAAAAGAACTACCCGCTCGAGCGCCAACAAGCCCGCTCGAGCGCGACCCGCTCGAGCGTAGGAAACCCGCTTGAGCGTAGAAAACACACCTGCAGAAGTTTTGCAGATACACGAAATACTGGAAGGGTGTAAACCCCGCTCGAGTGCAGAATGACCCGCTCGAGCGGACCATCTAAAAACTGGGCAGCAAGGAAATGAAACCAAGGCTCAACCAACCTGTAACAACCCTGCCCAACACATCTTAAAACTCAAACATAAGGAATTAAAGGATGACAACAAGATAAATACAACTACCAACTCCACGAAACCGAGTCCGAAATACAACTGAACAGTAAAGGGACAACCGGGATCGCTATAAGGTTGACCTTCACATGCATCTTTTCATGAAGTTATGACTGTGGTATGTTCGTCATAAAGTATATGCAAGGTGTTGTCATGCCGACCAGCGTACACAAGGTGACTATTTCATGTTTAACTACATAATTACACTACTATAATTATATTGTCATATGATGGTATTGTTGATGGTATATTGCCTGTTCTATTTCCTCAGTTTGATAAGGTGGAAAGGTTTAGGCTGCTAGTCGACCTAGTGAAAGATTTGTCGAACAGTAAGTATATTGATGTTATGGATCGGTTCGACGCATACAAAGAGAGGTACGTGCCCAAACCATGAACAACTTATGCCCTTCATAAGCTCAGCTCATTACTTATGTAATTTCCTTTTGAACAGGTACGTTAGGCTCCGGAAGGCCAAAAGGAAAAAGAAAGATTGATAACAAACATCATTTTTGCCACTAAGTTTTTTTTACAATTATGAGCATATTTAATGGTTGAAGAAGCTTGGACGAATGTAACTAACTTGGTTTGGCAATTTTTTGTGGATGCTTGAATAAGTATATTTGTTTTGGATTTTTTTTACCAATTTCTATGGAATATCTACTAGTGCTAAAGATTGGTGTGATGAAACTACATCTGATATGTAATTGTGAAGCAGTACTCTTAGTTGTTACAATTACAATCACTCAAAAAATTCATAGGAAGGCTTTGATTGTTTACAATTTGTTTTACAAGTGAAGAAGGAAGAAAAAAAAAATTGACACTGTTCATAAAAGAATAGGGTTGACAAGAAGTTTGGTCATGCATCTATGGTTGTGTCCATTTCTTAGCTTTCATCATGGTTGGACCCATTAGATTCCTCTTCACTAGTCGAATTTTATGAAGCTTCAACACAAAATAGTTTCCGCATTGTTGGATCTTGTCTTTCATGCTGCTTTTGACTTTGCTCTTCTGTTTTGCCATACGTTCCACGAACTATGCTGCATGTGGATTATTTGGTATGCTACCAAAGAATTATCATACGAAGTTGACATAAGCCTTCCCTACCCGTTCGATTAGGTTTTGGATATGTAGGTGGCTCACAATTGTCGAAATTTCAGAATTAATTAACTCCTTCACTACACTCTACAGTAACAACCCGTTTAGGAAAAATACCAAGGTCATCGGGAGGAGCTACCACTTTTCCTTTACCCGATATTGTTGTTTTTTATCCGCGCCAAGTTCAATTACCTACGTAACATTTGAAACATATGTTAACATCTAAAACAAGGTGGATAGATGTAAATTTTGATAAGAAAACGAGACAATTCAAAAAATCAAAACTGAAATATAAAGGGGGCCCCACATGTTTGGGGTGGCATAGCCATATTTATGCATTCTTTGTTATTCATTAAAAAGAAAAATAAATAGTAGGGCTGAAAAAGAGAGAGACACGTTGCAATATTAGTAGTGATTGTAAACTCATCCAACATAAGAACAACTCATCCAACTTAAGGACAACAGTCAAGCAAACAGATTTGGGATTTATTCACCTTTATTTTTTAAATGATTCCCCAAACTAAGAAATTTACATGTAAAACAAGGTAGACAGATGTCAATTTTGATAAGAAAATGAGGCAATTTCAAAAAATCAAAACTGAAATATGAAGGGAGCCCCACGCGTTTGGGGTGGCATAGCCATATTTAAGCATTCTTTGTTATTCATTAAAAAGAAAAACAAATAATAGAGCTGAAAAAGAGAGAGAGAGACATGTTGCAATATTAGTAGTGATTGTAAACTCATCCAACGTAAGGATAGCTCATCCAGCTTAAGGACAATATTCGAGCAAACATATTTGGGAGTTATTCACCTTTATTTTTTAAATGATTCTCCAAACTAAGAAATTTATGGATATTGTGAAAGATAAAAACACCTAAGACATCAACAAAATGTAACTAATATGCACTAATGTCTCCTTGCAAAAACAACGTATCAATCACTATAAGGCTCATCATAAAACTAAACTACACTTGAGAATTTGTCGGTTCATCAATATCTTTCATGTGGGGCTCCAACTCTGTGTTCATGAATGTTTCAATGTCTGAGTCGCTACCCTCTCTCTGGCTAGTTGAAGCCAATTTTTTACACATCCGCTTCGTGTGTCCGATGCTCCTACAATAGCAAATAATGCATAAACAATTTTAATAATCATGTACATGCAACAGGATGGAAAAAGGACATGAAATTAAAGTACCATACCTACAATACCCACACGCGCCTTGGTTTTGGAGGTTTACCCATAGAAGATGTCCCTCCGGGTTCCCTTTGGTCTTCACTACATTAGGATCACCAACGCCACATAGTTTGGGTGCAATATTTTTGTCCCCAACCTCGGTATTATATTCTGTTCGCATTGCCCAGCGCTTTTTCATCTTCAATGTCATCTGGAAAGCCATTTCCCTTGCCTCTTCAAAATCGTTGTCTGCGTGTGAGGCATAATATGACATTTCACTAAAACATGAGCTTAGTATACCGAACCGGGCTGTCTGTGTTAGGGTGCTAGAAATTTGGGTAAGACTTGGTTGTTGATATCCTGACCTACCACGTCTTGTCCATCTCTTCAAGACATAACTCGGTGGAATACACATTAATTGTTCAGATTTCATGACAGCAACCATGTGGCAACAAGGGATGCCAAACGATTCAAACTTCAAGAACAACATTTTATTGTATATCTGCTGGAAAATACTCAACCGTCCATGTGCTTGTTGGTGCCTTGTACTCACCAAAACGATAGGTGCGACGATCCTCCAACTCAACTCTTTCCATCACAAACAATTTACCCTCTTTGCTGATTTCACGTTGAAACAACGAAAAAATCTTCCAAGTAAAGAGCTCAACTGCATGTTTTTCCAAACTTCTCAATGGCATAGTCAAAACCGGGAAACTATTCTCTGTTTTAGATTCTGTTTCTGCCTCATTAACACGCATCCTAGCAAGAGCCCTATCATATTGTGCTACAAATTCGTACAACCTTACCTTTTGTTCTAGGAACATATTGAAATATGCATTCATACCCTCGACACGTTGAGTGCTCCTCATCCCAGCAAACATGTGACCACAAAGATATGCCTCAGCCCACTTATCACACTTGCGGTAAATCTCCAACACCCAGTTATTGTTCTCCAACTTGTATTGTTTCACCAAACGAGCCCACGCATTGTCAAACTCAACAATTTTACATTTCTTTAACATCAACTGTGCGAAATCATTAGTAAATTCTGGTATGTGGACATTTGTTGACGCATTTTTCTTTAGATGCCAAGAACATAAACGATGTCTGCAATTTGGAATAACTCTTTCGATTGCCTGACGCATTGCTCTATCACCATCTGTTACAACAGAGATGGGTCTTTGTCCATCCATGGCCTCCATTAACGTTTCCAACACCCACGTGTATGTCTCCATTGTCTTATCAGGCAACAAAGCACATCCAAATATGATTGTCACAAAATGGTTACTCACGCCAGCTAGAATCACAAATGGCTTCTTATACTGATTTGTACAATAAGTTGTATCAAATACCAATACATCACCAAATGCGACATAGTCCATCCGAGACCTACCATCTGCCCAGAAAATCTTGTCCAACCGGTTATCCTTATCAACGTTGTACTTGAAAAAAAATAATGGATCTGCATCTAGTTTAGCTGATAAGTATCCTAAGGCACCCTCTGCATCCCCTTCTACGAGTTGTACTTTGCGCTCAGCTTGGAACTGGTTGTGCAAATCTCTGTGAATGAAGCCCACCTTCTCATAACCCCCTGATTGATGGACCATAAAATCCATGATTTGACTCGTTCTCATACCCACATTGCGCATAGCCGTTGCTTGAGCTTGGTCTGTACTTGTAATAAACCTATGTAACCACAAAAAAGGGACGCAGTGTGGTGCTGCCAAGGGATGGTTGTGTTCCCCTACAAAGTGGGTCACAACATATTTTTTAATTGCCTTGTCATAACGCACACGAAATCTGGCACTACAAAAAAGTCTAGTTTCTGCCCTGGGAGTTCTCACCCGTTCCACACGCTGTAAGTATTTCTTCTCTCTTACACATTCCCTTTAACAAACCCATTTCCTACTCTCTACAAATTTGTTGTCTCCACAAATTCGTTTCCTACTTCTTCGTACGCTAAAACCGATGACCTTAGCGTATGCATTGTAGAAAGAATAAGCATCCTCCTCTGAATTGAATTTCATTTGCAAAACATCAACCTTAGTAAGCATTCGTAAACTATCATAGGTTTGGGAAGCTAACCCTTCTTCTTTCCCATCGACAACATCATCCTTGCCATCCGGAGCAACTTGATTGTCAATTTTACTGTTGACCTCTTTCTGCCTACTACTTTCAGGTTCATCCATCATATCTATATAACAAATCGCATAGACAAAAGATGTGCACGTAGACAACAGATGTGCAGATTTGGCATCAGTTAAATGCAAATAATAAAAAAGTACACTCGTAAATGCCATTATAAAAATTAAAATCAAACAAATCAACAAAAAAACACACGCGCCAGTGCCCTCCTATAAATTAAAATCAAATAAATAAATAAGCACACCTGCCAGTGCCCTGCTATCAATTCAAAGCAAATAAATTCAAAAATACACCAGCAAGTACCCTACTATAAATTAAAATATAAAAAATCACACCCGCCAGTGCTCTGCTTTCAATTATCAATTCTTAAAAGAAAACGAACAAATAAGCACATCCACCAGTGCTTTGCTATCAATTAAACGCAAATAATAAGAAAACACACCTTCAAGTACTCTACTATCAATTAAAATGAAACAAACAAATAAAAAAGCACATCCATCAGTGCCCTGCTATAAATTAAAATCAAACAAATAAATAAGCACACCGGCCAATGTTTTGCTATCAATTCAAAGGAAATAAATTCAAAAACACACCCGCTAGTGCTCTACTTTCAATTATCAATTATTAAAACAAAATGAACAAATAAGCACACCTGCCAGTGCTCTGCTTTCAATTATCAATTGTTAAAAGAAAATAGAAAAAAGCACACCCGCCAGTGCTCTGCTTTCAATTATCAATTATTAAAACAAAATGAACAAATAAGCACACCTGCCAGTGCTCTGCTTTCAATTATCAATTGTTAAAAGAAAATAGAAAAAGCACACCCGCCAGTGCTCTGCTTTCAATTGTCAATTGTTAAAAGAAAATAGAAAAAAACACACCCGCCAGTGCTCTGCTTTCAATTATCAATTGTTAAAAGAAAAAGAAAATAGAAAAAAACACACCCGCCAGTGCTCTGCTTTCAATTATCAATTGTTAAAAGAAAATAGAAAAAGCACACCCGCCAGTGCTCTGCTTTCAATTGTCAATTGTTAAAAGAAAATAGAAAAAAGCACACCCGCCAGTGCTCTGCTATAAATTATCAATTCTTAAAAGAAAATGAACAAATAAGCACATCCACCAATGCTTTGCTATCAATTGAACGGAAATAATAAAAAAACACCTGCAAGTACTCTACTATCAGTTAAAATAAAACAAATTAACAAAAAAGCACACCTGCTAGTGCCCTGCTTTAAATTAATATCAAACAAATAAATAAGCACACCCACCAGTGCCCTGCTATCAAATATTAATTATCAAAATCAAATGAGTGAATAAGCACACCCGCCAATGCCCTACTATTTATTGAAAGAAAATAAATAAATAAAGCACACTTGCAGGTATCCTATTATCAATTAAAATAAACAAATAAATAAAAAAGCACACCTGGTAGTGCCTTGCTATTAATTAAAAGTAAATAAATTAAAAAGCACACCTGCCAATGCAACTGCTAGGGAGGGAGGGAGGGGGGAGGTATAGCTTCACTTCTACGTTAAGATGTAGAAATTGAGGACCTGTGACAAACAACAACAGAACATCGAAACAGAGTTAGTAAAGAAGACATTACTTAAGGAGATTTATGATTATGGGGTGAAAAGAAGGATCTATGTATGAAAAATATTATTTTGCACATCTTTTCACATTAACAAACTGCATAAAGAATAATAGAGATGAAACTGTACTACCTTTGTTCAAAGAATCTATAACCATTACATAAACAGTTAAACAAATGTACCAACACCAACCGATTAACCACTTAAAAGATAAAAAATAAAAGATCTAGAAAGAAAAAAAAAAGATTATTTGATTGGATGGACTATTGGATTATTTTTTTGATAACTCGGTAACCACATATTCCTAAATCTAGATTTTAGATTCAAAAGTTCAATAAGAGTGTGGGACACCTCTTAAACACCCATATATATTGCATATTGCATAATATTTTTTGATAAAATATTGTCAATTGTTTAGGAATATATTTCAATTTATATCTCTGTTCGTTTGAGAAGAAATGTTTACTTGCTAATGTAATTGTCTTCTTCTTCAAATATTATATAAAATTAGAGAATTTAATTGAGTTTTTGCACCCTTAATCTTGTCATATCTAGTGAACACAAGTATAAATGGAAAGAACTAAAAGAGTTCATGTAACACATTTGTTAACCTAATGCCTATTTTAGTGCTTCGGATTGCAACATACAATTCTTATATTGAATGCACTCATGCCAATTGACAAAGGAGCCAACCCACCACCCCTCACTATCCTATACAAGTACCTTCATTGGATCTTTACCAAAGTATATAAAGATAGTTGCTTTCACTAGTATTATAATATATCATGAAAACAGTGACATTTGAAGAAATTTTTAGTATGTAGGACATAGTAGCAGAAGTGATGAGTATGTGTTGTCACTACCATTATTGCTATGAATAAAAAAAAAAACAAATAAAGTTGTCTCCATTAACTTGGGAGCTTGCTCCATAGTGTTCACACCGAAAGTTCCATGAAAGCTCTTCTAAATCTTTCATTTTCATGGACAGCCTTGTTCTTGGTAATATAAACTAGTTTTATGAGTGAAGAGATGATATATGATCAGTATCTTCTACAACGAAGTAGAGACGACAATGGACATAGGACATAATGATTTTGAAAAAAATTAGGATGCCTACATGGTGGGCAAATTTTTAAAATATTTTTATTGTTTATGTATATGAATATAAATTTAGGGCATAGAAATATACGAGGCATCAATATATATGTACATGTATTTTTTTATTTTTTAACTTCTACCCTACTTTGTTTCTGTATAGTTTAAAATAGAGAAAAACACTAAGTTGCCAAATGAGACCGTAATATAAATATGAGGTTCAAGTAGTAGTTCTTTCATAGGATTCCACACACAAGCACACAGTGCACCAAAATCTACAATGGGAGCTAGGCTAACTGCTTTTGAGAATAGGTCTACAGTGGAGATGGAAATCAGAGTTTTTGTTTCCCCGGCCCGACCTGACCGGTATCAAGAAATCATTAGAATCAAATCAGGTGAAACCAAGAAAGTGAAGACCATGACTTTATGCTGCAAGGACACAAATCTTGAGAATCCAACCTTCTTAATGGTTTTCATGGATGGTACTTACACTAGGGTTTTTTTACTGGCGTTCCAAGTGGTGAACTACGCAAAAATCATTGGCTATCTTGATGAAAATGGACTTCTCGTTTTGAAAGGCCTTACAATCAGATTACCTACTTTCTGCAAACTCAAGTTCTCTCTCGCTCTCCCTCATACACACACCCCCCCCCAAAATTCTCATACAAAAATGTTTTGGACCTCTAAAATAGGAGCTCTTTCCGATTTGTCTTTTTTTCCATTATGATTTGTCTTTTTATTTTATTTTATTTTTGGTCTTTACCCCTGCCAGATATGTAGAGCTCGATTTAGAACTCTACACCTAGAGCTCTATATCACAGCTCATTCTCATATGTGATGTATTTGTATAACAACATTTATACTATATTAGTTTGGAGTGATGTTAGCTAGGGTGACCATACTTGGGTGCTATCCGATGTCGGGTTACTAATCACATCATCAACAGTGAAATAAATGAAAAAAGTGAGAATTAGTGTGATAACCCTATTCCGTATTATGCTAATTGATCCTTATTATGAATGTGATTATGTGTCTGATATGATTTTGTCTGCCATTTATGTGAATATATGTGGTTTTGAATTTCTATCTATTCACCATAGGAAAATCTATTTGACTTTCTGCTTTGAAATTTAAATTGAAGGCCTTATCGACCACAAAACCCGAAATTGACTACGCCATTGTGATGGGCGTAATTTTTAGAGCCTACAGTGAAATTTAATTGAAAATTGATTCAGATCAAATTAAATAGATTAAATTAATGAAATGCTGCTCAATTATTTAATATTAAAGAATTGTGATTAGAAGAGCTTATTTAAATGGGCCATTTCCACTCAATACCCCTCTTTGTATTCATTTGGCTGAGATTACCTTAAGGAAAGAGGGAGAGGGTCGGCTAGAGAGGGAAAAAGGAGGAATTGTTTAGTTTGGCTCAAGGTTTATGAGATTTGAAAGCTAGGCTCAAGAGTTAACTTCATTGGTGAAGATTAAAGCTCCTAGGTGAGTAAATTCATGAGTTTGAGCTTGTAATTTTGTGCATTCAAGGTTGAATAATGATCAAGAACATGAATTGGATTGGTTATAATGAAATTGAGTTGGTTTTGGTGAATTGGAGGTCAATAGATGCATGCATGTGGGAAAATTGCTATGAATTTGCATGTTTGAGCATAAAATGTATAATCCATGCTAGATGTTAATTGAAGTTCATATTTTTTATCACCTCTTCACCATCTGAGTTGAGAATAGAAGTCATGTTCCACATGCAAGTGCAATTCATAGAAGCATGGGTGTTGAATATATGAATTTGTTGTGTTGGAAATAAATTTGATATAATTTGGAGCATGCATGTGTTTGATTCATGGAATTTGAGCTTCATAATGTTGTAATTTGGTGTTTGTACCATGTCAGTGTATGTATATGAGAAATAAGGGCTGTAAAATGCAAGAAATACCAACTTGAATGCTTGGTTGAAGCTCAAGAACAATTCTGGAAAACCCAGAATTCATGATATCCGCTCGAGCGGGGGAACCGCCGCTCGAGCGTAGAATGCGGGCTCCTAGAAGTTTTGCAGACATGGATGTCCACTCGAGCGGGGAGCCATGTAGTGAGACTTTACGATCGAGCGTCCGAATTCACGCTCGAGTGTAGAAACGAGGTAACTAGTACTTTTGCAGACCTAATGGGTCCGCTCGAGCGGGCAAGTCGCTCGAGCGGGGACCCCTATTTTTGAAATTTTGTAAGTGTGTTCTGTGTTCCATTTTCCATTCTCTTTCGCTTCTAAGTACTCTTAGGCATGCATTAAGCATTGTAAATGAGTTAAAAGGATAAGAATGAAGCCTAAAGAGGAGTATTTGAATTAAGAACAGATTGAATTGTTTATGACCCACTGTGTTCATGGAATGTGTAGGGTTGAGCTCCAGGGCAAATCATCCAACCGATCACTGTGAGTAATGTCTTAATAAAGATATTTGAAGTATGTTTTTTGTCCAATTGCTTACTTTTATGTAAGTCTTATAAGTTCGTTAATTTGAATGGTGGACAAATGTTTGCTATGCCAAATGAATGGGCCAAAGGCCAGTCTGACATGAAAGATAGAATGAATGGGCCAAAGGCTAGTCCGACATGAATGAAAGAATGAATGGGCCAGAGGCCAGTCTGACATGAAAGATAGAATGAGTGGGCTAAAGGCTAGTCTGACATGAAAGATAGAATGAATGGGCCAAAGGCCAGTCCAACATGAATGAAAGAATGAATGGGCCAAAGGCCAGTCTGACATGAATGAAAGAATGAATAGGCCAGAGGCTAGTCTAACATGAAAGATAGAATGAATGGGCCAAAGGCCGTTTTATAGAGATCCCAGTTTTCCCTTCTTTGTTTACTGTATTCCGGACTTAGTTCCGTGGATGTGTTGTTGTCGTATTCTCATTTTCGTCCTTTACTCTTTGTATATGAGTCTTGGGTTGTGTTGGGCAGGTTTGAAGCAGGTTGGTTATGTTTAGAAACCTAGAGTTGATGCCCATAATTTTGCCTTCACGTTCGAGCGGGGCTTTTGACGCTCGAGCGGGCCCTTTGATTTTGCTTCTCTGCTCGAGCGGGCATTTTAACGCTCGAGTGTGATTTTCCATCTCTCAGTATTTTGTCTGCAGGTCATTGGACACTCGAGCATCCACTTTCACACTCGAGCGGGGACCATCGACTGCAAAACTTCTAGAAGTGTGCATCCGGCGCTCGAGCGGCGCTTTTGACGCTCGAGCAAGGATTTCCATGCTCGAGCGAACCTGTTTGTATATCAGTTTGAATTTTGACTTTTTGGATCACTTTTTTGGCACCTTCTCTCTCTCTAACTTTTCAAAACCTCCATTGGAGAGCTCCTCACTCTAAACTTCAACTTCTCTCTAGGGTTTGATCTAGTTTGAGTAATCTTCTACCTTAATGTCTTTGTAAAAGGTGTAGAGCTTGGCTTGGGCTACATTTCCATCCGAAAATCTTGGGTTTTGGAGCATTTCGAAATTCTTCATCTTCTCCATTTGGTCTCATCTTTTGAGGTAGGGATAACTACTCACTTTTATGATCTTTGACATAAACTTTTGGTCATTTTGATTTAATGTTGAAGTTGGGTAATTTTGGGTGTTAGGGTTTCAAAATGTTGTAGACGCGCCCCGTGTGAGGGCCTCACCCTACAGTTCGGACTCAAATTGTCATGGTTCTTAATCTGAACCAAAAAGTCCAAATCCGGCAAATCGTTTTGAGAAAACAGATTTTAAAGAAGAAGTGCCAAACATGGACTGCTTTGCCAGATACAGAGTCGCCACCTAAATATTTTTTTAATGGGGGAATTTAGGAAACCCTGACTCGTTTGCCTAAGGCCACGTGTCCGTCATCACCAAAGTTGTCTCGGCTCGGGAACTTGGGTACGATTGGGGAAGGTCAGCTATGAGCACCCCCTCTCGCCCGATCCGAAGATCGGCCTCTACTAACCATGATATCTCGTTTTTGAAAACACATGCGTTCTTATTCCAATTAATTAGCTAGAATTACTATGTGATGTGCACAGCAAAACAAGTATAGACTAGATCGCCTAATTTGGAATAAAGCATTGCATATCCGTTTCGTTTAGGAAATGGTTTGAAATTTGCTACTCGCAAGTAGGCTAAAACACGGATTTCAACGAGTCGTTCCAACTCAAACAATCCAACCTTCACCCACAGGCATTCAAGCAGTTATATCACATAAGCAGCTAGCCTCATGGTAATCATGCTATTATGGCAACACTCACACGCATGCAAGGATGCCAAAACATAAAAGCTTACCGAGTACTCCAAGCCAAAACAGAAACTAGTTAGTAATCATATGCATGATCCTAGTTCATGTTAAGATGGCTAATGCAACACATGCAGGTGTAGACACCCCATTACTGATGGTTTACTTGGTGGTGAAAGGTGTGCAGGGCAAATGGTCGATTTCTTCGGCGAGGAGAGAGTCAAATCCCAACTTCACACCCCTTTTTTAGACTAAAACTATTTTGAATGGTTTTTAGACCTTAAAACCCTCTCTTTCAAAACATTTTTGAAAATAGGTTTCTACGATGTCCCGACGCTCGCATTTTGTTCAATGTCACACCTTTCGGTAAACTGAGCAAGGACAAAGTGGAAATGAATGAAGGAGAGATGAAATCTTTGGAAAATCTTTCAAAACACCTTGTTTAGGGGTTTGGAGTTGAAGAAAATGGGAAAGGAGAGAAGAGAACTAGTTTGGGAGAAGTTCGGCATGACTCCGAATAGGACCAAAACTGCGCGGCTTCACCAAAAGAGGGATATCTTTTAGCACAGTTGGAGTTTTGATGCAAGGCTGCCACCATTGGAAAGCTTACTTCCGGGGCTTCGATTTGCACACAAGAATGACCTGAAAAGCCATCTAGATGAAGGAGTTTGGCTTTCTTCAAGTCGGGGACTAAGGCTGATTTTTTATATTGGCCTCTATGGAAGTGTGCCGGCCATTAATGGCCAATGCTTGCCCCATGCCGGCCAAAAAAGGTAGGGTGCCGGCCAACAATGATAAGGTACCGGCCATTGATGCCAGAAAGCAGATTTCAACAGATATTTTATCTCCAACTGGCACAGCTGTCTTGGCTGAGATATTTTTGACCAACCTTTGCTTTTTGCTATATATGAGGCCATATATAATATATTCAAGAGGGGAGAACACTTAGAACTTCTTGAGCAAGTTTTGAGAGCCTCTCTCTCTACACCTCTCTCTCCACATTCCTCTCTCTCAAGAACTCTTGAGCATTTGTGCTAGAAGGCTTGCATACAACCATCTTCAACCTATCAACCCTTGAGATGAGTTGATCACCATTGGTATGAGGTCCCTTGTTCTTGCACCATTGCACTACAACCCTTAGCACAACACCTCCACCATCCATTCCAGCACCTTGGAGGCCATTTGCAGAGGTTGAAGAACTCCTTTCTTGGTCCAGAAGTTGCCGGAAATCTGCTCTTCAAGGGTAAGTCTCTATTTCCCCTTTTCTTGCATTATTTTGCTCCATTGCTTAGCCTTACTTGAAAGCATTTCTGGACTTTGTCATAAACTAAAAAGTGTCATATTTTGAGCTCCTCTTGAATATTGTATAAGGATACTTTTCTGTTTGAGGCCTCCTACACCCTTGCATGCTTTACCCCTCTTTGTAGGCCTTTTTTTGCATCATATCTTAGACCTACTTGTGAGCATATTCAAGATTTTCCATAAACTGTAAAGTGTCATATTTTGAGCTCCTCTTCAACTTTTTTTAAGGGAACTTTGCTGTTTGAAGTCATTTACTGCCCTGTTTGTTCAATCTCTCTTTTAGAGCTGTTTTTTGCATGATATATTAGCCTTATTTGTGAGCCTTTTTGGACCTTGACCTAAACTGAAAAAAGTCTTTTTTTGACCTCCTCTTTAATTTTTATTAAGGTCTCTTTGCTGTTTGGGGTCATCTTCCCCTATGCATGCTTCATCTCTTCATGATTAGGGCCATGCATTAGAGCACTTTCATTGGCCATGGTTTGGCCTCTTAGCCACTGAAATCCAGTGGATTTTCAATGGCTTAGATGCATTTTTGAGGGCCAAAATTAGAGGGGGGTGACCCTCTCTCTCCTTGTCTTGTTTGGTGGTCTTTTGGGCCTTCCAAAGGGACCCTATTTTGTATACATTTAAGTCATGTTTCAGGCCTCATTTTGTGAGTTTTGAGGTCTTCCTTGGCCCTTTCCAAGGCCTTTTTGGCCATATTTTATGTCTACAATGCATGTGTGGAACAATCCCATTCAAGGCCTTTCAAAGGAGCCTTTCTTTGCATGTTTCCTAGACTCATTTCAGGGCCAATTTGGTGAGTTTTAGGGCTGTCATATTTGATTTCCAGAGTTGGTTTTGCCATTCTAAGTGTCTATCTTATATGTGCTTAACAACCCCTTGCATGGCCCTCCAAAGAAGCCCCTCATTTTTGCATGCATTGGCTGCATTTCAGTGATTATTTGGGCATATTTTGACATATTTTATTCACTGTTTTTGGCTGGTTTGATGAGTTCTCATATGCTTCATATACATACCATGTAAACTATGCTTGCTAGCCAAAGTTGCATGCTATTTTAGTCCATATTGTTAGCATCTTTTGGCCATGCTTTAAACTAGAAATGTGCATGTTTTGGGACTGCCTTGGCTCTGTCTTTAGACTTCATGATCAAATAATGCTTGCTTTGTATACTTGTGGTTCAATGCATGTGCCTAGTTTTGAGTTTCGGGGCTCATTTCATGCATTGGATGTCATATTTCCATGTTTCAGGACCATTGGGCGTCTTATTTTAGAGCTGGAATTTGTGTGTTTATAGGCCATATTGCATCCTTTTTCATGCTTTGGTAGTGTGGCATTTGATGCCTTAGGATCGATCCCTTGCATCGTGCATATCTGCATGTATTTCGGTTGTCTCATTTCCATCACGTGGCCACTGATTCGAGTGTGGCTGAGGTCCACTCATATTGGTATAAGTCCATCATGCATTGGGTATGCCATTTTAGTCCATTGCATCGCGTATGCTAGGTTACATGTTAGTCGCATTGTGTTTGCCATGCTTATGTGTTGCATTGTTTGGATTAAGTGTTAATCCGAGCACGAGAAACGAGGGGGGTTTCATACTCCGAGTGATGGAACGTGTCTCAATTCTCGGTCGTCGAAGCTCTTGATGATTCATGATAGAGTTCTAGGCTTTACTTGCTTTATTTGTGCATTCATTTTCATATTGATCTGCACAAGTTGGATCTTTGGCCATCATGCATCGGGATGCGTGATTGATGGTCGTGGATCCGACTATGCCTCACCCTTGATGTTTTGAGGTGATTTGGGGTGGCATAGTGCATACATGCCCTTGGGAGACCCTCCCTTTTCTCTATTTTGTGCTTTGTTGCAGCTTGGTGTCACAGCACACCAGTGGCCGGCAGTGCACCACTGATGGCCGGCAGACTCTCATCCTTGGCCGGCAGTGTCCTGTTGTTGGCCGGCAGTGCTCCTTTCATGGCCGGCAGGCCACTGGTCAACTCTCCAGTAGTGTTTTGGTAAGTTTTAGCAACAAACACTGGAAGACACCCTGCAAACAGAGCCTCTAAAGAGCAACCGGAAGGCGTTTCAAGGCGAGGAACCGAAGCGAGCATGCATACCCTCCTTTTCTTCAAATAGAGCTGGAGCAACTCTCTTTTACTGCTTACTAGTTAGTTAGCATTTGTTATTTTTAATAATTAATTTGTTAATTAATTAAGTTGTGTAATAATTAGTTGTAGCTAGTTATTCATAGGGTTTTGTAATATTTAATTAGCTAGAGTAGTTGGTTATTTATTCGGATTGTATTATTCTTTCGGACCCTCCGAGCAAGGGCACAATTGTAATAAGTGTGCATGAGTGTGTGTATGTCTTCCAACCTCACGTCTTTCTTCCCTTTTATTTACTAGCTTTCGATGGTTAGTTTAGGACATGTTTCAATTAGCATACTTATGCTTCGCATGTTTGCATTCATTCATTCGTATTGCACGCACCAGGCTCGGCGCATCATACTAACTGCATCGTATTTCAATTCCAAGTTAAATACTTGTTAGTTGTAGCATTTCATATGCCATCTTAGATTAGCCGAGCCTATTCTAGTTACATTTTGCCTGCGATGCATTAGCCATTCTAACATGGACTTGGATCATACATTTGATTACTAACAAGTTCTTTGTTTTGGCTCGGAGTACACGGTAAGTGCTTATGCTTTAACATCCTTGCATGCGTGTGAGTGATTGCCATGATAGCATGCTTACCATGAGGCTATATGCTTATGTGATATAACTGCCTGAATGCCTGTGGGTGAAGGTTGGATTATCTGAATTGGAACAATTCATCGACTGTGAGTTTTAAGCCCACTTGAGAGTGGCAAATCATCTCGTTTTCTAAAGCCCACCTGAGGGTGGCAAATCCACGTCTTAGCCTACTTGCGGGTAGCACCATCAATCCATTTTCAAAACAAACATGAAATGTTTTGTTCCAATTCAGGCGATCCAGTCTATACTTGTATGCTGTGCGCATCACATAGTAATTCTAGGCTAATAACCGGAATAAGAATGCATAATGTTTTCAAAACTAGATATCATGCTTAGTAGAGGCCGATCTTTGATCGGGCGAGCGGAGGTGCTCATAGCTGACCTTTCCCAATCGTACCCAAGTTCCTGAGCCGAGGCAACTTTGGTGATGACGGACACGTGGCCTTAGGCACCGAGTCAGGGTTTCCTAAATTTCCCTAAAATAAAATATTTAGGTGGCGACTCTGTATCTGGCAAAGCAGTCCATGTTTGGCACTTTTTTCAAAAAATCTGTTTTCAAAAACGATTTGTCGGATTTGGACTCTTTGATGATTCATCGGTCTTGCATTGCACTCTGCGAGATTAGATACAGGACCGTGACATTGAGTCCTGAACTGTAGTGAGCCCAAACGAACAAAACGGGATTTCCCTCCCGGGACGTTCGGGGACGTCTACAGTTTCTGGCGAGTCTGCTGGGGATTTAGAGAACTTGATTTGAACTCATGATATCTTGTTTTGTTCACACCTATGTGTTTCTTTGCATTGCATGTGCATTGGTGCGCCTAGGACACCGTGTTTGCCGTATGCTATTCCTGAACGGTTTGCTGGAGGCTCGCTTCGAGAAGCGTGCCATAAGGCTGACCGGTTGCGGGCTCTGTCACGATGGGAACACAAACCCCGATTTTACCGAGGCACCCTTTTGACCATTCGACCTAGTGCATATTCGGAATCCATAGTGACCATTCCAAACTAGGACAGGTTGCTCACCCGATGTTAGGTTGTTTGAAACCGCTGCGTGCATAGTGAAACCCTAGTTCCTGACAAAATAGGACAGGGAAACCCTATCCCAACATAGGGGTGTTTTTGCTCTCACTTATCTGCTATATGCTTTAGAGTGCGTCTCTATAGGAATGCATGTATCAGTTTGCAAGTCTGAGTATCAGGCCTGAAGGCATCAGTATTTTGGGGGGATCAGTTTTACCTGAGGGTATCAGATTTAAGGCAGAATTCAGTAAAAAGTACAGTCATTCAGTTGTGCTCAAATCTGTTCAGGTGAAATCAGGCTGAGATGCTGTCTGTTTTCTCTTTTGCAGGGTAGTCCTGGAACCATAGCTTCGGAAGGCTCCGTTATCCCCCGGGTTCATTGGACTAGTGCTGACAGACTTTGTTAGGTCAGAGATTCAATTCGAGGGCAACCAGTGTTCTTTCGCTGAGGCAAGGCAAAGAAAGGCCAGTCAGGGCTCACCGGTTCATCTGATTCGTCAGTCGCCAGTCACATCACCTTTGTTCGGACTCAGCATACCGTAATGGCACAGGGTTCGGAAGAATTTGTGGCTGTGATAGCAGCGTTAAATCGGGGAACTGCCATGCAGGCTGAGACTAGTATTGAAACGCAGCACCTATCTGGGGCATCTGCCTCACATCCAGCTTTGGGACCCCAGCCGAACTTTGACCCACTTCCACCAGCTGAAGATTTGCAGGGTCCAGATCCTCGAGAAGGGTTGGCTCAAGCCCGAGTTTTCAGAACCTTGGTGCAGCCTAATGAGAGGCTTTATCCCCTTGATGTTAGTGAGCTCGATCTGACCGCAGTGAAAATTGCAAACCTTGAGAAGCAATTCAAAAAGGCACATGGCCTTAACTCCATTCCCAACATTGAGGATGGGTACACCGAGGCTGCCGTACGGCTCCCAGACAGATTCAAAATGCCACATATTGACCGTTTCGACGGGTCTGGAGATCCTATGGTACATATCCGGCTTTTCTTGGATATCCTGAAGCCGATGGGTCTGACTAAGTCACAGAAACTCTCTCTGTATGGAAGAACCCTGTCGGGTGTAGCAGCCACTTGGTATGCCAAGTTAGAAGATACAGTGAAGCAAAACTGGGAAGAACTGGCTGAGGCCTTTGTCGATCAGTATTCCTACAATACCCAAGTTGAAATGACCATCCAAGAGCTTGAAGCAACTCGCCAGAACCCAACAGAGCCTTTTGTGGAATTCGTTGCGAGGTGGAGAGCAAAGGCAGCACAAATGACAGATCGTCGCCCTTCTGAGAGGGATCAAGTGCAGATGATGGTGCGAAACCTTGAGCATGATATGTTGCAAAAGTTGATAGTCGCTCCGCTATTCACTTTCAAAAGTTTGCATGAACTGGGGTTCAGATCGAGAATGCGTTCAACAGTGGGATCATTCCCAGAACAAGTGAAGCGACAAGAAGGGTGATTTCAGGGAGTGCCAATGCTGGTAGTAGCGCTATTCCCAAACCCGCAGAAATCAATACAGTCGCCACAGCCAACCCTTTTGCCAATCCAAGCCTACAAACCGCCGGCCCAGTCCGAGCTCAGGGCAGAACTTTCACCCCTCTCTATATGAGCCTGACTAGCTGTAGACACCCCATTTTTGACCGCCCTTAAGACTTGGGCGCTACTGATGGTTTACTTAGTGGTGAAAGTTGTGCAGTGCAAGGGTTCAATTTCTTCAGCAAAGAGAGAGTCAAATCCAAACTTCACACCCCTTTTGGACCAAGACTATTTTGAATGGTTTTTAGATCTTAAAACCCTCTCTTTCAAAAAAATTTTGAAAATAGGTTCCTATGATGTTCCGACGCTCGCATTTTGTTAAATGTCGCGCTTTTCAATAAACCGAGCAAGGACAAAGTGGAAATGAATGAAGGAGAGATGAAATCTTTGAAAAATCTTTCAAAACACCTTGTTTAGGGGTTTGGAGTTGAAGAAAAGAGGAGAGGAGAGAAAAAAACCCAGTTGGGGAAGGAGTTGGGCATGAACCGGTAAGAGAGAGACGAGCAGTCCTCGCCAAATCAGGCCTATCCATTCGAACACTTGGATTTCAGCTATGAGGCCACCACCGTTGGAAAGCTTACTTCCGGGGCTTCAATTTTCATTCAAGAATCTCCTCGAACCGAGTCCGGATGGGAGAGATATGGTTGTTGGAAGTTGGGCATCATTCCGGTTGGACCGAAACTGAGCAACCTTCACTAAAAGAGGGATATCTCTTAGCACACATGGAATTTTGAGGTGAGGCTGCCAAATTTGGAAAGAAGACTTCCGGGGCTTCATTTTGGATACAAGAATGACCTGAAAAGGCATCCAGATGAAGGATTTAGGCTTTCTTTAAAACAGGGACTAGGACTGATTTTTGATTCTGGCCTCTATGGAAGTGTGCCGGCCATTAATGGCCAATGCCGGCCACAAAAGACCCCTGCCGGCCATCAATGAGCCACTGCCTGCCATCACTGATGGCCGGCAGCACCCCTCTCAGAGCAGGTTTCACGGAAGATATTTTGTACCAGCTGGAATCCTCATATCTACCCTCCATACACGTGTATGGAGGGATGAAGCTCTTGAAAAGCTTGTTCAAGAAGCTTTAGCCTTGCATTCCTCTATATAAGGAAGAGGCTTCTTCCTTATACCAGGTTCTGAGTTTTTGGAAGAGCAAAAACTTCCTCTCTCTCTATATTGTGTGTGTTTAGAGCTTGGAAGTTAGATTTCTTTGCATTTTTGCACTACACCTCATAGCACAAGGCTTCCATCACTCATTCAAACACCTTGAGGCTGATCTTCAGAGGCTAGAAGCTCAGATTTTTGGACCAAAAGGTTGCTAAAGACTTGTTCTTCAAGGGTAAGCATCTATTTCCCTTAAACTAGTCTTTCTTTGTTTCATTTCTAAGCCTTGCTTGAAAGCATTTTTGGGCTCCGACCCTAACTGAAAATAGTCATATTTTGAGTCCCTCTTCATGTTTGATTAAGGGTCTTTCTCTGTTTGAGGCCTCCTTTCATCACTTGCCTCTTTAACTTTCTTTTAGGCCTATTTTTGCATAGTATTTTAGGCTTATTTGTGAACTGTTTTGAGCTTTGATGTAAACTGTAAAGTGGCTTTTTTTGAGCCCTTATTCAACTTTGTTGAAGGGCTCTCCTCTCTTTGACGACAAGAACTACCACTTGCCTCTTTACCCCTCTTTTAGGCCCTTTTCTTGCATGCTAGTTTAGGCCTACTTGTGTTTGTTTTCATGGTTTGATGTAAACTGTGAAGTGCCTTATTTTGAGCCCCTATTCAACTTTGTTGAAGGGATCTTTGCCATTTGGGGTCTTCTTCTGCCCCTTGTCTCTTTGACTCACTTTTAGGTCCATTTTTGCATGCTAGATTAGCCCTATTTGTGTTCATTTTTGAAGCATGTTGTAAACTGAAAATAGTCTTGTTTCGGCACCATTTTCATGTTTGATTGAGGTTCCATTTTTGTTTGAGGTCATATGATAGCTTGTATGCTTAGTTGCCTCTTGTTTTGAGCCTTATGCCTAAGCTATTGTTGCATGCCTTGTTTGGCCTTCTAACCACTGAAATCCAGTGGATTTTCAGTGGCTTGGCCCCTGTTTTGAGCCTCCAAATCAGAGGAGGGTGACCCCCTCTCACCTTGACTTGCTTGATGGCCATTTTGGTCTTCTAAAGGGCCCCCATCTTGCATGCTTTGTTGACTGATTTTGGGGCCAATTTTGTGAGTTTTAGGACTACCATGTTTGATTTTCAGAGTTGTATATGTCATGCCACTTGTCTATCTTGTATGTGCCTAATAACTCCTTGCATGGCCCTCTAAAGGAGCCCCTCATTTTGGTATGCATTGGCTGCATTTCCATGGTTATTTGGGCCTATTTTCACATGATTTATTCACTGATTTTTGCTGGTTTGATGACTTCTCACTTGCATCATATATTTTCCATGTAAACCATGTTTGCTAGTCAAATTCGCATGCTAATTTAGTCCATCTTGTTAGCACTTTTTGGCCTTGCTTTAAACTAGAAAAGTCCATGTTTTGGGACTGTCTTGGTTCCATCTTTAGACTTCATAGTCCAATAATGCATGCTTTGTATAGCTGTAAGTCATTCTATGTGCCTAGTTTTGCATTTCGGGGTTCATCTCATGCATCGGGTGCCATGTTGCCATGTTTCGGGGCTGTTTAGCATCATGTTTGAGTGCTGAAATTTGCATGTTTGCATACCATGTTCCATGCCTTACCATGCTTTGGTAGAGTGGCATTCGTGCCTTAGGTTCGGTCCTCGGTTTGCGTGCATGTGCACACGTATTTCGAGTGTCGTGTTTTCATCTAATGGCTACTAATTTGGACCTAGTTGAGAGCTGTCCATGTTGGTGTAAGCCTATTTTACCATGTTGTCTCATGCTCGTTACACATAGTATGTCATTGCCTACTTGCTTAGCTTTACATGCCTCGCATGCTCGCATGTTCACATAGCATTTTGCCATGATTATCCAAGGTTGTTGCCTCACATTATGCTCATATGCTTGTCGCATGTTTGGTTTAGTTGCATGTTTGCATACTTAGTCCATATTGCGTGTTTGCCATGCTTATGTGTTGCATTGTTCGGGTTAAGCGTTAATCCGAGCACGAGGAACGAGGGGTATTCCATACTTCAAGTGATGGGATGCGTCTCAATTCTCGGTCGCCGAAGCTCTTGATGATTCATGATAGAGTTCTAGGCTTTATTTGCTTTGTATGTGCATTCATTTCATATTGAGTCGTGTAATTCGACTTCTCGGCCATCATGCATCGATATGCGTGATTGGTGGCACGAGGATCGAGGACTACACTCCCTGAAGAGTAGTCATGCATACATATGTGAAATACATTGCCATGCCCCCTTTGTTGCTCTCTGTTGTAGCAGATCAAGAATCAGCAGCTTTCCGGAGCTTGGCACGCATTTCAAGAACAATCGCAAACAGAGGCTAATTGGAGCATCGCAATGGATTTCCACGCAAGGCAACCCGGCCATGCATTATTCATCACCCGGATCAGAGCTGAGGCGGTCCCTGGCTTGCATGCCAAATTTACTGCTTTCCTATTTAATTTGTTAATTAATTAGGGTTCTGTATTATTTATTCGGACTGTATTTATTTGGGACTGTATTATTCTTTCGGACCCTCTGCGCGAGGGCAATGTTGTAATAAGTGTGCGTGAATGTGTGTATGTCTTCCAACCTCACGTCTTTCTTCCCTTTTATTTAACCGCTTACAATGGTTAGATTTAGGGCATATCTCAATTAGCATACTTATGCTTCGCATGTTTGTATTCATCCATCAGTATTGCATGCACCGGGCTCGGCGCATCATGCTAACTGCATTGTACTTCAATTCCAATTTGAATACGTGTATCGATTGTCATATCTCACATGACATATTAGAATAGCCGAGCCTATTTCTAGTTGCATTCTGTATGTGATACATTAGCCACTTAACATGAATTAGGGTCATGCATGTTTTGCTAACTAGTTTATTGTTTTGGCACGAAGTACGATGTAAGTATTTATGCTTTAGCATCTCGCATGAGTGTGAATGTTAATATGACAGCATGCTTACCATGTGGCTAAGTGCTTAGTTGATATAACTGCCTGAATGCCTGTGGGTGAAGGTTGGATTACTTGAATTGGGATAATTCATTGAAATCCGCATTTTAGCCTACTTGCGAGTAGCAAATTCCAAATATTTTCCAAACAAACGGATATGCAATGCTTTGTTCCAAATTAGGCGATCTAGTCTATACTTGTTTTGCTGCGCGCATCACATAGTAATTCTAGCTAATTAACCGGAATAAGAACGCATGTGTTTTCAAAAATGAGATATCATGGTTAGTAGAGGCCGATCTTCGGATCGGGCGAGAGGGGGTGCATCATAGCTGACCTTCCCCAATCGTACCCAAGTTCCCGAGCCGAGGCAACTTTGGTAATGACGGACACGTGGCCTTTGGCACCGAGTTAGGGTTTCCTAAATTTCCCCATTAAAAAATATTTAGGTGGCGACTCTGTATCTGGCAAAGCAGTCCATGTTTGGCACTTCTTTTCTAAAAATCTGTTTTTCTCAAAACGGTTTGCCGGATTTGGACTCTTTGGTTCAGATTAAGAACCGTAACAAAATCGAGTCCGAACTGTAGCATGAGGCCCAAGGGCACGTCTACACTAGCGCACTAAAAGTCTTGATGGAAAGAGGGTATCTCAAACCCCTCGATCCTCAACCTCTGCCTGACCCACTCCCAGCCAGACATAACCCCTCCAAGTACTGTGTGTACCATCAGCAATGCGGTCATGGCACCGACCGTTGTTACCGCCTTCGTCATGAAGTCCAAAATCTCATCGACAACCGGACAATAGCTCCACCTTTAGACCCCAATGACCAAGTACCTCATCCACATCTCAATCTAATCCATACACTAGCCGTCCCTTACGACCCCAGCACATACATCACCCCAGTCCATCTACCCAAGCCTGAGGTGTTTATCCTAGAAAGCATGGACTTATGCATGATGGGTGCATCTGAACCCCATTCATCTCAAACCTGTGAGCCCACCACTTCTGAGTTGATGAGAATGATCGAAGATCTTCAGAGAACTGTGGCAGACTTAGCCTTTGGAATTTTGGCTCCATCATCGACCACATCACAGGCTAGAAGTTTCAATCCAAAAGGCTCCTCAATCTTGGGGCAAGCTGCAACTGAAAAGGGCCAACCTGAAGCCATCTCAGATCTGGGTGTTGGTGTGTCGACAACAACTGGGCTCCGCTCGGATATAGCGACTCGATCCTTTGATAAAGTGGAGGCCAGTGGTAAGAACAAGGTAGGGGTAGACATTGATCCCCATGAACACCTTATGTGGGCTGTTGAGGCTTTGAAAGCCGAAGGACTAAACAAACAGCAAGTGCTTGCAGTGGTTGCAAAAACTGTGGATGATACTTTTGCCACTCAAGTTGGGGGCAGTCTGAATCAAGGGGAAAACCGGGAAAAGGGCCGTCGTACCAAAAATGATCCTGTTAGCTCTAATCCTCCGCTCGGAAGAGATCAGCAAACCAGGCCAGCACCTGCCAATCCCTTTGCTGGTGCGCCCAGCAAAAATCCACAAACCTTGAAGTACCAACCCCGAGGTCGGAGGGTCTTCCATGCCCTCTATATGCCTTTGTCCAAAGCTCTCCAAATCCTTGTTGGACAAGGCCATCTCAAACCCCTTGAGCCTCGGCCTCTCCCGAACCCTCTTCCGGCTACATATGATGCTACCCAATACTGCGCGTACCATCAGCAAACTGGCCATACTACCGACAACTGCTTCTGTCTTCACCATGAAGTACAGGATCTGTTTGACAACGGGGTTGTCCTTCCGCCAAGCTCTGCAAAGTCTATCAGCACTAGATCGGTGAACTTGGGGGATAATGTGATTATGTGATCGGGGGATGAACCAGCTGCGAGTGGCGCTCGACTTACTCCAGATGTGGCGTATTGGCACGCACTGTTTTGAGCATTTGCGAATGCTAATTTCTGACTTGGGTATTTAGGTCAGTTTTGTTGTGTTGTTTTGAGCCTGTCTCTTTGTTTTGAGTCAGCCTTTTTGTTTCGGGTCTGTCTTGTTGTATCGAGTCAGTCCTGTTGTGTTAGAGTCAGGTGATTCCAGGGGTGTTACCTCGAGCATCACTATTTTGTTTTGTGTTTGTCTTTTTGCTTTCTTTTGAGTCTGTTTCTGCCAGGGAGCCAGTTGTGCCAACAGTTATGAATGAAACAGCAGTGATTTTCACAGTTTTGTGCTTGCTTCTGCCTTGTGCCAGTTGTGCCAGAAAGATTGAATAAAACGGCAGTGCATTCCACCTGCTCTCTTGTGCCTTGAATTCATTGCATCGACCTAAGTTTTCCAAAACTTTTTTTGAAACAATGTGATAAAAACGAAGAGGAAGGAATTCCTCGGGTTTTGCAAAATTTGATCAATTGAGAGAAAGAGAGGCATGCTAAGCCCTTAACGAATGAGATCATGCTTGTTAGTGTGAGTACTGGGAAGGATCCTGGCTTGATCCAGATTGGTTCCGCACTGTCTTCAGCGCGAGCGATTTGTCGCTTTCTTAAAAGATTTTAAAAAAATGTTTTTGCGCGGTCCTGCGAAGACCTATGTGGAATCGCTCTTGAGATTGTGCAGCTCAGGATTGCTCTCAGCCTCGAGACTCGACCCCCTTGCTTTCAAACCTTGAACTTGGATTCAGAGTGTTCAACGGTTAACCACCATGTAAGGCCTATGTGGCCAGATTTGAAGCAGCCCTCAAACAAGAGGCCAGGAAAGTCGGATCAAGAAGATTATAAGGTCAAAAGAAGCTTGCGAAGCTAGATCAAAAGCACCCCTTTGAACTAGGGGCAAAAGAATTTCAAGTGTGCTCAAAGAGTCAAAGATGAAGATCGGCAAGAATGCCAAATCCCAGAAGGGAGGAAAGAAGAAAATACTGTTGAAAGACAACTGAGTTCCTATCCACAACACTAGGGGCAAATTCAGCCCCCCATTGGATGGACTCCAACATCGTCAGCGAACGGCAGCCATTCTCCTGGATTCAGATGATTTCAGGATCTCAAAACCATTTGACATGGACAAAGCTACACTTTTACCCTTGAGAGGCTCGCTGGGCCAAAAACCCGGAAGGGCGACCCAGGCAAAAGTTGGAGCAAGAAAAAAAAAGAAAAAAAAAATGATAAAGAAAATGAAAAGAAAAAAAAAGAAAAAAGAAATGAAAAGAATTGAAAAGAAAAGAATAACAAAGCTCGCAAGGTTGAAAACCCAGAAAGGGCGGCCTTAGCAAAAGTTAGAGCGCAAAAGGTGAGGGTTAATACACGAGTGTACCTTAAACCCGAACTACATGAGGCTTGAATCCCATCTTTGGGATACGTAGGCAACTTCATTCTGAAGTCCAGCCACAAAACACTTCAAATTCGACTATGTCCATGTGATGGTTCTGATCATCTTCTGTATCCGAGAGTCTGGTTGTGTTCGTCGCTTTGAGGACTGACTACAATGCGCTGCGGTGCCGTTCAAACAAGGGGCAACTTTCTGTTGCCATACAATGTGCTACAGTGCTATTCAAACAAGGGGCAACTTTCCGTTGCCATGCAGTGTCCTTCAGATGAGGAGCAGTTTGCCATTGTTATGGATCTGAGGTTGTGCATCTCAAGAGTAGGTTCCATGCTTGTTGAGCAGTGGCCATTTGCAAAAACAGTTTTTGAAAATTTTTACTGAGGTTGACTAATTTTCTCGAAAATTATTCCATCTTTTTCTAAAACTGGACCTTTTTCTTGGATCCAAAAAAGGAAAATTTTCAGCGCTCATAGCCTGACTTGCATGATTTCAAATCAAAAATTGAACAAGCATGTTAATCTAACCCTCATTTTGGTTAAAATTGTTTTAGCAGAAGCCAAAAACAAAAAATGGTCAAAATGATGAACCAGGGGCACATTTGAGTCAGGCTTCCTGTCTTTCCCCATTGTCAACATACTTGCCAGAAAGGGCACTCTACTTGCCGAAAAGGGCACTGTATTCGCCAGAAAGGGCACAGCGGAAGCTGACCGCAAAAGGGCAGAAAGCTCTCACATCCTCCAAGCAACGAGGTATCAAGCCAAGTGCGAAGCACGAACTGGAATGGATCAAGATATTCCCATTCCCTCATCTGGGCAGATCTGATCATGTCCAAACTCCCCAGCGGAGCATCGTCCACTGATGTCAGCCGCAGATTTGCTACGCACCCAGTTGTAGCGCAACCCCTCTGTGGGAGAAACTCACTGTTGTGAACAAGAAGAAAAATCTAGCGGAATGCTAGGGGCAAGAGCCCCGCAACTTTCTGTTTATCCATCAACCACTCAGGAGAGGGATTAAAAAATGAGAGATTGAAGAATAGAGAGATGTGCGATGAAAGAAAAAGTGAGAAAAGGGCTTTTTCAGAAAAATAGAGATTGAGTGCCCGAGTGATGTGAGAATCACAAATGAGAAAGGGTGGGATACAATACCCAGAGAAACAGGCTCCCTGTGCGCGTCTGAGTGTCGTGTCTTTTGTTTTATCTCGTTTCTTGTTTTGAGTCGTTTCGAGTGTTACTCGATGTGTTTAGGTTGTTTACCTTTTGTCTTCCGTTGTTGAGTCGTAGTGCGTTGTGTTCAGTCATAGGCTCAATACCCGGTTAAGAACTCATTCTTAATTTCGAAAATAAAATCGTTTTGTGCTCAGAGTGCTGTGCAATTCTCTACATTTGTGCACAAAAAGATTTGTTCTTTCATAAAACCGCTGGGTTCAACCCAGGTCATGTAAGATAGTAGAACAAGGACCTATCTGAAGCTATATAAGTTTCGGACTGCAAAGCAAAAGAAAATAGGGAAAATTTTGAGCATCTGAGTGTGTTTCACCTTCAGAAAATTCCGAGATTGCATTCTATATGCACCCCTATCAGGCCTTGTTAATGCTACCGAAGTATGAGTGTGCCTCTACCTCAAGTGTAAGCCTGCTTCAAGTCAGAATGACAGTCCAAGCAGCACCCGAGGGTTTCACATGCAGATGTTATCTCTCGCCAATATGAACAGGGTGTGCCCTTTTTGAGCTGAGTGTGTTGCCAAGTCCTCTAAGAGGTAAATCAGAGGCACCAGGGTACATATTTGATGCTCCTCTATTGCATAGAATGTGAACCTTCATATACACTTCTGTTGCATGCGCGCCGCGTATCGTTATGATTCATGCATAGAAAATGCTCGTATCTTTTGCATAGAAAATGCACTCTTCCATACTTGCATAGAAAATGCACCTCATTTGCATGGAACATGCATTCACTCGCACTGTCTTGTGCACTTACACTTTGTATCTCACTCACACTATTTTGTGCATTTCAAATCAATCGCGCTGTTTAGTGTATCGCACTGTCTTGTGCATTTCAAATCAATCGCACTGTTTTGTGCAGTTTACATTCGCGCTATTTTGCGCATCGCACTGTTTTGTGCAGTTTACATTCGCGCTGTTTAGTATATCGCACTGTTTTGTGCATTTCAAATCAATCGCGCTGTTTAGCGTATCGCACTGTCTTGTGCATTTCAAATCAATCGCACTGTTTTGTGCAGTTTACATTCGCGCTATTTTGCGCATCGCACTATTTTGTGCAGTTTATCATTCGCGCTATTTTGCGCATCGCACTGTTTTGTGCAGTTTCTGTTTTGTGCAGTTTACATTCACGCTATTTTGCGCATCGCACTATTTTGTGCAGTTTATCATTCGCGCTATTTTGTGCACCTCAATCGCACTGTCTTGTGCATTGCATTCATCGCGCTATTTTGCGCACCTGTATCGCACTGTCTTGTGCTTCGCAGATCACATCGCGCTATCTTGCGCACCTTACCTGCACTTGTTAGTGCATTGCATCGCGCTATCTTGCGCACCTTATCTGTATCACACTATTTTGTGCATTCACCCTACTCGTACTGTTTTGTACACCTCTAGCATCGCACTATTTTGTGCATCTGTTTAGCACTATTTTATGCATTCATTCTGCATCACACTGTCTTGTGCACTCTCTAGTCTAGGAGACCTTAAATCCTCTAAAGGTTGCAATTCCTTTGGTGTTTGTCATGCCTGAACGACTTCCAGTGGTCTGGTATAGCCACCTACCTGTGTTAGCGGTGAGTTCCTAGGAGACCAACTGAGACGGTGGAAACTAGAGTTCGAATGGCTCATGCCTAGAACGCAAAGGTTCGGGATTTCCGAGACTAAAGTCTAGTTTAAATACCCAGAGGTGTATCCTCGGCTTGAAATCTGTATGGCAGCCCCATAGGTTGAGATAGCATATGTATGCGCCTCAATTCTGGATACTGAGCCAACCTAGTATGTCACCCTGTTGGAGAATAGGGAAAGCTGCAACCATAGCTAGGGAGAAAAGTATTACTGTGGTTCAACAGAGAAGAAGGCGAAGATTCCCACATCAGCATGAGGTAGGACATTGCCGGTTGCCCCTGTAAGGTACATTCCCTTCCTAGCTTTTACATGCATTTTAGTTACTACATTGCATTGCATAAATCCTGAATTTTCAAACCGGCTTCGCGTAGCGTATAAGTCCAATTATCAAAATCTTACTGCATAACATTTTGCATCATGCCCCTGAACTACGCTGGTTTGATTCCTTGCAAAGGGATACGTAGGCAGCCTGCGGGCACAACCATTTATTTGTCTATACTTTGTTTGTTTGTCCAAGTCTTCGGCCTTGTCAAAAATGGGTCGTCTCTGGGCTTTGACATTCACTCCCGTCACTTCTTGACTTCTGAGTTCTGTCAAAGAGGGGCAACTGTAGACACCCCATTTTTGACCGCCCTTTAAGACTTGGGCGCTACTGATGGTTTACTTGGTGGTGAAAGGTGTGCAGGGCAAATGGTCGATTTCTTCGGCGAGGAGAGAGTCAAATCCCAACTTCACACCCCTTTTTTAGACTAAAACTATTTTGAATGGTTTTTAGACCTTAAAACCCTCTCTTTCAAAACATTTTTGAAAATAGGTTCCTACGATGTCCCGACGCTCGCATTTTGTTCAATGTCGCGCCTTTCGGTAAACCGAGCAAGGACAAAGTGGAAATGAATGAAGGAGAGATGAAATCTTTGGAAAATATTTCAAAACACCTTTTTTAGGGGTTTGGAGTTGAAGAAAATGGGAAAGGAGAGAAGAGAACTAGTTTGGGAGAAGTTCGGCATGACTCCGGGTAGGACCAAAACTGCGCGGCTTCACCAAAAGAGGGATATCTCTTAGCATAGTTGGAGTTTTGATGCAAGGCTTCCACCATTGGAAAGCTTACTTCCGGGGCTTCGATTTGCACACAAGAATGACCTGAAAAGCCATCCGGATGAAGAAGTTAGGCTTTCTTCAAGTCGGGGACTAAGGCTGATTTTTTATGCTGGCCTCTATGGAAGTGTGCCGGCCATTAATGGCCAATGCCTGCCCCATGCCGGCCAAAAATGTTAGGGTGCCGGCCAACAATGATAAGGTGCCGGCCATTGATGCCAGAAAGCAGATTTCAACAGATATTTTATCTCCAACTGGCACAGCTGTCTTGGCTGAGATATTTTCGACCAACCTTTGCTTTTTGCTATATATGAGGCCATATATCATATATTCAAGAGGGGAGAACACTTAGAACTTCTTGAGCAAGTTTTGAGAGCCTCTCTCTCTACACCTCTCTCTCCACATTAATCTATCTCAAGAACTCTTGAGCATTTGTGCTAGAAGGCTTGCATACAACCATCTTCAACCTATCAACCCTTGAGAAGAGTTGATCACCATTGGTATGAGGTCCCTTGTTCTTGCACCATTGCACTACAACCCTTAGCACAACACCTCCACCATCCATTCCAGCACCTTGGAGGCCATTTGCAGAGGTTGAAGAACTCCTTTCTTGGTCCAGAAGTTGCCGGAAATCTGCTCTTCAAGGGTAAGTCTCTATTTCCCCTTTTCTTGCATTATTTTGCTCATTGCTTAGCATTACTTGAAAGCATTTCTGGACTTTTTCATGAACTAAAAAGTGTCATATTTTGAGCTCCTCTTGAATATTGTATAAGGACATTTTTCTGTTTGAGGCCTCCTACACCCTTGCATGCTTTACCCCTCTTTGTAGGATTTTTTTTGCATCATATCTTAGACCTACTTGTGAGCATATTCGAGATTTTCCATAAACTGTAAAGTGTCATATTTTGAGCTCCTCTTCAACTTTGTTTAAGGGAACTTTGCTGTTTGAAGTCATTTACTACCCTGTTTGTTCAATCTCTCTTTTAGAGCTGTTTTTTGCATGATATATTAGCCTTATTTGTGAGCCTTTTTGGACCTCGACCTAAACTGAAAAAAGTCTTTTTTTGACCTCCTATTTAAGTTTGATTAAGGTCTCTTTGCTGTTTGGGGTCATCTTCCCCTATGCATGCTTCATCTCTTCATGATTAGGGCCATGCATTAGAGCACTTGCATTGGCCATGGTTTGGCCTCTTAGCCACTGAAATCCAGTGGATTTTTAGTGGCTTAGATGTATTTTTAAGGGCCAAAATTAGAGGGGGGTGACCCCCTCTCTCCTTGTCATGTTTGGTGGTCTTTTGGGCCTTCCAAAGGGACCCTATTTTGCATACATTTAAGTCATGTTTCAGGCCTCATTTTGTGAGTTTTGAGGTCTTCCTTGGCCCTGTCCAAGGCCCTTTTGGCCATATTTTATGTCTATAATGCATGTGTGGAACAATCCCATTCAAGGCCTTTCAAATGAGCCTTTCTTTGCATGTTTCCTAGACTCATTTCAGGGCCAATTTGGTGAGTTTTAGGGCTGTCATATTTGATTTCCAGAGTTGGTTTTTCCATGCTAAGTGTCTATCTTGTATGTGCTTAACAACCCCTTGCATGGCCCTCCAAAGAAGCCCCTCATTTTTGCATGCATTGGCTGCATTTCAGTGATTATTTGGACATATTTTGACATGTTTTATTCACTGTTTTTGGCTGGTTTAATGAGTTCTCATATGCTTCATATACATACCATGTAAACCATGCTTGCTAGCCAAAGTTGCATGCTATTTTAGTCCATCTTGTTAGCATCTTTTGGCCATGCTTTAAACTAGAAATGTGCATGTTTTGGGACTTCCTTGGCTCTGTCTTTAGACTTCATGATCAAATAATGCTTTCTTTGTATACTTGTGGTTCAATGCATGTGCCTAGTTTTGAGTTTCGGGGCTCATTTCATGCATTGGATGTCATATTTCCATGTTTCAGGACCATTGGGCGTCTTATTTTAGAGCTGGAATTTGTGTGTTTATAGGCCATATTGCATCCTTTTTCATGCTTTGGTAGTGTGGCATTTGATGCCTTAGGATCGATCCCTTGCATCGTGCATATCTGCATGTATTTCGGTTGTCTCATTTCCATCACATGGCCACTGATTTGAGTGTGGCTGAGGTCCACTCATATTGGTGTAAGTCCATCGTGCATTGGGTATGCCATTTTAGTCCATTGCATCGCGTATGCTAGGTTACATGTTAGTCGCATTGTGTTTGCCATGCTTATGTGTTGCATTGTTTGGATTAAGTGTTAATCCGAGCACGAGGAACGAGGGGCGTTTCATACTCCGAGTGATGGAACGTGTCTCAATTCTCGGTTGCCGAAGCTCTTAATGATTCATGATAGAGTTCTAGGCTTTACTTGCTTTATTTGTGCATTCATTTTCATATTGATCTGCACAAGTCGGATCTTTGGCCATCATGCATCGGGATGCGTGATTGATGGTCGTGGATCCGACTATGCCTCTCCCTTGATGTTTTGAGGTGATTTGGGGTGGCATAGTGCATACATGCCCTTGGGAGACCCTCCCTTTCTCTATTTTGTGCTTTGTTGCAGCTTGGTGTCACAGCACACTAGTGGCCGGCAGTGCACCACTGATGGCCGGCAGACTCTCATCCTTGGCCGGCAGTGTCCTGTTGTTGGCCGGCAGTGCTCCTTTCATGGCCGGCAAGCCACTGGTCAACTCTCCAGTAGTGTTGCGGTAAGTTTCAGTAACAAACACTGGAAGACACCCTGCAAACAGAGCCTCTAAAGAGCAATCGGAAGGCGTTTCGAGGCGAGGAACCGAAGCGAGCATGCATACCCTCCTCTTCTTCAAATAGAGCTGGAGCAACTCTCTTTTACTGCTTACTAGTTAGTTAGTATTTGTTATTTGTAATAATTAACTTGTTAATTAATTAAGTTGTGTAATAATTAGTTGTAGCTAGTTATTCATAGGGTTTTGTAATATTTAATTAGCTAGAGTAGTTGGTTATTTATTCGGATTGTATTATTCTTTCGGACCCTCCGAGCGAGGGCACAATTGTAATAAGTGTGCGTGAGTGTGTGTATGTCTTCCAACCTCACGTCTTTCTTCCCTTTTATTTACTAGCTTTCGATGGTTAGTTTAGGACATGTTTCAATTAGCATACTTATACTTCTCATGTTTGCATTCATTCATTCGTATTGCACGCACCGGGCTCGGCGCATCATACTAACTGCATCGTATTTCAATTCCAAGTTGAATACTTGTTAGTTGTAGCATTTCATATGCCATCTTAGATTAGCCGAGCCTATTCTAGTTGCATTTTGCCTGCGATGCATTAGCCATTCTAACATGGACTTGGATCATACATTTGATTACTAACAAGTTCTTTGTTTTGGCTCGGAGTACACGGTAAGTGCTTATGCTTTAACATCCTTGCATGCGTGTGAGTGATTGCCATGATAGCATGCTTACCATGAGGCTATATGCTTATGTGATATAACTGCCTGAATGCCTGTGGGTGAAGGTTGGATTATCTGAATTGGAACAATTCATTGACTGTGAGTTTTAAGCCCACTTGAGAGTGGCAAATCATCTCGTTTTCTAAAGCCCACCTGAGGGTGGCAAATCCACGTCTTAGCCTACTTGCGGGTAGCACCATCAATCAATTTTCAAAACAAACATGAGATGTTTTGTTCCAATTCAGGCAATCTAGTCTATACTTGTATGCTGTGAGCATCACATAGTAATTCTAGGCTAATAACCGGAATAAGAATGCATAATGTTTTCAAAACTAGATATCATGGTTAGTAGAGGCCGATCTTTGATCGGGCGAGCGGGGGTGCTCATAGTTGACCTTCCCCAATCGTACCCAAGTTCCCAAGCCGAGGCAACTTTGGTGTTGACGGACACGTGGCCTTAGGCAACGAGTCAGGGTTTCCTAAATTTCCCCAAAATAAAATATTTAGGTGGCGACTCTGTATCTGGTAAAGCAGTCCATGTTTGGCACTTCTTTCAAAAAATCTGTTTTCAAAAACGATTTGCCGGATTTGGACTCTTTGATGATTCATCGGTCTTGCATTGCACTCTGTGAGATTAGATACAGGACCGTGACATTGAGTCCTGAACTGTAGTGAGCCCAAACGAACAAAACGGGATTTCCCTCCTGGGACGTTCGGGGACGTCTACAGCAGGATGCAGCTAGAATAGGCTCGGCTAATCTATGGATGGCATGTGAAATGCAACAACTAACACGTATTCAACTTGGAATTGAAATACAATACAGTTAGCATGATGCGCCGAGCCCGGTGCATGCAATACTGATGAATGATGCACTCATGCATAGCATAAGGTATGCTAAATTAAACATGTCCTAATACTAACCATCAAAAGCAGGTAAGTAAAAGGGAGAAAGAAGTGGGGGTTGGAAGACATGCACACACGCACCCATACTTATTACAAATTTGCCCTCGCTCGGAGGGACCGAAAGAATAATACAGTCCGAATAATGAATCAACTATCCTAGCTAATTAATTATTACAAACCCTCTAATTAATTAACAAATTAATCACAAAAATAATTTAAATGTGAAGCTAAAGAGACTGCCGCAGCTCTGCCTCGGAATGTGCGAATGATGCATGCTTGACTCGCCCCGCTCAGAAACTCGTTGCCATAGCACTGTTGCCTCTGTTTACACTGCCCTGCTCTTCTGAAAATTTGCACAGGTCCCAAGGATGCTTCTCTGAACATTGGGGAGCATTACCAACCAAGTGGGAACACCACCGGCCGAAGGGAATGGTCATCGACCAATGGTTGAGCCACCGGCTAATTATATTTGGTCAGTCGGCACTCCAAGTAGCCGGCCGGCTATTTCTTCCTGCAGAATCCTGCAGTTGACAGCAGTAGAGGGCAAGCAGTGTATGGCATGGAATTTTCAAGCAAATGTGAGCATGGCCACACTCCCTATCATGCAATGGACTCAGTGGAGCATGACCCTCGACCCTCGGGCCATCAATTATGCATTTTGATGCATGATGGCCTAAGAGGCCAAGTTTGCCATTGAATGTAAAATGCATGCAACAAAAGAGATGAATGCCAACACCCTATCATATTGAGATCAAGGGCGTCGGCGACCGAGGATTGAGAGAGTGTAAGAGAATCATGTAATTCTCTTACACCAAACTACACTACAATGCAGAGAGAGTGTAAGAGAATTATGTAATTCTCGCTACATTTCACGCGGAGAATACAATACCTGTGCGGTTCGTCTGGTCGTGCCAGCTTCAAATGAACCGTACATACAATATGGTGCCTGAAAAAGAAAGAAAACTTAACAGGTACAATATTGTTAGCAACATGCATATCAATGCAATTGAAAGTGCGTGACGACGCAAACCAATTAGAATGCATAACAATGCGATTTGAAACAAACATAACAATGCTATGAAGGCACAAACACATGTAAGTAAAGAACACGGGACAACGTGCGCAATGTGTGAAGATGTAGACACATGTAAGTAAAGTATACGCGACAACGTATACAATGTGTATAAAATGAACTTGAACACATGTAAGTAAAGCATAACGCGACAACATATGCAATGTGTATAAAAGGGAAACTTGAACACATATAAGTAAAGCATAACGCGACAACGCATGCAATGTGTATGGGAACTCGAACACATATAAGTAAAGCATAACGCGACAACGCATGCAATGTGTATAGAAACTTGAACACATATAAGTAAAGCATAACGCGACAACGCATGCAATGTGTATAGGAAATTGAACACATACAAGTAAAGCATAACGCGACAACGCATGCAATGTGTATAGGAACTTCAACACATATAAGTAAAGCATAATGTGACAACGCATGCAATGTGTATAACAATACAAAAGGGGAGCAAGGGGGTTAGCAAGGGGTAGTAAGAGTTAGTTACGTCCACACGCGGCACGCGAATGAAGAAGAGTTAGATACGTCCACACGCGGCACGCGAGTGGAGAAAAGTTAGTTACGTCCACACGCGGCACGCGAGTGGAGAAAAGTTAGATACGTCCACACGCGGCACGCAAGTGGAGAAAAGTTAGTTACGTCCACACGCGGCACGCGAGTGGAGAAAAGTTAGATACGTCCACACGCGGCACGCGAGTGGAGAAAAGTTAGAGACATCGGAACATGTTCCGAATGCTCTTAACCAAAGAAAGGGAAACATAGGGACATATCTCGTTGTTCCAAAAAAAGAAAGTGCAAAACAAAGCAAGTTAGAGGGGTGCAAGACAATGCACATGAAACATGCAATAATGCGAGAGATTGACATGCATGATAACGCAAATGGAAGATGCATGACAATACAAATGAGGCACGTATGACAATGCATGAATTGAAATGCATGACAATGCATGATCATTAAAATGCACAACAATGCAAATTATGACATGCATGACAATGCATGAACTAGAACGCATGACAATGCGTGTAATCGAAATGCATGATAATGCATGATTTTTGAAATACATGACAACGCAACTTATTGGAATGCATGACAATGCAAATGAACTCAAATGCGCATTACAACGCACGTTTCTTGATATGCATGATGATGCATGTGAAGTGCGCATGACAATGCGACATAAGAATGTGCATACTAATGCAAGTATGGTGTGCGCATGACAATGCGAGTAGAATGACGTATAACTCAACGCGCGTTTCACAACAAAACGTTGTAACGTATGCATGTGGGGCAACTTTCGAATCTCTCAGGAGACAAAAGAATACAAAAAGGATACACCTTGTACATATTCAAGTGCTGCGCACAGAAGACATGGTCTGAAGTCAAAACGAAGACCGGTTGAGCTTCGGAAATGCACTGTCTTGCACTGTCTTGAGCAATGAAGGCCCCAAACCACATATCTGACCCAAACAAGGTTGTAGGAGGCTCACCGGCCATCAGAGGAGGTCACCGGCTGCCCACCGGCCATCAAAAGGTTCCATCGGCCAAACATTTGGCCGACCGGTCAATAGTGTAGCCGACCGACCAAAAGTGCCTGATTCGGGCAGTTTGGTCTTTTGGCCTCGGGTCTTTTAAAATAGGGCTTCAAACCCTAGTTTTGGCACTTGCCTCTTGTGCAAAAATCCTCCCCCTCTCTCTCTAGAGCATTTTCCTTCCTTCTATTCTCCGTTTTCTTCGATTTTCCTGCCCGTTTCGTCGTTTGATTCGCGAATACCTCGCCGTTTCGGACATTTTGAACCGAATGAAACTTCGTTTCGGTGTTTCTTTTGCGATTTTCACCACTCGGGGCTTGTTTCCCTTGAGTTTCTCTTGGTTTCCGTGCCTTTTCCACACTTCGACTTTTCCGGCCATTTTCCGCCCTCCCGGGGTTGACTTTTCGGTTGACCTTTCACATTCTCGCCCGGTTTTCCCTCTTCCAGCCATTTTCACCACTCTTGACATGGCAGACGATCTTCTGCAGGGCAGGACTCCCCCGGATCAGGAGATGGATCCCGAGGCCGAGCTCTTGCCCTTGAGCGTCCGTCCGTTCGACCCAGCAACCTACTGGCCGGCGATTCACATACTTCCGACCTGACGGACTTCGCCAGTTCCGGAGTTTCGATAGGACGGTGCCTCCAGAGCTTCTCCTACGCGAGCCGGAGTCACATCTATCATACGGCACTTCCGAGGTATATTCTTCCCCATTTCGTTTTCCGCAATGTAGAACACTTAACTGCCATAGTTGATTCTGTTCTTTAACTGCTTAGCCCGGATACACTGATACATTGTATTCTATAGTTGACTGTGAACACACTTGTACTTGATATCTGTTTGATTCTGACCACGTGCACACACGCTGTATCTGTACTGAATCATTCGGAAACACTGGCACATCAACATGTTGTATGTTCGCTGTAAGCACACCGGCACCCGATATCTGTTTGAACTTGAGAAATGTGCACACATGCTATATCTGTACTGAACCACTCGGACATACTGACACGTCACATGTTGTAGTTTACTGCAAGCACACCGGCACCCGATGTTTGTTTGATTTTGAGAAACGTGCACACACGTTGTATTTGCATCAATTTTGACTGTTCTTCAAAACTGTATATTGAATATTGCTTCGCAACTGTTCGTTTTTTGAATACAGGGAGATTTCCATGCCTTCCGGGGATATGGGAATGTCGCCGCCAGAGATTGGTACATGGAATTACCGGATGCGGTCCGCCACATCGTAGACCAGGCCGGCTTCGGTGCCTTCTGCAGAGGACTCTCCCGGCTTACTGCGAGCAGGCCTCTTCTCGCCGCTCTGGTGGAGAGGTAGTGGGACACCACCGACTCATTCCACCTCTCTGCCGCGGGAGACATGACGATGACTCCCTATGACTTCTCGATGCTCATTGGCATCGGGGTAGAGGGTGATCCGATCCCCTTTGACACCGATATGGATGAGTGGGAGGCTGCTCAGATTTACTTGCTCGGCGAGATGCAGCCTCTTGCGCATCCCGACTTCGTCAGATACTCATGGTTCGAGAGCCACTTCCAGACTCAGCCGGCTTTAGCTGAGGAGGCGCCGATGACCCAGGAGGAGGTGGAGCAGTACGCCCACGGTTTCCTGATGTTTCTGCTGGGGACTACCATTTTCGCCGATCTGGCGAACACCGTGCCTCTCTGTTTGTTGAGTGCGCTAGTGGACGTCACGCAGATTCTGCGCTACGACTGGGGTGGCGCTGCCCTGGCTACCCTGTACGGATACATGAGCTCAGCCTCCCGTTGCAGCGGGCAGTTGCTCGGAGGCTACTGGCGGGCTTGGGAGGTACATCTTCTTTTCTGCTTTACATTTTCTGTACTCTGTATACTGCACACACTGCGGTCTGCTTCACGCTGACTGTATACTGCACACACGGCACACATATACTCTGTTTTACACTGACTGTACACTGCACACACTGTACACTCTGCACAATATACTACTATGTGATTTCTGCTTTATTCTGTATTCTGCTTTATCTGATAAGCATACTGATATTTACTCTGCAGTTGTGGGTCTATGCCTACTTTCCGAGACTCGCCCTAGTGCCAGACGTGGAGACCCCTCTCGGTGTTCCATTCTCCCGACGCTTCGACGTGAGGTGTGTGCGGAGACCGTGGGAGTCTTTCATTTTATTCCACCGCTACTTCGACATCATCACCCCTGCGGAGGTATGTTCAAGTCTAGAGTTTATTTAAACTTCGCTTTACACTATATTTTCAATAACAGTAGATAACAAACTGCATGCCATTTACAAATCACCTGGCAGCCTTGGGCTCCATTGCCAGTCGTGATGCAGGAGCGGTTTGCCGGTGCCGAGGAGACTACACGCTTTAGGATCTTGCTGGAGGGGCCGGTCTGTCGGGCTTGGTACCTGGGTGAGTGTTTCCTACGCCAAACCCTGGGTTTGCCAGAGCAGATAGTCCCGGTTCACCCTCCTAAGCATATGAGGGATACCGAGAGGTTCACCCCTGAGCAGATGGCCGACTACACGATCGGCTGGGATGCGATACGCTTCAGAGGCATAGGCGACTACTCATAGTATGTTCAGACGTATATCATGCGGCCTTTAAGCCAGTGGTCGTCAAGCTGAGAGAGAGAGGCCCGCGGCGCCGGTAGCTGGAGCAGGAGCAGGGGCTCCGATGAGGTATGCGTGCCTCATTTGCATTTCATTGCATCTCGAGGTACGTGTGCCTCGTTTTGCGCTCCATTTCTCATTTGGTATGGCATTTCGCATCCCATCGTTGCGTTACCTCATTGTTTACCACGGTCTGACCGCAGACCTTAAACACGCACGGTCTAGGAGACCTTAAATCCTCGGAGGGTGCGAAACCTTCACCATATGTGTGCGCGGTCTAGGAGACCTTAATCCTCGGGAGGTGCAAGACCTTCGGCGCATTAAGGTGCACACTCATTGCAATTTGCCATGCATTCCATCGCACTATTTCGCGCACCTCATCAGTTGCCCTCATTGCTTTGGCATTATTCCCATCGCGCCGTTTCGCGCGCCGCACTTGCATTGTCATGCATACATTTTGCATCCCGGTCTAGGAGACCTTAAATCCTCTGAAGGTGCAATTCCTTCGGTGTTTGTCGTGCCCGAACGACTTTCGGTGGTCTGGTAAAGCCACCTGCCTGTGTTTGCGGTGAGTTCCTAGAAGACCAACTGGGACGGTGAAAACTAGAGTTCGAACGGCTTATGCCTAGAACGCAAAGGTTCGGGATCTCCGAGACTAAAGTCTGGTTTAAATACCCAGGGGGTGTACCCTCGGCTTGAAATCTGTATGGAAGCCCCATAGGTTGAGGCGGCGTGTTTACGCCTCGATTCTGGATACTGAACCAACCTAGTATATCGCCCTGTTGGTAAGATAGGGAAAGCTGCAATCATAGTCATTGCATCAACATGCATTGTCATGCATCATTTGTAATACTGCATATGTCATGCATTTCAAAACAAAAACAAAAAACATGCATATGTCATGCATTTCCAAAAATTTAAAAAAAAACAACAAAAAAGAACATGCATTTGTCATGCATCATTGTAGTATAGTGCATATGTCATGCATTTTCTGTAAAATCCATTCCATTGCATATTGCATTTTAGTTGCATGCATCCACTGCATCATCTTCCATCCATGGCTTGCGCCTTTCCAGGTTGAGCTTGGTCTGGTATGTGCTCATACTTTTCACGTCTATACACTCATAGTTCTGTGTGCGCTCGCGCCTTGAGGGCTTCGACACCTTTTCTATGTTAGACATGGCTTGTACGTGTACATGCCTTCCTAGGCGAGATTTGGTTTGGCCCGCGTGCCATATCCATTGTATCATCTATCCATTATATTACATTGTAGTGTAATTGTTGCATCCGGCATTAGGATCATTATTCCTCATCAGCGGGTCGTTTCCCCACTTATGTCAATCCACCCAATACTTGTCCTTGTGTCCGTCTACATCACTCATAGTTCTGCATGTGTATCGCGCCTATTCACGTTGGTATGTTGGTTTGAGGTTGCGGCACCCTTTTCTATGGTAGACGGACTTGTTACTTCCATCAATCTATTTGACATTCGTGTGGTTCCGAACCGCTCATGTTTGAATCATGATTCAATTGCCCCGCATTAGTTTGCATCGCATTAGTTTCAATCGCATTGCATTATTATTTGCATTATTCATACATAGTTTTGTATATATTGCATATTTTTAGCATTCGCATTGCATATGTCATGCATGTTGCTAACAATTTGTACCTGTTAAGTTTGCTTTCTTTGCAGGCACGATATTGTATGTACGGCTCATTTGAGGCGGTGCAACCGGACGAGCCGCACAGGTATTGTATCCTCCGAGTGAGACGTATTGAGAATTGCATAATTCTCTTACATCCTTTCTGCATTGTAGTGTAGTTTGGAGTTTGCTAGCTTATAACTGTTGCATGTGTGCTTCGTTACAGCTTTCTTTGCATGATCATAAGTTATGCTCGGCTTTTTGCATTTTCAGTTGCATCTTGCCCCTGCCTACGGGCGCATACCTTATCTGCGGCTTGTATGCCTGTGCCTGAACTACGCTGGTTTGATTCCTAAGGGATACGTAGGCAGCTTGCGAGTTCAACCATTTGCGCTTTGTATGTTTGTCTGAGTCTTCGGCCTTGTCAAAAATGGGTCGTCTCTGGGCTTTGACATTCACTCCCGTCATTGTTATGACTTTCGAGTTCTGTCAAAGAGGGGCAACTGTAGACACCCCATTTTTGACCGTCCTCAAGACTTGGACGTCACCGTTGGAACACTCGGTGATTATCCATGTTTGTGTTCGTTTGGAGTTCCCGGAGTTCTCGGCTCGCGCGCCGTGTGCCTCAGGACCTCCGGACTCGACCGTTTGTGTTTGGTTTTGCACCAAACACTTGTGTTTTGCCTTGGAAGGGCAGGGAATGCTTTGTGAGGCATCCCTACACACCACCGGCTGGGGCTAGAGGCCACCGGCTGGCTAGAGTTGCCATCGGCACTATATTGTGCCGGTCGGCATTCTTTTGTGCCGGTCGGCACTCAATTTTGTCAAAATGACATTTTTTGCCGGCCGGACACTGTGCACTTGCTTTCTGAGATATTTTCAGACAGCTGTGTGCCATTGGCTTCCCCTCCATACACGTGTATGGAGGGATGAGCCCTTGGTTGCTTAGCTTGTAAGTCTTACAAGTTCTATAAGAGGAAGGCTCTTCTTCTTGGCTTAGGGTTGGATTTCTTGAGAGGTTTTCAGCCATTTTAGACAGAGAGGAAGCTCTGGTTTAGGTTAGAGAATACATATCTATCCTATATCTATCCTTCTCTTGTTAAACTAGGTGTTTTGTGCCTTACTTTTGCACACTAGCACCTAGTGTTTCACCTTTCTCTTGGGACAGAGGTTCTAGAGGTTGGTTTTTGGTGATTCTTGGTTGGTTTGAAGCTCAAAGAAGCCATCACACCATCTTTGTTGAAGAAGGCTACAAGGGTAAGAACTTAACTCCCTTTTACCCCATTCTTGCACCTTGTTTTTACTTGGTTTAAAACATTTTTTGAGCTTAGTGTTTGGCACAAAAAGTTCTGATTTTTAACCCTCTTTGTTGTATATTAAGAGTGTTTAGTGGTTTGGGTAGGTTTGACCACCCTTAGGCCTTGAAAAGGGCACTTTTTGTGCTATTTTGTGAGAGATCCGAGATTTTTGTGATAGGATCTCTTCATCACTGAAATCTTGAGGGATTTCAGTGGTGAAGATGCATGCCTTGAAGTCTCAAAAAGGGGAGGGTCACCCCCTCTCCTTGGTGTCCTTGAAAAGGGCAAACTTTGCTTCCTTATGGAGCTTCATGCTTGAGTGTGTGTTGAGCATGTTTGACTTGTTTTCCATGCTTATATTTCCATGTTATAACATGATTTCAAGTTGGTTTTGGTCTCTTATGCATGCTTAGCATAGTTATCATGTAATGCCTTGTTATGCCTTAACATGCACTAGGTTGTATGCCTTCATTTTTAGCATGTTTTAGGCCTTGATTCATGAAGCTTTTGTGCTTATTTTAACATGTTTTAGGTCTGACCATAGTTATTTGGTTTGATTTTAGCATGCTTAATATAGCTCCTTTGTATGGTGGCTTGTTGGTCTCAAGTGTGTGCATGTGTAGCATGTGTTGTTTGCATTATTTTGGTGGTTTGGGGCCACTTGACATGCAATTTCAGTCCCTTGGTGTGCTTGTATGCTTGCCTTAGTGGCCTTGTTAATGCTTTAGGAGCATGTGTTGTATGCCCCTTGTTTTGGCTTCAATGCATGCCTTTGATTTAATGACTCTTAGATGCCATCTAAGTAGCCATTTGGCTTTGTTTTGACATGCTAGAACCTGTTTTAGGTTGATTAGTGCATGCCATGTATGTTTGTGCAAAGTGTGGTTTAATGCCCTATTAGCTTGCCTTAAGCCTAGGCTATTTGCATGCTTTGTTTGATTTGATTTGTTGCATGATTTGGCATCATGTTTGAAATGAATTTGAGAGCTTTTAATGCATGCTAATAGTCCATGTTTGAATCATCTCAAGTGTGCTTGAATGTCGTTTTGTTTGTGCCTTGGAGTGGGTACCTTAACATGTGCATGCGGGTGCGTGTCTAGTCTCCATTTCTAGGCACTTTAGTCACTGATTTTAGGTCTTTTGAGTTGCCTAACTCATGTCTAAATCCATTATTCCATTGGTTTGCATGCTTGCTTCATATGCTTGTTTGTATGCTTGCATGAGCACCTTGCATTGTCCATATTGCATACTAGTTTGCCATGCTTAGGGCTTCATCATATTGACATGCATGCCAAGCCCTTTAAGTGAGTTTGATGGAGGTTTGGCACCCTTGTTTGATTATTTGGTTTGCATGCATTTTATAGTAAAGTTGCATTCTTGATTCTTAGGGCCATCATGCATGAAAATGCGCGATTGGTGGTCCGAGGATCGAGGCACATGCCCCATTGAGTCATTAACATGATGTGGGATGTGTTTTGTGCATACATGCTTTGAATTACCTTGCCATGCATAGTTTTGTCCTCTGCTGCTGTGAGTTGCAGGATCTGCAGAACATTTTGTGCCGACCGGCACTTTTTAGTGCCGACCGGCAGTGTTTTCCCAGCCGATGGAACATTCAGTGCCGGTGGCCTCCTCCTTCAGCCGGTGGTGCTCTGCCCCAGCCGGTGGTACTCCCCAGTGCCCTGAGAGGCACTCCTGGGACTTTGGCAATTTTCAGAGGAGGAAAGCAGGGGAAACAGAGGCAATCCGTGCATGGCAGTGTGGTTCCGAGCCAATCCGAGCGCGTGTTGCATCCGGACCTCATCCCGAGGCGGTTTACTGCTTTAGTAGTTAGATTTATTTGTAATATTAATTTGAATTAATTTGTAATAATTATTGTAGTAGTTATTCATGGTTGTAATTTAAAGCTGAGTAGTTGTATATTCGATTTGTATTATTTTTTTGGCCCTCCGAGCGAGGGCACATTTGTAATAAGTGTGGTGAGTGGGTGTATGTCTTCCAACCTCATTCTTTCTTCCCTTTTATTTACTAGCTTCGATGGTTAGTTAGGACATCTAAATTAGCATACTTATGCATGCATGCGTGCATTCATCATTGTATTACAGCACCGGGCTCGGCATCATACAAACTGCATCGTATTTCAATTCCAATTGAATACGTGTAGTTGTACATTTCATGCCATCTTAGTTAGCCGAGCCTATCTAGTTGCATTTGCCTGGTTGCATTAGCCACTTAACATGAACTGGATCATCATGTTGCTAACGGTTTTGTTTTGGCCGGAGTACGAGTAAGTTTTATGCTTTAGCATGCATGCATGCGTGTGAGTTATGCAGTATGCATGCTTACCATGGGCTAAATGCTTATGTGATATACTGTTGAATGCCTGTGGGTGAGGTTGGATTACTGTGAGATTGGGAATAATCTCATTGTTTAAGCCATCCGTGTTTTAGCCTACTCGCGAGTAGCACCATTTCAAACTTTTCAAACAAACATGAATGTTTTTCCAATTCAGGCGATCTAGTCTATACTTGTTTGCTGTGCGCATCACATAGTAATTCTAGGCTAATAACCGGAATAAGAAGCATAAGTTTTCAAAATCGGATATCAGGTTAGTAGAGGCCGTCTTGGACCGGGCGAGGGGGTGCTCATAGTGACCTTCCCCATCGTACCCAAGTCCCGAGCCAAGACCTTTGGTGATGACGGACACGTGGCCTTGGCACCGAGTCAGGGTTTCCTAAATTTCCCCAAAAAAATATTTAGGTGGCGACTCTGTATCTGGCAAAGCAGTCCATGTTTGGCACTCTTTTCAAAAAATCTGTTTTCAAAAACGATTTGCCGAGTTGGACTCTTTGGTTCAGATTTAGAACCGCAACAAACAAAAAGGGAGTCCGAACTGTAGCGAGGTCCCACGCGGGCGCTGTTACACTAAGCATGCATGCCAAAAATGCACCTAAGCATACGAACTAAGTATGCAACATGGCAATGCAAATAAGCAAGCATCAACAAGTATGCAAGCTAGTGGACATGCAAGACATGATGCAATCAAAGCATGCAAAGTGCAAGACATGTAGCAACATGTAAAGAGTGGACTTAAACTAATTTGGGCAGCTCTATACTAAGCCAAAACAATGGCCAAAATGCTCAAGAATGGAGGTAAAATGACATGCAAACATGCATGCACACAAGGACCAACACTTTGGCATATAGAAACAACTCTCAAGCACACTTAAGTGGGTGCAAACATGGACAAATGGCATGCATAGAAAGCTCTGAAAATCATGTTATAAAGGTGCCAAACCAAGTAAACAAGACAAGCTAAGCATGCAAGCAAGCCCAAAGCCTTAAACCATGGCCATAGGACATATGAAGCAAATGACCAAAATGAACTAAGACAGTCCTAAATCATGCAAGAGTAAGTCCCAAAAACCACTTAGATGGCATCTAAATGATCTAATCCTAAAGGCATACACAATGGCACAAACATGGAGCATGAAACACCAACCTTTAAAGCATGAAAGGGGCATCAAATGCAAGCATACAAGCATACCATGAGGACTGAAATGACATGACAAGTGGTTCTAAGCCACTAAAATGATGCAAGGATGGCATGCTAGAGGGGTCAATGCTTAAGGCATACGAGAGAGCTTGCATGGTAGCTATACAAAGCAAAGCATGGACAACTCAAATGACCAAAAACAGACCTCTAACACATCAAAACAAGAATAAAAGCTTCACAAAGCTTGGCCAAAAACATGCTAGAACAAGGCTCAAAGCACAAAGCATGTTAAGGCAATTCATGGCATTACAAGACACATATGCTAAGCAAGCATGGTGTACCTAAACCAAGTAAAAATAGAGCTATATTATGACATAATAAGCACAAATAACAGCTAAGGCATGTCCATCATACACTTAAACAAGGTGCTCACTAATGAGGCTTAAAAAGGTCCTTTTCAAGGACAACAAGGAGAGGGGGTGGCCCTCTCCTTCTTAGGACCTTAAGGCACCATCCTCACCACTGAAATCCCTCAAGATTTCAGTGGTAGGGAGGCCCAAACAAGGTGGTCCTGGAGCTCAACCAAAATAGCACAAAATGGGGCTAAACAAGCCTAAGAGGGGTGAAACAACCCCAAATAGCAAAACACTCTTAAACAACTATTTAAAGCACTCAAAAAAGACTTTTATTAGTTATATACAAAGTCTAAAAACAGTTGCAAGATAGGCTAAAAGACTATGCAAAAATGGGGAATAAAGGGTGAAGTTCTTACCCTTGTAGACCTCCTTCACAAACAATCCTCCAGCTGGTTCTTTGAGCAAAACTAGTCAAGAACTTCAAGAACAGCCCTCTGGCCTCTCAGAAACCAAGAGAAGGTGTAACTCTATGTGTTTGTGTGCAATAGTAAGACACAAACACAGTTAGAGCAAAAGAGAGGGAGAAATAGAGATAGAATAGCACACTATGTAACCCTAATTTCAGAGCTCTCTCTGGAAATTTTTTGTAACCCTAATGAAGGGAGAAGAGGCTCCCTCTTATAGACAATCCCTCTTGCAAAGCTTCCAAAGCAAGCTAGTCAAGAGGGAGATCCCTCCATACACGTGTATGGAGGGGAGCAAAGGTGTATGCCAGCTAGCACAGCTGGCATAAAAATATCTGCAAAAGCAGATGCACAGTGGTCGCCGGCCAAAAATGCAATTTGACCAAAATATATGGCCGGTCGACTACAAAGAGTGCCGGTCGGCCAAACATTTGGCCAGTGGCCTCAAGCCATGGCCGGTGATGTGTGGGGATGGCCAACAAGCCATTCCCTGCCCCTCAAAGGCAAAACACAAGTGTTTGGTGCAAACCAGACACAAAATAGTCGAGTCGAGAGATCCTGAGACAAGGCGCGTGGCCGAGACCTCCGGGAACTCACGACGAACACAAACATGGATGATCACCGAGTGTTCAAGTGGTGACGTCCAAGTCTTGAGGACGGTCAAAAATGGGGTGTCTACAGTTGCCCCTCTTTGACAGAACTCGAAAGTCATAACAATGACGGGAGTGAATGTCAAAGCCCAGAGACGACCCATTTTTGACAAGGCCGAAGACTTAGACAAAGCATGCAAGACAAACAAGATATGCGCCCGAAGGCAGGGGCAAAATGCAACCGACAATGCAAGAAGCCGAACATAACTTATGATCATGCAAAGAAAGCTGTTACGAAGCATAACATGCGACAGTTTTAAGCTAGCAAACACAAATCCAACTACACTACAATGCAGAAAGGATGTAAGAGAATTATGCAATTCTCGATATGTCTCACTCGGAGAATACAATACCTGTGCGGTTCGTCTGGTTGCACCAGCTTCAAATGAACCGTACATACAATATCGTGCCTGTAAAAGAGAAAAAACTTAACAGGTACAATATCGTTAGCAACATGCATAACAATGCAATCGAAAGCTGCGCGACAACGAATGTTGGATTTAAGGTCTCCTTAGACCAAGGGGTGCGCGAACAGCGCGATGACATGCAATTGAATCTAATGTAATACAAATGGTATGCAAAATTACAAACAAATGTAAAAATAATGCAAATAATATGCAAAACATACAAAACTATGTATAAACAATGCAAACGATATGCAATGCAATTGAATCATGATCCAATCATGAGCGGTTCAAAACCACACAAATGTCAAATAGATTGATGGAGGTGCAAAGTCCGTCTACCATAGAAAAGGTGCCGCAACCCTCAAACCACAAATACCAGCAGTGGAATAGGCGCGTACACATGCAGAACTATGAGTGATGTAGACGGACACAAGAACAAGTAATTGGGTGGAATGACATAATGGGAAATGACCCGCTAACGAAAGAACATGATCCTAATGCTGGATGCAAAAATTACACTACAATGTAATATATACAATGGATATGGCATGCAGCCAAACCAAATCTTGCCTAGGAAAGGCATGGACACCTACAAACCGCGTCTAACACAGATACGGTGCCGTCACCCTCAAACCAACATACCAGCGTGGAATAGGTGCGTACACATAATATCATAACTATGCTTCGACGTGAAAGATATGGGCACATACCAGACCAAGCTCAACATGGAAAGATGCAAGCCATAAATGGAGGTGATGCAATGAATGCATGCAAGCTATAATGCAATATATACAATATGCACTGGAATGGACAGGATACAATGGATAAGGCACGCGGGCCAAACCAAATCTTGCCTAGGAAAGGCATGTACACAAACGAACCGCGTCTAACACAGAAAAGGTGCCGCAACCCTCAAACCAACATACCAGCGTGGAATAGGCGCGTACACATGCAGAACTGTGCTTTAACGTGAAAAGTATGGGCACATACCAGACCAAGCTCAACATGGAAAGGCGCAAGCCATAGATGGATGTGATGCAATGAATGCATGCAAGCTATAATGCAATATATACAATGCAATGGAATGGAATATATAAGAAAATGCACGACATATGCAATATTTACAGTGATGCATGACATATGCACTATTTACAGTGATGCATGACATATGCACTATTTACAATGAATGCATGACATATGCACTATTTACAGTGAATGCATGACATATGCACTATTTATAGTGAATGCATGACATATGCACTATTTACAGTGAATGCATGACATATGCAAATGAGCTCAAATGCGTGTTTAACACATGTTCTTGAAATGCATGACAATGCAAATTGTTGTTTTTTTTTTGTTTTTTGAATGCATGACAATGCATGATGAAGGGAAAATGCATGATAATGCATTTTGTGTTTTTTTGTTTTGAAATGCAAATGATGCATGTTGTTTTTGTTGTTTTCTTCTTTTTTGAAATGCAAATGCACGATGATGCATGATTTTGAAACGCGCGACAATGCGTGGCTTTTGAGATGCATGACAAATGCAACTTATTGGAATGCGCGACACCGCACGACTTTTGAGATGCATGACAAATGCAACTTATTGGAATGCGCGACACCGCAAATGAACTCAAATGCGCGTTACAACGCACGTTGCTCGATATGCATGACAATGCAATTGGAGTGCGCATAACGATGCGACATAAGAATGTGCATACCAATGCAAGTATGACGTACGCATGACAATGCGAGTGGATTGATGTAAAACTCAACGCGCGTTTCACGACAAAACGTTGTAATGTATGCATGTGGGGCAACTTTTGAATCTCTTTAGGAGACAAAAGGATACAAAAAGGATATGCCACGCACGTACTCAGTGCTTCGCACAGAAAACACGGTCCGAGGCCAAAACGGAGACCGGTTGAACTTCGGAAATGCACTATCTTGCACTATGGAGGCCCCAAACCACATATCTGACCCAAACAAGGATGTAGGAGGCTCACCGGCCATCAGAGGAGGTCACCGGCCACAAAAACATTACACCGGCCAAATATTTGGCCGACCGGCAAAAGTGTGGCCGACCGGCCAAATCTGCCTGAATCGGGGCAGTTTGGTCTTTTGACCTTGGGTCTTATAAAATAGGGCCTCAAGCCCTATTTTCTTCACTTGTTCTTGGCCGAAAACTCTTCCTCTCTCTCTCTAGAGTATTTTCCTTCGCAGAGGAGAAGACATACCTCCCAAGCCTGCCAGTAGCCTCCGAGCAACTGTCCGCTGCCGCGGGAGACTGAGCTCATATAGCCGTACAGGGTGGCCAGAGCCGCGCCACCCCAGTCAAAGCGCAAGATATCTCTGACGTCCACCAATGCGCTGAGAAGGCAGAGGGCACTGTGTTCGCCCGGTCGGCGAAGAGGGTCGTCCCGAACAAGAACATCAGAAAACCGCGTGCATACCTCTCTACGGCCTCTGGGGTCATTGGGGCTGCATCAATGAGTGCGGACTGGACCCGAAACTGCACCTCGAACCAAGAATACCGGATGAAGCCGGGACGAGCCAGAGGCGGAGCCGCGCCAAGTAAGTAGACCTGGGCTGCGGTCCACTCATCCATGTCTATATCAAAGGGGATCGGATCACCCCCTACCCCGATGCCAGTGAGCACCGAGAAATCGTAAGGGGTCATCGTCATGTCCCCAGCCGCAGAAAGATGAAACAAATCGGTGGTGTCCCACCACCTCTCCGCCAGAGCGGCAAGAAGAGGTCTGCATGCCGTGAGCTGGGAGAGTCCCCTGCAGAAGGTACCAAAGCCCGCCTGGTCCACGATGCGTCGAACCGCCTCAGGAAGCTCACCATACCAATCTCGAGCCGTGACGTTCCCATACCGCGGACGGCATGGGAATCTCCCTGTTTTCAAGCAGATAGTTGCAAAGCAATATGAGATGTGCAGTTCTGAGGAAACATGTGAAAGTCAGTACAAATCTAGCATGCGTGCACGTTTTTCGGATTCAAACAGAAACCGGGTGCCGGTGTGCTTACTGTAAATTACAGTATGTGAGATGTCAGTATGTTTTTGAGTGGTGCAGTGTGAACATAGTGCACGTGTGTACGTTTTTCGGATACAAGCAAATGTCAGGTTTCAGTGTACTGCGGTGGACTACGGCCTGTGATGTGTCAGTATGTTTGTGAGGGTCAGCATACAGATATGGTACATGTGTGTACATTTTTCAGATTCAAGCAGATATCGGGTTATAGTGTGCCAATAGGTGAGCTACAACGTATGATGCGTCAGCGTGCTTTGTGTGGTTCAGTTTAAATACAGCATACAATATGTTTTCAGATTCAAACAAGTACCGGGTATCGGTTAATTTGCAGTGAAATACGGTGTGCCGTGTTTGGGTGATTAAGACTAGTGCAGTGTGTGTGCATGTGTGTCGGTCCTAAGCAGATATCAGTTGTGAAGTTGTCTACAATCAACTACAGTACAGTGTATCAGAGCTAAGCAATTAAGGTTGTAATCAGCTATGTCAGTTGACAGTTTACAGTTCTACATTGCAGAAAGTAAAGCAGAGCAGAAGGGTTACCTCGGAAGCGCCGAACGAAAGGTGAGAGGTCGGCTCGCGCAGCAGAAGCTCCGGGTCCAGAGCCCTGTCAAAACCGCGGAAGTGGCGGAGTTCATCTGGCGGAAGTACGTGAATGGTCGGGCGGTAGGTCGCCGGGTCGAATGGTCGCTCGCTCAGCGGGAGGAGCTCAACCCCGGGATCCATCTCGTGATCCGGGGGAGTCCCGACATGTGGAACGTCGTCAGCCATAGTAGTGGTAGTGAAAAAATGACCGGAAAAGGAAAACCGAGCAAGAAGGTGAAAAGTCAACCGAGAAAAGTCAACTCCGAGCGAGCCGGAAATGGCCGGAAAGGCCGGAAGATGAAAACACACGGAAATATAGAGAAAATCGAGGGGAACAAGTCCCGAAAAGGCGAAAATAGCAAAGGGGATCCCGAAATGAGATTTCAATCGGTGGAAAATGTCCGAAACGCGAAGAATATCGCGAATCCGACTGTAAAATGACGCGGGAATGCGAAGAAACGGCGAAAAAGTGAAAGAACAAAACTCTAGAGAGAGAGAGAGGGTGTTTTCGGCGGAAGAGGAAGTGAAGAATAGGGTTTAGAAGCCCTATTTTATAAAGCCCGAGGTGAAATGCCGAATCTGCCCTGATCAGCAACTTTTGGCCGGTCGGCACTATTTAGTGCCGGTCGGCACATTATTGTGCCGGTGGAGAAGTTTCTGCAGCCGGTGGCCAGCCGGTGGTGTTCCCAATGCCTTGTTTAGGCTAGATGAGGGTTTTGGGTCTTCATAGCTCAAGAAAGTGCAAGAAAGTGCATCCCCGATGCTCAACCGGCCTCCGTTTTGACCTCGGACCGTGTCTTCTGTGCGTGGCACTCAAATTCAAGCAAGGATTGTATCCTTTTGTATCCTTTTGTCTTTTATAAGATTCAAAAGTTGCCCCGTGTGCATTGCATACATCCATCACACTGCCCGGTGCGTCGCACCGCGCCGTCTTGCACGTCCTTTGTGACTTGCACCATTTTGCATTTCTGTGCAGCATGCGTGCCACACTTGCGTTGTTTTACATTCCGTGTGGCATGCGTGTCATACTTGCACTCTCATTTTACATTTCATTGCATTTCGAGGTACGCGTGCCTCGTTTTGCATTTCATTTTCTATCCGATGAGGTATGCGTGCCTCATCTTGCATTTCATTGCATCTCGAGGTACGTGTGCCTCGTTTTGCGCTCCATTTCTCATTTGTATTGGCATTCGCATCCCATGTGCGTTACCTCATTGTTTACCACGGTCTGACGAGACCTTAAACACGTACGGTCTAGGAGACCTTAAATCCTTGGAGGGTGCGAAACCTTCACCATATGTGCGCGGTCTAGGAGACCTTAAATCCTCGGGAGGTGCAAGACCTTCGGCGCATTAAGGTGGACACCTCATTGCATTTGGCATGCATTCCATCGCACTATTTCGCGCACCTCATCAGTTGCCCTCATTGATTTGGCATGTATTCCATCGCGCCGTTTCGCGCGCCGCACTTGCATTGTCATGCATACATTTTGCATCCCGGTCTAGGAGACCTTAAATCCTCTGCAGGTGCAATTCCTTCGGTGTTTGTCGTGCCCGAACGACTTTCGGTGGTTTGGTAAAGCCACCTGCCTGTGTTTGCGGTGAGTTCCTAGGAGACCAATGGGGACGGTGAAAAACTAGAGTTTGAACGGCTTATGCCTAGAACGCAAAGGTTCGGGATCTCCGAGACTAAAGTCTGGTTTAAATACCCAAGGGGTGTACCCTCGGCTTGAAATCTGTATGGAAGCCCCATAGGTTGAGCGGCATGTTTACGCCTCAATCCTGGATACTGAACCAACCTAGTATACCGCCCTGTTGGTAAGATAGGGAAAGCTGCAATCATAGTCGTTGCATCAACATGCATTGTCATGCATCATTGTAAATACTGCATATGTCATGCATTTCAAAACAAAAACAAAATACTGCATATGTCATGCATTTCCAAAAATTTAAAAAAAAAACAACAAAAAAGAACATGCATTTGTCATGCATCATTGTAGTATAGTGCATATGTCATGCATTTTCTGTAAATATCCATTCCATTGCATATTGCATTTTAGTTGCATGCATCCACTGCATCATCTTCCATCCATGGCTTGCGCCTTTCCAGGTTGAGCTTGGTCTGGTATGTGCTCATACTTTTCACGTCTACACTCATAGTTCTGTGTGCGCTCGCGCCTTGAGGGCTTCGACACCTTTTCTATGTTAGACATGGCTTGTACGTGTACATGCCTTCCTAGGCGAGATTTGGTTTGGCCCGCGTGCCATATCCATTGTATCATCTATCCATTATATTACATTGTAGTGTAATTGTTGCATCCGCATTAGGATCATTATTCCCTCATCAGCGGGTCGTTTCCCCACTTATGTCAATCCACCCAATACTTGTCCTTGTGCCCGTCTACATCACTCATAGTTCTGCATGTGTATCGCGCCTATTCCATGTTGGTATGTTGGTTTGAGGTTGCGGCACCCTTTTCTATGGTAGACGGACTTGTTACTTCCATCAATCTATTTGACATTCGTGTGGTTCCGAACCGCTCATGTTTGAAACATGATTCAATTGCCCCGCATGTAGTTTGCATCGCATTAGTTTCAATCGCATTGCATTATCATTTGCATTATTCATACATAGTTTTGTATATATTGCATATTATTTAGCATTCGCATTGCATATGTCATGCATGTTGCTAACAATATTGTACCTGTTAAGTTTGCTTCCTTTGCAGGCACGATATTGTATGTACGGCTCATTTGAGGTCGGTGCAACCGGACGAGCCGCACAGGTATTGTATCCTCCGAGTGAGACGTATTGAGAATTGCATAATTCTCTTACATCCTTTCTGCATTGTAGTGTAGTTTGGCGTTTGCTAGCTTATAACCGTTGCATGTGTGCTTTGTTACAGCTTTCTTTGCATGATCATAAGTTATGCTCGGCCTTTTTGCATCATCAGTTGCATCTTGCCCCTGCCTACGGGCGCATACCTTATCTGCGGCTTGTATGCCTGTGCCTGAACTACGCTGGTTTGATTCCTAAGGGATACGTAGGCAGCTTGCGAGTTCAACCATTTGCGCTTTGTATGTTTGTCTGAGTCTTCGGCCTTGTCAAAAATGGGTCGTCTCTGGGCTTTGACATTCACTCCCGTCATTGTTATGACTTTCGAGTTCTGTCAAAGAGGGGCAACTGTAGACACCCCATTTTTGACCGTCCTCAAGACTTGGACATCACCGTTGGAACACTCGGTGATTATCCATGTTTGTGTTCGTTTGGAGTTCCCGGAGTTCTCGGCTCGCGCGCCGTGCCTCAGGACCTCCGGACTCGACCGTTTGTGTTTGGTTTTGCACCAAACACTTGTGTTTTGCCGTGGAAGGGCAGGGAATGCTTTGTGAGGCATCCCTACACACCACCGGCTGGGGCTAGAGGCCACCGGCTGGCTAGAGTTGCCATCGGCACTATATTGTGCCGGTCGGCATTCTTTTGTGCCGGTCGGCACTCAATTTTGTCAAAATGACATTTTTTGCCGGTCGGACACTGTGCACTTGCTTTCTGAGATATTTTCAGACAGCTGTGTGCCATTGACTTCCCCTCCATACACGTGTATGGAGGGATGAGCCCTTGGTTGCTTAGCTTGTAAGTCTTACAAGTTCTATAAGAGGAAGGCTCTTCTTCTTGGCTTAGGGTTGGATTTCTTGAGAGGTTTTCAGCCATTTTAGACAGAGAGGAAGCTCTGGTTTAGGTTAGAGAATACATATCTATCCTATATCTATCCTTCTCTTGTTAAACTAGGTGTTTTGTGCCTTACTTTTGCACACTAGCACCTAGTGTTTCATCTTTCTCTTGGGACAGAGGTTCTAGAGGTTGGTTTTTGGTGATTCTTGGTTGGTTTGAAGCTCAAAGAAGCCATCACATCATCTTTGTTGAAGAAGGCTACAAGGGTAAGAACTTAACTCCCTTTTACCCCATTCTTGTACCTTATTTTTACTTGGTTTAAAACATTTTTTGAGCTTAGTGTTTGGCACAAAAAAGTTTTGATTTTTAACCCTCTTTGTTGTATATTAAGAGTGTTTAGTGGTTTGGGTAGGTTTGACCACCCTTAGGCCTTGAAAAGGGCACTTTTTGTGCTATTTTGTGAGAGATCCGAGATTTTTGTGATAGGATCTCTTCATCACTGAAATCTTGAGGGATTTCAGTGGTGAAGAGCATGCCTTGAAGTCTCAATAAAGGGGAGGGTCACCCCCTCTCCTTGGTGTCCTTGAAAAGGGCAAACTTTGCTTCCTTATGGAGCTTCATGCTTGAGTGTGTGTTGAGCATGTTTGACTTGTTTTCCATGCTTATATTTCCATGTTATAACATGATTTCAAGTTGGTTTTGGTCTCTTATGCATGCTTAGCATAGTTATCATGTAATGCCTTGTTATGCCTTAACATGCACTAGGTTGTATGCCTTCATTTTTAGCATGTTTTAGGCCTTGATTCATGAAGCTTTTGTGCTTATTTTAACATGTTTTAGGTCTGACCATAGTTATTTGGTTTGATTTTAGCATGCTTAATATAGCTCCTTTGTATGGTGGCTTGTTGGTCTCAAGTGTGTGCATGTGTAGCATGTATTGTTTGCATTATTTTGGTGGTTTGGGGCCACTTGACATGCAATTTCAGTCCCCTTGGTGTGCTTGTATGCTTGCCTTAGTGGCCTTGTTAATGCTTTAGGAGCATGTGTTGTATGCCCCTTGTTTTGGCTTCAATGCATGCCTTTGATTTAATGACTCTTAGATGCCATCTAAGTAGCCATTTGGCTTTGTTTTGACATGCTAGAAACCTGTTTTAGGTTGATTAGTGCATGCCATGTATGTTTGTGCAAAGTGTGGTTAATGCCCTATTAGCTTGCCTTAAGCCTAGGCTATTTGCATGCTTTGTTTGATTTGATTTGTTGCATGATTTGGCATCATGTTTGAAATGAATTTGAGAGCTTTTAATGCATGCTAATAGTCCATGTTTGAATCATCTCAAGTGTGCTTGAATGTCGTTTTGTTTGTGCCTTGGAGTGGGTACCTTAACATGTGCATGCGGGTGCGTGTCTAGTCTCCATTTCTAGGCACTTTAGTCATTGGTTTTAGGTCTTTTTGAGTTGCCTAACTCATGTCTAAATCCATTATTCCATTGGTTTGCATGCTTGCTTCATATGCTTGTTTGTATGCTTGCATGAGCACCTTGCATTATCCATATTGCATACTAGTTTGCCATGCTTAGGGCTTCATCATATTGACATGCATGCCAAGCCCCTTTAAGTGAGTTTGATGGAGGTTTGGCACCCTTGTTTGATTATTTGGTTTGCATGCATTTTATAGTAAAGTTGCATTCTTGATTCTTAGGGCCATCATGCATGAAAATGCGCGATTGGTGGTCCGAGGATCGAGGCACATGCCCCATTGAGTCATTAACATGATGTGGGATGTGTTTTGTGCATACATGCTTTGAATTACCTTGCCATGCATAGTTGTCCTCTGCTGCTGTGAGTTGCAGGATCTGCAGAACATTTTGTGCCGACCGGCACTTTTTAGTGCCGACCGGCAGTGTTTTCCCAGCCGATGGAACAATTCAGTGCTGGTGGCCTCCTCCTTCAGCCGGTGGTGCTCTGCCCCAGCCGATGGTACTCCCCAGTGCCCTGAGAGGTGCTTCTGGGACTTTGGCAATTTTCAGAGGAGGAAAGCAGGGGAAACAGAGGCAATCCGTGCATGGCAGTGTGGTTCCGAGCCAATCCCGAGCGTGTGTTGCATCCGGACCTCATCCCGAGGCGGTTTACTGCTTTATATAGATTAATTAATTTATTTGATTAATTTAGTTAATTTGTAATAATTAATTTGCTTGCGTAGTTAATTAATTTGTATTATTTTTTTGGTCCCTCCGAGTGAGGGCGTATTTGTAATAAGTGTGTGTGAGTGGGTGTATGTCTTCCAATCCCCATTTCTTTCTTCCCTTTTATTTACTGCTTACGATGGTAGATTAGGGCACATCTAAATTAGCATACCTTATGCAATGCATGCGTGCATCCATGCATTTGTTAAACATGCACCGGGCTCGGTACATCATTCAAACTGCACCGTATTTTCAATTCCAATTTGAATACGTGATAATTGTAACATTTCACGTACCATGCTTAGGGTTAGCCGAGCCTACTCTAGATTGCATCCATGCCTGTGTTGCATTAGCCACTTAACATGAACTAGGTCATGCATGTTTGCTAACCGGGTTATTGTTTTGGCGCGGAGTACGATGTAAGTTTTTATGCTTTAGCATAGCGCATGCGTGTGAATGCTAACATGACAGTATGATTGCCATGCGGCTAAATGCTTACGTGATATTACTGTTTGAATGCCTGTGGGTGGAGGTTGGATTACTTGAGTTGGGAATACTCATTGAAATCCGTGTTTTAGCCTACTCGCGAGTAGCAATTTCAAACTGTTTTCCAAACAAGACGGATATGCAATGCTTATTTCCAAATTAGGCGATCTAGTCTATACTTGTTTGCTGTGCGCACAACATAGTAATTCTAGGCTAATAACCGGAATAAGAACGCATAAAGTTTTCAAAATCAGATATCACGGTTAGTAGAGGCCGGTCTTCGGACCGGGCGAAAGGGGGTGCTCATAGCTGACCTTCCCCGATCGTACCCAAGCTCCCGAGCCAAGACCTTTGGTGATGACGGACACGTGGCCTTCGGCACCGAGTCAGGGTTTCCTAAATTCCCCCATTAAAAAATATTTAGGTGGCGACTCTGTAATCTGGCAAAGCAGTCCATGTTTGGCACTACTTTTCAAAAAATCTATTTTTCTTCAAAACGATTTGCCAGAGTTGGACTCTTTGGTTCAGATTTAGAACCGCAACAAACAAAAAGGGAGTCCGAACTGTAGCGAGGTCCCACGCGGGCGCTGTTACACTAAGCATGCATGCCAAATGCAACCTAAGCATACGAACTAAGTATGCAACATGGCAATGCAAATAAGCAAGCAATCAACAAGTATGCAAGCTAGTGGACATGCAAGACATGATGCAATCAAAGCATGCAAAGTGCAAGACATGTAGCAACATGTAAAGAGTGGACTTAAACTAATTTGGGCAGCTCTATACTAAGCCCAAAACAATGGCCAAAATGCTCAAGAATGGAGGTAAAATGACATGCAAACATGCATGCACACAAGGACCAACACTTTGGCATATAGAAACAACTCTCAAGCACACTTAAGTGGGTGCAAACATGGACAAATGGCATGCATAGAAAGCTCTGAAAATCATGTTATAAAGGTGCCAAACCAAGTAAACAAGACAAGCTAAGCATGCAAGCAAGCCCAAAGCCTTAAACCATGGCCATAGGACATATGAAGCAAATGACCAAAATGAACTAAGACAGTCCTAAATCATGCAAGAGTAAGTCCCAAAAACCACTTAGATGGCATCTAAATGATCTAATCCTAAAGGCATACACAATGGCACAAACATGGAGCATGAAACACCAACCTCTTAAAGCATGAAAGGGGCATCAAATGCAAGCATACAAGCATACCATGAGGACTGAAATGACATGACAAGTGGTTCTAAGCCACTAAAATGATGCAAGGATGGCATGCTAGAGGGGTCAATGCTTAAGGCATACGAGAGAGCTTGCATGGTAGCTATACAAAGCAAAGCATGGACAACTCAAATGACCAAAAACAGACCTCTAACACATCAAAACAAGAATAAAAGCTTCACAAAGCTTGGCCAAAAACATGCTAGAACAAGGCTCAAAGCACAAAGCATGTTAAGGCAATTCATGGCATTACAAGACACATATGCTAAGCAAGCATGGTGTACCTAAACCAAGTAAAAATAGAGCTATATTATGACATAATAAGCACAAATAACAGCTAAGGCATGTCCATCATACACTTAAACAAGGTGCTCACTAATGAGGCTTAAAAAGGTCCTTTTCAAGGACAACAAGGAGAGGGGGTGGCCCTCTCCTTCTTAGGACCTTAAGGCACCATCCTCACCACTGAAATCCCTCAAGATTTCAGTGGTAAGGAGGCCCAAACAAGGTGGTCCTGGAGCTCAACCAAAATAGCACAAAATGGGGCTAAACAAGCCCTAAGAGGGGTGAAACAACCCCAAATAGCAAAACACTCTTAAACAACTATTTAAAGCACTCAAAAAAAAGACTTTTATTAGTTATATACAAAGTCTAAAAACAGTTGCAAGATAGGCTAAAAGACTATGCAAAAATGGGGAATAAAGGGTGAAGTTCTTACCCTTGTAGACCTCCTTCACAAACAATCCTCCAGCTGGTTCTTTGAGCAAAACTAGTCAAGAACTTCAAGAACAGCCCTCTGGCCTCTCAGAAACCAAGAGAAGGTGTAACTCTATGTGTTTGTGTGCAATAGTAAGACACAAACACAGTTAGAGCAAAAGAGAGGGAGAAATAGATATAGAATACACACACTATGTAAACCCTAATTTCAGAGCTCTCTCTGGAAATTTTTTGTAACCCTAATGAAGGGAGAAGAGGCTCCCTCTTATAGACAATCCCTCTTGCAAAGCTTCCAAAGCAAGCTAGTCAAGAGGGAGATCCCTCCATACACGTGTATGGAGGGGAGCAAAGGTGTATGCCAGCTAGCACAGCTGGCATAAAAATATCTGCAAAAGCAGATGCACAGTGGTCGGCCGGCCAAAAATGCAATTTGACCAAAATATATGGCCGGTCGACTACAAAGAGTGCCGGTCGGCCAAACATTTGGCCAGTGGCCTCAAGCCATGGCCGGTGATGTGTGGGGATGGTCAACAAGCCATTCCCTGCCCCTCTAAGGCAAAACACAAGTGTTTGGTGCAAAACCAGACACAAAATAGTCGAGTCGAGAGATCCTGAGACAAGGCGCGTGGCCGAGACCTCCGGGAACTCACGACGAACACAAACGTGGATGATCACCGAGTGTTCAAGTGGTGACGTCCAAGTCTTGAGGACGGTCAAAAATGGGGTGTCTACAGTTGCCCCTCTTTGACTGAACTCGAAAGTCATAAGGATGACGGGAGTGAATGTCAAAGCCCAGAGACGACCCATTTTTGACAAGGCCGAAGACTTAGACAAAGCATGCAAGACAAACAAGACATGCGCCCGAAGGCAGGGGCAAAATGCAACCGACAATGCAAGAAGCCGAACATAACTTATGATCATGCAAAGAAAGCTATTACGAAGTATAACATGCGACAGTTTTAAGCTAGCAAACACAAATCCAACTACAGTACAATGCAGAAAGGATGTAAGAGAATTATGCAATTCTCGATATGTCTCACTCGGAGAATACAATACCTATGCGGTTCGTCTGGTTGCACCAGCTTCAAATGAACCGTACGTACAATATCGTGCCTGTAAAAGAGAAAAACTTAACAGGTACAATATCGTTGGCAACATGCATAACAATGCAATCGAAAGCTGCGCGACAACGCGAATGTTGGATTTAAGGTCTCCTTAGACCAAGGGGTGCGCGAACAGCGCGATGACATGCAATTGAATCTAATGTAATACAAATGGTATGCAAAATTACAAAACAAATGTAAAAATAATGCAAATAATATGCAAAACATACAAAACTATGTATAAACAATGCAAACGATATGCAATGCAATTGAATCATGATCCAATCATGAGCGGTTCAAAACCACACAAATGTCAAATAGATTGATGGAGGTGCAAAGTCCGTCTACCATAGAAAAGGTGCCGCAACCCTCAAACCACAATACCAGCAGTGGAATAGGCGCGTACACATGCAGAACTATGAGTGATGTAGACGGACACAAGAACAAGTAATTGGGTGGAATGACATAAATGGGGAAATGACCTGCTAACGAAAGAACATGATCCTAATGCTAGATGCAAAAATTACACTACAATGCAATATATACAATGGATATGGCATGCAGCCAAACCAAATCTTGCCTAGGAAAGGCATGGACACCTATAAACCGCGTCTAACACAGATACGGTGCCGTCACCCTCAAACCAACATACCAGCGTGGAATAGGTGCGTACACATAATATCATAACTATGCTTCGACGTGAAAGATATGGGCACATACCAGACCAAGCTCAACATGGAAAGATGCAAGCCATAAATGGAGGTGATGCAATGAATGCATGCAAGCTATAATGCAATATATACAATATGCACTGGAATGGACAGGATACAATGGATAAGGCACGCGGGCCAAACCAAATCTTGCCTAGGAAAGGCATGTACACAAACGAACCACGTCTAACACAGAAAAGGTGCCGCAACCCTCAAACCAACATACCAGCGTGGAATAGGCGCGTACACATGCAGAACTGTGCTTTAACGTGAAAAGTATGGGCACATACCAGACCAAGCTCAACATGGAAAGGCGCAAGCCATAGATGGATGTGATGCAATGAATGCATGCAAGCTATAATGCAATATATACAATGCAATGGAATGGAATATATATAGAAAAATGCACGACATATGCAATATTTACAGTGATGCATGACATATGCACTATTTACAGTGATGCATGACATATGCACTATTTACAATGAATGCATGACATATGCACTATTTACAGTGAATGCATGACATATGCACTATTTATAGTGAATGCATGACATATGCACTATTTACAGTGAATGCATGACATATGCAAATGAGCTCAAATGCGTGTTATAACACATGTTTCTTGAAATGCATGACAATGCAAATTGTTGTTTTTTTTTTGTTTTTTGAATGCATGACAATGCATGATGAAGGGAAAATGCATGATAATGCATTTTGTGTTTTTGTTTTTGAAATGCAAATGATGCATGTTGTTTTTGTTGTTTTCTTTCTTTTTGAAATGCAAATGCACGATGATGCATGATTTTGAAACGCGCGACAATGCGTGGCTTTTGAGATGCATGACAAATGCAACTTATTGGAATGCGCGACACCGCACGACTTTTGAGATGCATGACAAATGCAACTTATTGGAATGCGCGACACCGCAAATGAACTCAAATGCGCGTTACAACGCACGTTGCTCGATATGCATGACAATGCAAATTGGAGTGCGCATAACGATGCGACATAAGAATGTGCATACCAATGCAAGTATGACGTACGCATGACAATGCGAGTGGATTGATGTAAAACTCAACGCGCGTTTCACGACAAAACGTTGTAATGTATGCATGTGGGGCAACTTTTGAATCTCTTTAGGAGACAAAAGGATACAAAAAGGATATGCCACGCACGTACTCAAGTGCTTCGCACAGAAAACACGGTCCGAGGCCAAAACGGAGACCGGTTGAACTTCGGAAATGCACTATCTTGCACTATGGAGGTCCCAAACCACATATCTGACCCAAACAAGGATGTAGGAGGCTCACCGGCCATCAGAGGAGGTCACCGGCCACAAAAAACATTACACCGGCCAAATATTTGGCCGACCGGCCAAAAGTGTAGCCGACCGGCCAAATCTGCCTGAATCGGGGCAGTTTGGTCTTTTGACCTTGGGTCTTATAAAATAGGGCCTCAAGCCCTATTTTCTTCACTTGTTCTTGGCCGAAAACTCTTCCTCTCTCTCTCTGGAGTATTTTCCTTCCTTCGATCCTCCATTTTCCTTGATTTTAGCGCTCGTTTCGTCGTTCGATTCGCGAATACCTTCGCGTTTCGAACGTTTTGAACTGAACGTTTCTTCGTTTCGGTGTTTCTTTTGCGATTTTCACCACTCGAGGCTTGTTTCCCTCGAGTTTTTCTTGGTTTCTGTGCCTTTTCCATATTCTGACTTTTCCAGCCATTTTCCGCCCTCCTAGGGTTGACTTTCCGTTGACTTTTCGTATTCTAGCCCGGTTTCCACATTTCCGGCCATTTTCACACTTTCTCTGAGATGGCAGACGATCTTCCATAGGGCGGGACTCCCCTGGAGCACAAGATGGATCCCGAGGCCAAGCTCTTGCCCTTGAGCGTCCGCCCGTTTGACCCAGCGACCTACCGGCCAGCGATTCACATACTGCCTCCTGACGAACTTCGCCAGTTCCGGAGTTTCGATAAGATGGTGGCTCCAGAGCTTCTCCTGCACGAGCCGGAGTCACATCTATCATACGGCGCTTCCGAGGTATACTCTTCCCCGTTTCATTTTCTGCAATGTAGAACACTTAACTACCATAGTTGATTCTGTTCTTTAACTGCTTAACCCGGATACACTGATACACTGTATGCTGTAGTTGACTGTGAACACACTCACACTTGATATCTGTTTGAATCTGAACATGCGCACACATACTGTATTTGCCCTAAACCACTCAAACACACTGACACATCATACGCTGTAGTTCACTGTAAGCACACTGGTACCCGATGTCTGTTTGAACTTAAAAAACGTGCACACACGCTATATCTGTACTGAGCCACTCGAACATACTGACACGTCACATGTCGTAGTTCACTGCAAGCACACCGGCACCCGATGTCTGTTTGAACTTGAAAAACGTGCACATACGCTATATCTGTACTGAGCCACTCGAACATACTGACACGTCACATGTTGTAGTTCACTGCAAGCACACCGGCACCAGATGTCTGTTTGAACTTGAAAAACGTGCACACACTATATCTGCATCACTTTTGACTGTTCTTCAAAACTGTATATTGAATATTGCTTCGCAACTGTTTGTTTTTGAATACAGGGAGATTCCCATGCCTTTCGGGGGTATGGGAATGTCGCCGCCAGAGATTGGTACATAGAGCTGCCCAATGCGGTTCGCCACATCGTAGACCAGGCTGGCTTCGGCGCCTTCTGCAGAGGACTCTCCCGGCTTACCGTGAGCAGGCCTCTTCTCGCCGCTCTGGTGGAGAGGTGGTGGGATACCACCGACTCCTTCCATCTTTCCGTCGCGGGAGACATGACGATGACTCCCTATGACTTCTCGATGCTCACCGACATCGGGGTAGGGGGTGATCCAATCCCCTTCGACACCAATATGGATGAGTGGGAGGCCGCTCAGATTTACTTGCTCGGCGAGATACCGCCTCTTGCACATCCGGGATTTGTCAGATACTCATGGTTCGAGAGCCGCTTCTGGACTCAGCCAGGCTTGGCCGAGGAGGCACCGATGGCTCAGGAGGAGGTGGAGCAGTACGCCCGCGGCTTCCTCATGTTTCTGCTAGGGACTACCATTTTCGCCGACCGGGCGAACACCGTGCCTCTCTATTTGTTGAGCGCGCTGGTGGACGTCACACGGATCCTGTGCTACGACTTGGGTGGCGCTGCCTTGGCCACTTTGTACGGATACATGAGCTCGGCCTCCCGTTGCAGCGGGCAGTTGCTCGGAGGCTACTGGCGGGCTTGGGAGGTACAGCTTCTTTTCTGCTTTACATTTCTGTTTTACATTTTCTGTACTCTGTACACTGCACACACTGCGGTCTGCTTCACGCTGACTGTATACTACATACACGGCACGCACATACTCTATTTTACACTGACTGTACACTGCACATATTGTACACTCTGCACAATACACGGTTCTGCAATTTCTGCTTTATTCTGTATTCTGCTTTATCTGATACGCGTACTGATATTTACTCTGCAGTTGTGGGTCTACACCTATTTTTCGAGACTCGCGCCAGTACCCGACGTAGAGACCCCTCTTGGCGTGCCATTCTCCGACGCTTCGATGTGAGATGCGTGCGGAGACCCCGGGAGACGTTCATATTCTTCCGCTGCTACTTCAACACCATCACCCCCGCGGAGGTATGTTCAACTTTAGAGTTTATTTAAACTTCGCTTCACACTGTATTTTCAATAACAATAGATAACAAACTGCATGTCATTTACAGATCACCTGGCAGCCTTGGGCTCCACTGCTAGCCGTGATTCGGGAGCGGTTTGTTGGTGCGGAGGAGACTGCACGCTTCAGGATCTTGCTGGAGGGCCCGGTCTGTCGGGCTTGGTACTTGGGTGAGCGTTTCCTACGCCAGACCCTGGGTTTGCCAGAGCAGATAGTCCCGGTTCACCCTCCCAAGCATATGAGGGATACCGAGAGGTTCACCCCTGAGCAGATGGCCGACTACACGATCGGCTGGGATGCGATATGCTTCAGAGGCGTAGGGGACTACTCAGAGTACGTTCAGACGTATATCATGCGGCCTTTGAGCAGTGGTCGTCGAGTTGAGAGGGAGAGGCTTGCGACACTGGTAGCTGGAGCGGGAGCAGGGGCAGGGACATCGAGGACGGCTCGAGTCCGTGGCAGGAGTGGAGCTCGGAGGGGACGGGGGGCTAGTTGGCCAGCACTACCCACGACGATGACATGCAGAGAGCAGGGTGGGGCAACTTACCAGATCCCCATTGCTCCCCCTCCGGCTGATCATGAGTTAGTCGGGTTCTACGGCCTACCTCCGGTATGTACTACTGCATTTTGCATTCTGCACAGTCATTTCATTTCAATTCATTTGATATTCCACAGAATACTAAAACTTCTAACACTTTTGTAGGCTTCCTCCGAGTACACTCGCCAGTCACTGGAGTTGACTGCTTCAGTGATGGGGATGCTTCAGCAGAGCTTCGATCTCCTGGCCATTTACAGTATTCCGGTATGTTCTTCTGACCATGGTCTCAAACCATACATAAACTGTTTCACATAATCTGATGCACAACTCAAAACTTGATACACGGCCCTCACGGCGTCTGACACACTGTAGCCCATAGACTGTTCACAGCACTATTCACGGCATTCATACACTGTACCCATACACTGCATTCTGCACTGATACACTGCTCACAGTATTCACACACTGTATTCATACACTTCATTCTGCACCGATACACTGCTCACAGTATTCACACACTATATTCATACACTGCATTCTGTAGCATACTAATGCGTTTTTCCATTTGTACTTTTCAGCCTCCCTTCCAGCTTCCTACTGTAGGAGGTGCTTCGGCTGGAGATTTCGCTCCTACTCGAGATGGCAGAGTATACCCCCACACCAAAGCGGGGCGCACTCACATTGGGAGTAGCTCACGGGCACCAGTCCCTGGCGACGATGAGTCTGAGGCGGAGGCGGAGGCGGAGGCAGAGGTGGAGTCATCTGAGGAGGAGACTGGAGATGGCACTGACTCAGGCTCAGATGACGGCGCTGATGATGATGCTCCTGGACCTTCGTCCAGGAAGAGGACGAGGACAGAACCTTAGGCCTGAGGCCGCTTGACATTGATCCAGTTTTTTGCTGCTTTTCTTCTCTTTTGCTTTGTACTTTTCTTTTTTTTGCTGGTAGCTAGAGTACCTTGTACTGCCGCAGGCAGGTTTTGTTTTCTCCAAAACTTTGTACTTGAAAAAGATGATGAAATGAAACAAAGCTTTTTATCTGAAAAAGTGTTACATTTTGGTACTTTTGCATGCTTCACATTACATTACATCCCATCACATAACAATGTAGATGGAATTGATCCCCTGTCTGAAAGTCAAACATTTGTATTGCAATAACCAGGTAACGAACCGGCCAACGGCAAAACAACTCATACAACCCACTGCTTAGTCCGAACACTCGGCCCATACTCTGCTGGGGATTAATCTACATATAGGCCATTCTGTTTATTCTGCACACGGCAAACCCTGAACAAACAGTCCAATCTGACAAGACAGAATACAAAGGTAGAATCGGCTGAAGTTGAAGCACACTCAGATGCCCCAAATTTTCCCCTTTCTTCTTTTGCTTCGCATAAATGTGGAGAATGGCACAGCACTCTGAGCACAGCATGATTTAAAAATTTTGAAATTGGAAAAGGTTTTTTCAAACCGGGGTATTGAGCCTACAACTGAACACAGTAAAAAGACTCAAACAGAAAGTACACGACCTAATCACAATGAGACACGCTCAGAAAAGACTCAAAACGAAAGTTGAGGTAAACAAAACAACAGACACGACATACAAACGTGTTTACAAAAAAAAAGAGAGACCTCAAATCACGAGGAGCCAGTTCCTTCGGGCATTATTTCCCACTCTTTCTCATTTGTGATTCTCACATCACTCAGCCCTTAGGCTCGGTTTTTTTTCTTCTCAAAACCCTTTTGCTCACTTTTCTCTCGACTTGCACCTCTCCATTCTTTAATCTCTCATTTTCCATCCCTCTCCAAGGTGGTTAGTAGATGAATAGGAAGTTATGGGTTCACGCCCAACACTATTAGCTCGCAGCTATTTCCTCCCGGGACGTCTAGTCAATGTTCCGGATGGAGTATCTTGATCCATTCCAAATTGTGCTTCGCACTTGGCTCGATACCTCGTTGCTTGGAGGTTGTTGAGAGCTTTCAGCCCTATACTGACAGCTTCAGTTGTGTCTTCTTCTGGCGAATAGAGTGCCCTTCTGGCAAGTATTGACAATCGGGGGAAAGACTGGGAGCCTGACTCAACTGTGCCCCTAGTTCATCATTTTGACCATTTTTGTTTTGGTTTTCTACTAAAACAGTTTTGACCAATATGAGAGTTAGATTAACATACTTGTTCGATTTTTGATTTGAAAATCATGCGAGTTAGGCTATGAGCACTGAAAATTTTCCTTTTTTGGGTCCAAGAAAATGGTCCAGTTTTGGAAAAGATGGAATAATTTTTGAGAAAATAGTCAACCTCAGTAAAAATTCTCAAAAACTATTTTTGCAAACGGTCAATGCTCAACGAGCACGAAACTTACTCTCGAGATGCGCAACCTCAGATTGGAGGCAATGGAAAATTACCCCTTGCTTGAAAGAGCTGCACGGCAATGGAAAGTTGCCCCTTGTCTGGATGATGCCGCAACATTTTGTAAACAGTCCTCATCAGTGATGATCACGGCCGAACTCTCGGACACGGAGAAGACGAAGATGGTTAGAACCAATATATGGACACAGTCACTTTGAGAGCGTTGGTGGCTAGACTTCAGGATGAAGTTTCCTACGTATCCCAAACATGGGAATCAAGCCTACGTAGTTCACGGTGTCACAACCGAACTATTGAATTCAGAGAAGGCAAGGATGATCAAAACCATTACATGGAATAAATCGCTTTGAAAGCGTTGGGGGCTGGACTTCGGAATGAAGTTGCCTACGTATCCCAAACATGGGAATCAAGCCTTAGTAGTTTCGGTTAAGGTACACTCGGGTATTTTAACCTTCACTTTTTTTTTTAGGCTCTAACTTTTGCGAAGGCGCCCGTTGCGGTTTTCGACCTTGCGAGCTTCTGTTTTTCTTTTCTTTCCAAATCTTTTCTTCTTTTTTTTCTTTCTCTTTTTCTTTTTTTTCTTTTTTTTTTTCTCTTCTTTTTTGTATATTTCTCTTGCTCTAACTTTTGCCTGGGTCGCACTTCCGGGTTTTCGGCCCAGCGCGCCTCTCAAAGGGTAAAAGTGTAACAAGTCCATGCCAAATGGTTTTAGGGTTTTGAAGCCATCCGTATCCAGGAGAGTGGCTGTTGTTATTGATTTGCAAAAGAATTCATCTTCGGCTCTTCGAGTACATCAGACATTTTGCCCCTAGTTTAAGGGGTGCTTCTGCTCTGGCTTAACAAGCTTCTTCCGGCGAGATCTGATCTTCTTGATCTGACTTCGGTGCCTCTTGTTCGAGGGCTGCTTCAAATCTGGCCACACAGGCCTCTCTTGATGATTGATCGTTGAACGTTCTGAATGAGTTCAAGGTTTGAAAACAAATGGATTGAATCTTGAGGCTGAGAGTGATCCTAGGCTGCACAATCTCAAGAGTGATTCCACACAGGTCTTCACAGGATCGCGCAAAACATTTTGTCTTTTGAAAGTTTTTACGAAAGCGACACATCGCTCGCGCTGAAGATAGTGTGGAACCAATCTGGATCAAGCCAGGGTCCTTCTCAGTACTTACGCTAACAAGCATGATTTCATTCATTAAGGGCTTAGCATGCCTCACTTTCTCTCAAATTGATCAAAGTTTTGTAAAACCCGAGGAATTCCTTCCTCTTCATTTTCATCACCACAGTGTTCAGAAAAAGTTTTGAAAAACTTAGGTCACTACAATGAGTTTAGAGCACAGAAGAGTAAGTGAGATGCTCCGTCGTTTCATTCAAATCCTCTGGCACAACTAGCTCAAGGTAGCAATAAGCACGGAAACATGATAGCCGTAGCTGTTTCATTCAGATTTCCTGGTCGCAACTGGCTCCACAGCAGAGACAGCCTCAAAAGAAAACACGAACGATGTTCGAGGCAACAACCCCGAAATCACTTGACATTCTATACAAGAGGACTGACTCACTACAACAAGACAGACGCTTAAGCAAAAAGAACTAACTCAAGACGATGAGACAGACTCAAAACAAAACAAAGGACTAACTCGACACCCAAGCCAGAAGTTACAAAACTAGCATTTTCAGATGCTCAAAAATGCGTGCCAGACGCCACATCCAGAATACACCGAGGGTTGCCCGCAGGTGGTTCGCTCCCCGATCACATACTCGCAGTATCCTCAAAATCTAACAACCCAGCAGTGACGGACTTCGCTGAGGTGGGTGGGAGGATGACCTCATTGTCGATCAAATCTTGCATTTCATGACGAACGCGAAAACAGTTATCAGTAGCGTGACCGGTTTGTTGGTGGTACGCGCAGTACAAAGCAGCATCATGTGTGGGAGGGAGATTCTTTGGGAGAGGCCTAGGCTCGAGGGGTTTAAGGTGCCCCCTTTCGGCAAGGATCTGGAGTGCCCTAGACAACAGCATGTAGAGAGCGTGAAAGACCCTGCGCCCTCGGGGTAAGTTCTTTGAAGTCTGAGAATTCTTGCTAGACACACTAGCGAAAGGGTCGGCAGGCACTGCCTTGACTTTCTGATCTTTCCCAGGTGCAGAGTTGGGAGTGGAAGGAACTGTTCTGGCATGACGGGACCTATCCCAGTTTTCTACCTGGCTTGAACTGCCTTCAATTGGAGTGGGGAAGGCATCATCCACAATCTTGGCCACGACTGTGAATACCTGTTGCTTATTCATCCCCCCGGCTTTCAAAGCCTCGACTGCCCACAGCAGTTGTTCAATGGGATCGGCATCTGCCTTCATTTTGTTCTTACCTCTGGCTCAGCCTGATCGAGGGCTTAGGTTAATGTTGACACGTCATTGCTATAACTTGAGACAACCTCAGGTTGGCTGAGCTCGATCACAATCCGTCCCAATAGCGGGGGCTCCTGCGGTACAAAATTCCCGGCATATGGTGCAGCTGGTGGCGAAACCGATATTCCGTAAGCGAGATCTGCCACAGACCTCTGGAGGTCACCAATCATCCCCATCAATTCGAACGTAGTGGGCTCACGAGCCTGATACAAACTGGGTGCCCAGACTGGGTGCGCAACAGGCGACCTGGGTGGATACAGTACTTCAACACTGGTCTCACTTTGTAGGGTGATTCCTTGATCTAATGCGGCTGTCATAACCACGATTTCCTCTGAATTCTGTGTCATGGTAAGTCCGCTGATCTTGAACGGTGACTAACGGATCAGATATCTGACTTGCCTCAGCGAGGGAGAACACTGGCTATTCTGTACTCGAATCTCTGAACTGAAAGAGAAAACATGCAGCATTTCAGCCTAAACGGAACAAACACAGGCGTAGCTGAACAGCTATACTCTAATACTGATCACTGTTCCCCAAAATCACTGCCCCAAAACACTGAATCGAACACCCGCAGATAACTGTTTCTCAAAAACACTGATACTGATGCCTGCAGGCTTGATGCTCAAACTCACAGACTGATATGTGCGTTCCTGTAGAGATACACTCTAAAAGCACATAGCAAGTAAAAGAGAGCCAAAACACCCCTATGTTGGGGTATGGTTTCCCTGTCCTATTTTGTCAGGAGCTAGGGTTTCACTATGCACACAGCGGTTTCAAACAACCTATATCGGGTAAGCAACCTGTCCTAGTTTGGAATGGTCACTATGGATTCCGAACATGCACTAGGTCGAATGGTCAAAAGGGTGCCCTGGTAAAACCGTGGTTTATGTTCCCATACTGGCAGAGCCCGCAACCGGTCAGCCTTATGGTCATGCCTTGACAAGACAAGCCTCCGGCAAACCATTCAGGAATAGCAGATGGCCAACACGGTGTCCTAGGCGCACCAATGCACATGCAATGCAAAGAAACCCATAAGTGAAATCAAAACAAGATATCATGAGTTCGAGTCAAGCTCTCTAATCTCCCCAGCGGAGTCGCCAGAAACTGTAGACACGCCCCGCGTGAGGGCCTCACCCTACAGTTCGGACTCAAATTGTCACGGTTCTTAATCTGAACCAAAGAGTCCAAATCTGGCAAATCGTTTTGAGAAAACAGATTTTAAAGAAGAAGTGCCAAACATGGACTACTTTGCCAGATACAGAGTCGCCACCTAAATATTTTTTTAATGGGGGAATTTAGGAAACCCTGACTCGTTTGCCTAAGGCCACGTGTCCGTCATCACCAAAGTTGCCTCGGCTCGGGAACTTGGGTACGATTGGGGAAGGTCAGCTATGAGCACCCCTTCTCGCCCGATCCGAAGATCGGCCTCTACTAACCATGATATCTCGTTTTTTAAAACACATGCGTTCTTATTCCGATTAATTAGCTAGAATTACTATGTGATGCGCACAGCAAAACAAGTACAGACTAGATCGCCTAATTTGGAACAAAGCATTGCATAGCCGTTTCATTTAGGAAATGGTTTGAAATTTGCTACTCGCAAGTAGGCTAAAACACAGATTTCAACGAGTCGTTCCAACTCAAACAATCCAACCTTCACCCACAGGCATTCAAGCAGTTATATCAATAAGCAGCTAGCCTCATGGTAATCATGCTATTATGGCACACTCACACGCATGCAAGGATGCTAAAACATAAAACATAAATGCTTACCGAGTACTCCAAGCCAAAACAGAAACTAGTTAGTAATCCTATGCATGATCCTAGTTCATGTTAAGATGGCTAATGCAACACATGCAGGATGCAGCTAGAATAGGCTCGGCTAATCTATGGATGGCATGTGAAATGCAACAACTAACACGTATTCAACTTGGAATTGAAATACAATGCAGTTAGCATATGCGCCGAGCCCGGTGCATGCAATACTGATGAATGATGCACGCAATGCATAGCATAAGGTATGCTAAATTAAACATGTCCTAATACTAACCATCAAAAGCAGGTAAGTAAAAGGGAAGAAAGAAGTGGGGGTTGGAAGACATGCACACACGCACCATACTTATTACAAATTTGCCCTCGCTCGGAGGGACCAAAAGAATAATACAGTCCGAATAATGAATCAACTATCCTAGCTAATTAATTATTACAAACCCTCTAATTAATTAACAAATTAATCACAAAAATAATTTAAATGTGAAGCTAAAGAGACTGCCGCAGCTCTGCCTCGGAATGTGCGAATGATGCATACTTGACTCGCCTCGCTCGAAAACTCGCTGCCATAGCACTGTTGCCTCTGTTTACACTGCCCTGCTCTTCTGAAAATTTGCACAGGTCCCAAGGATGCTTCTCTGAACACTGGGGAGCATCACCGACCAAGTGGGAACACCACCGGCCGAAGGGAATGGTCATCGACCAATGGTTGAGCCACCGGCTAATTATATTTGGTCGGTCGGCACTCCAAGTAGCCGGCCGGCTATTTCTTCCTGCAGAATCCTGCAGTTGACAGCAGCAGAGGGCAAGCAGTGTATGACATGGAATTTTCAAGCAAATGTGAGCATGGCCACACTCCCTATCATGCAATGGACTCAAGGGAGCATGACCCTCGACCCTCGGGCCATCAATTATGCATCTTTGATGCATGATGGCCTAAAAGGCCAAGTTTGCCATTCAATGTAAAATGCATGCAACAAAAGAGATGAATGCCAACACCCTATCATATTGAGATCAAGGGCGTCGGCGACCGAGGATTGAGACGTGTTACGTCACTTGGAGTACGAACACTCTCAATCCTCATGCTTGGTTTGACACCCCAAACCAAGCAATGCAATGCATGTATACAAACATGGCTCAAGAATGCAACATGAGGCTAAGATGCAAAACATGCCAAATGCAATGCAATCTATTATGCAAGCATGCAATGTGCTAATCATGCAAGAGGCAATACAATGCAATTTAACATGTGATGCAAACATGGTACAATGCAAGCATGCAACGAGAGGCAACAAGTCAAACATACAACTATGTACAAGAATGGACTTAGACTGAAATGGGAGGCCTCAGCCACACCCTAAAACAGTGGCCAAAATGGGCAAAAATGGCACAACTTATGCATGCAAGCATGCACACACCAAGGCCTATCATCTAAGCATGAAAGGGGACAACTCTAAGCATACTTAAAGGCAATATGCTTGGACATTAAACACTCATGTTAAACTCTGAAAAGCATGCAAAAGATGACACCAAGACATACTAGGGAATGGATGCAAAATAGAAGGTATTCAAGGCCACAAAGGAGAGCATTGCTCAGCACCTACCCCAAGCAAACATGGCATGAACTAAGCAACCCAAAACAGAGTTTTTATGCATCAAAATATGCCCCAAAACCCACTGATATGGCAGCCCCAAAGACTTAAATACATAAGCATGCACAATGCTCATTTCAAGGCACAAAAGGACACCTCTTCAAGGCATGAAAAGGGTAATGGATGCAAGCATAGGAACATGGATTAGGGACTAAAATGGCATGTGAAATGACTCCAAGTCACTAAAACAACCTAACTCAAGCATGCTCATGACTCACATATTAAAGGCTCACAAGCCAAAATGCAAAGAGGCTATACCAAACATGGCAAATATGATGAAATCAGTGCCTAATAGACCTCAATCATGATGAAATATGACCAAGAACTTCACAAAGTTAGGCAAGAACATGCATGCATGATGGTCTTAAAGGCAAGATGCATTTCTAGGCAAAGAGGAGGAATGTAAAGCAAGTATATTATGCATGTAAAGGGGCATAAATCCGACCAAAAAAAAAGATATAATATGACCCAATAACACCCAAAAACCTCTGAAATGAAGCCAAAAGCAACTAAGCATGCATGCTACCCTTATGAGTCAAAAATGCAAACAAAAGAGAGACAAAGGGAGAGGGGTGTCCCTCCCCTATGAAAGACCTTAAACCCTCTTCATCACCACTAAAAATCCACTGGATTTCAGTGGTGAGAAGGCCAACACACAAAAGTCTCCAAAGCTTAACAAAGAGAGCACAAAAAGGGCCAAACAAGGCCTAAGGAGGGGAGGTCGACCCCCAACACCAAAATGACCTCAATTAAACATCTTAAGCATGCAAATACAAGACTTTTTCAGTTATACACAAAGTCTAAAACAGCATGCAAGATAGGCTAAAGACTAGTGCAAGATTGGGGAATATAAAGCAATAGTGTTACCCTTGAAGATCCCTTGAAGAACAGCAAGGTCAGCCACCTTCTTCTGATCAAAACCGACCCAAAACTTCAAGAACAAACCCTCAAGGCCTCTCAAGTCAAAGTATGGTGTAATGGTGTGTGTCTTAGTGCAAAACTAAGAATAAAACACACTTTTAGGCTCTTAAACACATAAATGAAGAGATAGGGAGATATAGAGAGAGGAGGTGTATATATCAGAAATATATGTATTTTGCTCTGGTTTTGCTAACCCCATCAAAGGAGAAGATGGGTCTCTTATATAGACAATGCAAAGACTAAGCTTCCAAGAAGGAAGCTATTAAAAAAGGGTCAAGGCTTCCAAAGGAAGCTAAGCTAAGGGTTCAAGCTTCTTGAGGAAGCTATGACAAAGGGTCAAGCTTCCTCAAGAAGCTTGAGCAAAGGGTGCAATCTTCTCTAGGAAGCTTGGACCAAAAGGGTGCAAAGGTTCAAAACAGCCACACCCGCGCATGGGGGGCAGGGTCCGTGCATTTCAGCTGGCACAGCTGGCATGCATTATGCCTAAAAAAGGCAAAAGGTGGTATCGGCCAGAAAAGGAGGCCATCGGCCAAACAGATGGTCGGCTGACCACACCAAATGCCGATCGGCCAATGGTATATTTCACCAATGGCCGGTAGCAAGAAGACACAGCCGGTGGCCTCAGGCCAGGGCCGGTGGGTGCCAGGGGTAGCTAACAAGCTACTCTCTACCCTCAGAAGCAAAAACACAAGTGTTTGGTGCAAAATCAAACACAAAACAGTCCAGTTGAGAGATCCTAAGGCAAGGCGCGTAGCCGAGACCTCCGGGAACTTAAAACGAACACGAACATGGGTGATCACCGAGTGTTCAAGCAGTGACGTCCAAGTCTTGAGGACGGTCAAAAATGGGGTGTCTACAAATGTATAAAGAGGAGTTTTGTTCTTTTGGGAGAATACATGTGTATTTTGGGTCTCAAATGGGGTTATTGTTGTTTATTGTTGGTATTTGAGCCTTTGGGTCAATGTTGAGAAAAAATGGAGAAAAGCCCTAATTTTATGTTATGAATTAATTTGTATAATTAATTTGGAAAGTTATGGAAATATGAAATTGAGTTGGAAATGATGAAATTGGTTTAAAATAAGGTTGAATGGTGGAGTTGGATTTATAAACCGCTCACTTTTGAAATTGTTGGTAACCTATCTGTTGATGCATTTATTATCTGTTTAGAAATAATTGCTTTGGGCTATCGGTAGAAGATAGTCTTGATTGTTGTAGATACTGTATGATGATTTGGTGAATTAAAACTAATCGGTTGAATATGTCATCGAATATGACGGTTGGAATAATACATCGAATTTGTGTATTGATTGATCGTGTATATGATAATTGTTTATATACATTGTTTTGTGTGGGAGGAGATAGGGGATGGACTCCTAAACCGGATATTATTTGGGAGGAGATAGGGGATGGACTCCATTGATACAGCGAATCTGTGTATCATTTGTGAAGTATGGAAGTATTTTATTATGAGTTGTTATCTCATGTGAATTGTGAAGTATGGAAGTGTTTGCTATGAATTTTAATTCATTTGAATTGTTGATATTGGAAAGGTTTTTTAACATGAGTCGTCGTCTCATGGGAATTGTTTGGCCAGGTTCTGAGCCATGTTTATAAATCGAAATTGTTAAGTAAAGGAAAATGGAATGAAGCATGGACATATGTGTCATGGAACTAAAATGTGTTATGAGTTGATTTATATGAGTTAAACATTTATCAAATGCTAATGTTTTAGTTATTGCTCATATTATGTTTAGTATATCTCTACTGGGCGTTGGCTCACCCTATATGGGACATCATTTTCAAGTTCAGGTGATATGCCACCTCCAAGGACGTAGCTTGGGAGGCTTGAGGTTGATAGCACTTTTTGTTGTTCTCTTTTGTATATTACATGTATATCAAGCCATGGGCTTATTTTGTGTAAAGAGTTAGAACTCTACTTTTGTTGAACCCAAGTGTTGACTTGGAAAGTTGTAAGCCTATAGGGCATTTACTTTTGTTGTCAACATGTAATATCTTTTGTAAGAATACTCTGATGAATGGCAATATGTTTTATTCTCTTCAGTTTATGGATGTAATGAATGCATGATTTATGGGTTTATTTGAGGGCGTTACACGTTTGACATGAATGGATTGGGCCCGAGGCCGTCTGATGTGTTTGGAACCGCAGCTACTTGATATATATATATATATATATACTAGGTAGAAATATGAATTGGGCCCAAGGCCGTTTGGTGCATGTCGTTCTAAATACTATTTGTGTATCTTCTTTATTTGATATTATTCACTGGGCTTTCGCTCACGCTCATTCATGTGTCTGTTGGTGAGCCAAGGGAGGTCCAAACCCAGCCTCAGTGAAGTTTGTGTGGAACAACCAAGGTTTTGAAGAGTCAGCCCATACGTCTCACGCACGAGACTCATCTTCGCCCTTTTGCTATCTTGTTTTATTTTGTCATATTGGCGAGGACTTTGGATTGCGATTGTATATGGTTTTGATTGGCTAACCTAGACTTGAATGATCCTGTATGTACAGAACTTTGTGTTAGTACATATTCTGATGTGAGTTATTAACATGTATGTACATGGTTTGTTGTGACGTGCCATATAAGCACAGCTCTATGGACAATTTGTAAGTTTGCTTTCGTTTGGCCCCTTTACTCTGATGAGTTATGTCTAATTTGGTTTGAGGCCGTAGGTAATCCCTTGATTACTGGCCTATTATGTCCTTAACCCATAGGGGCGGGTTCGGGTCATGACTATTAGTATCAGATGTCATATCTTATAAAACTTAGATATGATAACCTGATGGATTCAACTTCTTTTTTTTTTTGGGGGGGGGGGGGGGGGGGGGGGGGAATTGGCACCGGGGTGTTCGGATCAAAGCAATGGATGGAACTTTTTTTCATCATCATTATGTATTGCATCTATAATATCTCAGCCTGGTTTAATTTGATATTGATGATTTTTTATTTTGTTGAATTGTTTAGTGGCTGTGGCTTATCTCTGAAGAAATAGAATGGAGGGGCAAATGAGTAATCTGTGAATTGATTACCAGTAATTGGTACTTCATTCTAACCTTTTCTTTTCCTTTCTCTCCTTTTTCCACTTTTTCTAGCAAATCAATTATATTGGTCAAAGTTAGTTGAGCCTAATTGATTCCATAAATACTTTGTAAGATTATCAGGAATCGATTAGATCAAAGATTAATATATACAAGTGGATTGTTTGGTTAAGGTGTTTGCTCAGGATTGATTTACAGTCTGTGCCAACTTATTTGGGATGTATCTTTATTTTGTGAAGTTTTCTCCTTAATCTTTATTGACTTTTGCGTTGAGTTAATTAAGTTTTTTTCTATTAATCAATATATATAAACTAAGTGTTCTATTAATCAATATATATAAACTAAGTGTTCAATTAATCAATATATATAAACTAAGTGTTCATTTGATTTTCTTACCATTAGTTACAAATGTTGTTGGGCTTACATTAATAGATACATATACGAAATCCTAGAATCTATGTAGGCTCTAGAACAGCCGCGGGGGCGGGGGCACGCGCACGCGCGGGGGGTCGGCGGAGTTCATTATGTCAGTACTCAAATATATATAAACTAAGTGTTCTATTAATCAATATATATAAACTAAGTGTTCATTTGATTTTCTTACCATTAGTTACAAATGTTGTTGGGCTTACATTAATAGATACACATATGAAATCCTAGAATCTATGTAGGCTCTAGAACACCTGCGGAGGGGGAAGGGGGGAGTTCATTATGTCAGTACTCAAATAATTGTAAAAAATAGTTGTCACCATACATTTTAATTTTCAGTCGTTGAGTTTTAAGAAAAGTAAATTCAAATTATTGATTTTGAAATATGACCAAAGACCATTTTTATTAAAAAGAAAGTCACTATAATGAATCGTGATGAACACCACGTTGGGTTATAACTAAATATCACAATGGGTTGTGACCAACTTTGATTTGACAATTTGTTAGCTTGCACTCCAATGACAATTTGTTTTGACAATTCTCTTCTGATAAAAAAACAAAAGAAACATACAATAAACTTAACCCAATTCATTTGCCACTGCACATTCTGATCCTATTTTCATAGAAAGCATCATTTTTCACATGAACATATTCGACAGAAATGAATAAAATTGACGGTTATTCCGTTTGATTACACATCAGATTTCACAAACTCAACCAAAATTTCAAGATATATCTATATATATGGAGTCAAAACAACTACCAAATCAAACAAACATTACAACCAAAAGCAATTCATATCTTATTTTCCTAAATTTAGAATCCAACCACTCCAAGTGAGTTCACAAACGTGAAAGGGGCATTTTGAAGAATGGGAAGCAAGAATCGATACAGGAAATAGGGGTTAACAAAAGGAGATTTCGAAGAAGGAAATCAAAACAACTACCAAAGCAAACAAACATAAAAAACCTAAACCTAATATTTTTCTATTTTTATAAACCAACCCAGTGAGTTCACAAACGTGAAAGGGGCAGTTTCAAAGAAAGGGATTGCGGTCTAGGGTTTCATAGAATGGATATTGTAGACGTCCCCGAACGCCCCGGGAGGGTTAAGTCCCGTTCCGTTCATTTGGGTTTACTACAGTTCGGACTCAAATTGTCACGGTTCTTAATCTGAACCAAAGAGTCCAACTCTGGCAAATCGTTTTGAAGAAAAACAGATTTTTGAAAAGTAGTGCCAAACATGGACTGCTTTGCCAGATTACAGAGTCGCCACCTAAATATTTTTAAAATGGGAAATTTAGGAAACCCTGACTCGGTGCCGAAGGCCACGTGTCCGTCATCACCAAATGTCTTGGCTCGGGAGCTTGGGTACGATCGGGGAAGGTCAGCTATGAGCACCCCCTTTCGCCCGGTTCGAAGACCGGCCTCTACTAACCGTGATATCCGATTTTGAAAACATTACATGCTCTTATACCGGTTATTAGCCTAGATTTACTACGTTATGCGCACAGCAAACAAGTATAGACTAGGTTGCCTAATTTGGAAATAAGCATTGCATATCCGTTTTGTCTCGAAAAACGTGTTGGTTTTTGCTACTCGCAAGTAGGCTAAAATACGGATTTCAACGAGTTGTTCCAACTTAGGCCAATCCAACCTTCACCCACAGGCATTCAAACAGTTTTCATATAAGCATTTAGCCGCATAGCAAGCATACTGTCATGTTAACATCCACACGCATGCGACATGCTAAAGCATAAAACTTACATCGTACTCCGTGCCAAAACAAGAACCAGTTAGCAAAACATGCATGACCTAGTTTATGTTAAGTGACTAATGCATCACATACGGAATGTAATCTAGACAGGCTCGGCTATCCTAAGCATGGCGCATGAAATGCAACAACTATCACGTATTCAATTTGGAATTGAAAGTACGATGCAGTTTGTATGATGTACCGAGCCCGATGTATGTAAAACAAATGCATGAATGCACGCATGCATTGCATAAGGTATGCTAATTTAGATGTCCCTAATCTACCATCATAAGCAGGTAAAAAGGTAGAAAGAAATGGGGGTTGGAAGACATACACCCACTCACACACACTTATTACAAATGCGCCCTCACTCGGAGGGACCGAATAAATATTACAGTCCGAATAATAAATAAATTAATTATTACAAAATTTCTAATTATTTAACAAATAAATGCAAATAGAAAAGGCCGCAGCCCCGCCTCGGGATGCGCGAATGATGCATGCTCGATTCCGACTCGCCCGGAAAACCCGCACCATAGCACTGTTGCCTCTATTCTTGCTATCCTGCCTTTCTGAAAACTGCCAAAGTCCCAGAACATGCTCCCTGAACACTAAAGATCATCATCAGCTGGGTGAAATGTCCACCGGCCGTGTAAAATATCCATCGGCTAGAGATGAAGCTATCGGCTACCCATAAAGTGCCGGTCGGCACTCTATACTGCCGGTCGGCACAAAATTCCTGCAGAGGACAGTTTGACAGCAACAGCAGGCAGACAGTGCATGATATGGATTTTAGAGCAAATGTAAGCATGGTCAATGCTCCCTATCATGTATGGGACTCAAGGAAGCATGACCCTTGGTTCTTGGGCCATCACTTATGCATCTTAATGCATGATGGCCTAAGGAGCCAAGATTGCAACTTTAATGTCAATATGCATGCAACACACAAATGAGAACTAAGTCCCTATCACGGTAAAATCAAGGGCCTTAGTGACCAAGAGTTGAGACAAGTTGCACCACTTGTAGTGTGAACCCCTCTCAACCCTTACACTTGGTTTGACACCCCAAACCAAGACATGGAATGCATGTATGCAACATGGCTTAAATGATGCAATATGAGGTGAAATGCAAGGCATACCAAATGCGATGCAACATACTATGGCAAGTGTGCAATACTAAGCATGCGAGGTGCAAAGTGTAATACAAACATTGACCATTTATGCAATAGAGTTAGCATGTGACAAGACCTCATTACTCAAGCATGCAACAAACATGATGCAAGCATGCAAAAGTGGAATTAACCACAATGGGGCAGCCCTCAAACCAACCCAAAACAGTGGCGAAACATGCCCAAAGTGGTGACCAATACTTGTGCAAGCATGCAAGTCAAATGGCCTAAGATTAAGGCACAAAAAGGGAGCACCCTTTCACCACTACCAAGACCAATCATGGCATGAATTATTTAAGCAAAAACAGAGTTCCATCATGCAAAAATAAACCCAAAAACCTTGATATGGCAGCCCCAAAAATGCATTAAACATACAAGCATGTACAATGCCCTCTTTAAAGCATAAGAGACCAACACTTCAAGACATGGAAGAGGTGATAAATGGGACATATGAGCATGGTATAGGGACTGAAATAGCATGTTAAATGACTCCAAATCACTTAAATAGCCTAACCAATGCATGTTCATGGATCACATACCCAAGGCTAACAAGCCATAATGCAAAGCAACTACATTAAGCATGCCAAAATGGTAAAACCAGCGGCCAACAGACCTAGATATGACAAAATGATGCTAATAGCTTCATGAAGTGAGGCTCATACATGCAAGAAACATGGCCTAAACTCATGGCTCATTTCTAGACAAAGTAGAGCATTACAAAGCAAGTGTAAGATGCAAAGCCCAAACAGAAAAATACCCTTCTACAACACTGAAGAGGGACACAAAATATGAACATTTGAAGTTTATGACAGCCCCGAAATCAGTATGCAAACATGCTAAGAATGCCATGCAAGAAATAGGCCAACAAGAGGCTATAACATGAGGTACACCAAGCATTCATCAAACAAGCAAAGACCCTTAATGAAATATGTCCAGGGGTCAAAATATGACCCCTTTCAGTTCTGATGATGGCCCAAAAACAGAAGCAAGATAGGCTAACAAAGCATGCAAGATTACGATAAATAGAAGAGATTATGAAACAAGTGCAAGATAGGGGTCCAAACAAGGTTGAGCCCTTCTTCAATGTTGAAGAAGGGCTCAAAATGAGCCTATACAGTTTATTACATGCTCAAAAACAGATTATACACAAGCCAAACATACTATGCAAGATTATGGCATAAAGAGGGCTAATGAAGGAAGTGCTAGCTACTGTCCTCAAACAGCAAGAGGTCCTCAATCAAACATGAAGAGGACCTCAAAATATGATGATTTGAAGTTTAGGTCGGAGCCCAAAGATGCGAGAAAATACAGCTTAGATATGAAGCAAGAAAAGGCTAGAAAGGGGAAGAAAATGACTCACCCTTGTAGAGTAGCAAACCAGCAGGTTTTGATCCAAGGAAATGAGCGCTTCTAGCCTCTGCAAAACAGCCCCAAGTTGCTGGAAAGGAGCAAGGGTGCCTTGTGCTATGAGTTGGTGAAGGAATGGCCCAAGAACAAGGGTGTTTGGAGGCTTGGATGGGATAGATATAGAGAGAGATGGGGATATATGTATATATCCTCTGGTTTTTTTGTTCAAAACCTCCAACCTCTTGCAATGGGAGAGAAGGGCTCTTTATATAGGCAATGGACTAAGCTCCAAGCTTCTCCAAGAAGCTAAAGCAAAGGGGCAAAGGGTGCAAGGCTTACTTGAGAAGCTTGGACAGCTGGTAGGCTTCTTGAGGAAGCCAAGACAAGGGGTCAAGGCTTCCTCAAGAAGCCTTGAGCAAAGGGTGCACCAAAAGGGGCCAAAAGGTGGTTAAAGGGATAACTGATAGCTGCGGGTCTCAAATGGCCGAGAGCCCTTCAACAAAGTTGAAGAGGGGCTCAAAATAAGACACTTTGTAGTTTACAACCAAGTCCAACACAGCCCATAAGTACGCCTAAAATACCGTGCAAAACAGGCCTAAAAAGAGGTAAAGAGACAAGTGACAGATGGAGATGTCAAACAGTAAAAGGTCCTTAATCAAACATGAAAAGGACCTCAAAATATGACTATCTCAAGTTCGGGTCGGGGCCCAAAAATGTAAGATGAGGGTTCGGGAGCCGAAACACGCAGTTCGGGGCCCCGAAAGTGGGCTGTTAGGCACCGGAAGTGGTGTCCGACCACGAAGTTGGTCCCTCGGACCACAGTGTCCCTCGAAAGGGAGGAAATAAGATGCATGCCAAAAATCGGGGCAAACAGGGGTGGTTAGACGGTCCCGAACCGAGGCATACGGCTTGACGGCTCCGAAAACCGGGAACCGGGCTCCGAAATGGGAAAAATGGCCTGCGACCACAAACGTAGCCTACGGCCACTGAGAGATGATCTACTAGACCTCTCCCTCCCCTCAGGAAGAGAAAACAGAGAAAACGGAGCCTGGTTCGCAAACCGAGGCAAAGCACAAAAGAGTCCGGAAGTCCGGAGGCAAGGCTTGCAGCCGGGACTCCGCAACCTCAGAACAAGCACAATATGCAACATCACCAAGCGCTCAATCGGTGACGTCTGAGTCTTAAGGTCGGTTAAAAATGGGGTGTCTACAGATATGGAGAAAGGGGGAGAGAAAAAGTTGCACAGAGAGAGAGAGAGAGAGAAAAGAGAGAGAGAGAGAGAGAGACATACCTTCAGGCGAAGTCGAGGATAGGTCGTGTTCACAGGGATGGTCTTCGAGGGCGAAGAAGAGTGTCTGCGTGCTGTCTCAAAAATAAAGGGGCTTTGGGAAAAAAACTGAAGAAATTTGAAAAAAAGGTAACCGGTTGAAGAGGTTCTCAAGATTCCTAATCAAATTATTCAGTGGCTGAGATTAATTTGTAAAAATCTAATGGCTTAAAATAAATGTGTATATGATGTGCACATCTTATTGAGGTGCACATCTTAACAGCTCCCTTAAAAAAATGACCATTACAAAATCCAATGGCAAAATGAAATCCATCTTGGTACCTCATGCTATTAAATCATAAAACTAATGTCTTAAACCTCTAATGACTGTTGTCTAATACATCAATCTATGTCAACTACATCAAAGGTCTCTCGAGTAGCTACATTAGGTCCTATGTTGTTTTTGAATTTTTGAATGCGGCTAACATATGCATTCTCTCATTCTGATGCACAAGGGTGATGGTGAACTCGCCAAAGCACAGCAATGGGAGGAACTGGATGACCGACCTCCAAAAATACCTGCATGGACATCCAAAACATTACATATCTTTACCAAATCCATCAAATTTGTAATTACACAAATATTAAACAACAATGTTCGGTTATTTCATAATTTATACCTGCACAAATGATTTCCATTGACAAGTCCAATGGCAATCTCGCGACGATCAGCTAGGGTTACTGGCAGTAATCTCAAAGGTAAAAATGTGAGACATTGTTGCAATGACAAGTGACACAAAACTACATTATAAAATGATGCAATAAGATGCCCCATGTCAGACATAGTCATCCAACGATCAAATCTTACGCGATTTTCAAAATATGAAAGGGAGTGTGTCAGCTCCTCAACCCTCTCATGCGACCCGTATAGTGCGACGTATTCATCTCTGTGATTATTCAATTCAAGTAGCAGATCACGCCTCACTTGCACCCAGTCATTCTCTCCAAGACCAAGTAAACCCGCAATAGCTCTAAAACCACAATTCATATCACCATTTACATCCTTCATTAACTTTATGAGTGGTATTAACATAGGCGGGAAGTCACCAGCATATGCACTCGGTAAACTTGTTCTTGTACGATATGTCTTTGTTTTCACATTCTGCTTCTTCTCATGCACTTTCGAAGCTCTTTTTTTCTTTGACTGACTAGAAGCTAATGTGCTCTAGCTATCATGGCCATCGTCAACCAACTCAAATGTACACGGGTCACGACGACAAGATATATCAATTTTCTTATGTCCTCGACGTGGATTAGGTTTCACATCAGGCTCAATAAGAAAAGTGCTCGCTGGATTTGCAATTTCCCTCAACTTCTTTAACATGTCCAATTGCGTGGCAATATCAGACTCATTGAACCGCTTCAAAATCATCTCAAGTTCTGGGATACAAATCAATTCCAATTTCTTAACCTTCGGATTATGCACACATATAGTAACTCACGGCCAATGTACATGTATGCTACTGAGTGGAATAGGACGGCCTTGTCTCATGTAATCTGTAGTCTCGTGAGCACAAGGTAAACAATGCGTGTGCCTAAGAACACACCCACATGCTGCAACATCAATTCTAACTGAATTTGCTCTCTTACTCTCTGCCAACACGTACTCCAATGCACAAATAAACGCATTACCTCAGAGCTCTCTAAATTGAGAAGGTTTGAATTGATGTTGCACAGTTGTCAAACTCTTCTCGAATGATGCTTTAACTTGAATGTGCTGCAACTCAAGTAGACAATGCATTTTTTAAAATGAAATCTCAAATATCGTTTGACTTGAACCTAATTGCCTTTTCAATCTAGTATGAGCACTCTCAACCCTGTTCATATAGATGTAAACAAAAATAGTCAAGCATAATAGTCAACCTGTAGACACCCCATTTTTGACTGACCTTAAGACTCAGACGTCATCGATTGAGCACTCGGTGATTGCGCATATTGTGCTCGTTCTGAAATTTTGGAGTTTCGGCTGAGAGCCTTACCCCCGGACCTCGGGACCCTTTTGTGTTTTGCCTCGGTTTGCGAACCAGGTCTTGTTTTCTCTTCCCGAAGGGAGGGAGAGGTCTCTTAGACCAGCTCTTAGTGGCCGTAGGCTACTTTTCGTGGTCGTGGGCCACTTTTCCCGTTTGGAGACTAGTTCCCGGTTTCCAGAGCCATCGGCCGTGCGCCTCGGTTCGGGACTGCTTAACTTTCTCCGTTTGGCACGGTTTTTGGCACACACCTTGCTTCCTCTCTCTATAGGGACACTGTGGCCCGGGAGACCACCTTTGTGGTCACACGCCACTTTCGTTGCTTAACAGCCTGTTTTTGGGGCACCCGGCCGCGCGTTTTGCTCTCCCGAACCCTCGTTTTGCATCGGTGTTGGTTCATTTTTGGCATGAACCTTGTTTTCATTGTTTGGAAGGTGGTACAAGGGTGGGAGACCACCTTTTCTCTTGGAGACCACCTTTCTCCCCGCCAGCCGGTTTTCTTGTCAGGAAGCTGGTCTCCTTAGTCTTTGAGCCACATTTACTGGTCTCTCACCATACCACTAGCTTGCATTCAATGTGGAGACCATCAAATGGGGCTGCCGACCACCTTTCATTGAGTTGGACCTTTTGAACTGGTCAGCCGACCAGGGGAAGTGGTCGGCCGACCACCTGAACTGGTCGGCCTACCTCCCCCAGTTTTGTCTCTGTGAGTTGTTGCCAACTGTGCCAGGTGGAAAGCACAAACTAGATCCTTCATACACGTGTATGGAGGATCTTCAACCTTGGTTTTTAGCTTCTTTGAGAAGCTTTGGTCTCTTTTGGCTATAAAGGAGGGCCTCCCCCTCCTTGGTGAGGGTTCAGATTTTGGTTAAGGCCAAAATATACCTCTCTCTATATTTCTACATTTTGGGTTCAAAAGTGTATTGTTCTTGCACCTTTGCACACCACCTCATAGCCTAACCCTTCCACCATTGCTTGGAGCTTCTTGGAGGCCATTTTCAGAGGTTAAGGAGTTGGGTTTTAGGTCCAGAAGTTGCTGTCTTGCTGAGCTTCAAGGGTAACACACTTTTTCCCTCTTTTAAGCTTTATTTTGATCCATCTCTTAGCCTTATTTGCATGCATATTTGAGCCTTGTTGTCAACTGAAAAAAGTCTTGTTTTGAGGTCCTTTTGATGTTTGTTTAAGGTCATTTTGTTGTTGGGCGTCATCTACCCCTTTGCATGCTCCATTTTGCCTTGTTTTGTGCCATGCCATAGGGCCTTTGAGCTAGTCCTTGCTTGGCCTTTTAGCCACTGAAATCCAGTGGATTTTCAGTGGTTGGCATGTGGTTTTGAGGTCCTAAATCAGAGAGGGGTGACCCTCTCTCTTTTGATCTTGTTTGCTTACATTTTGGCCTATCAAAGGAGCCTTCATTTTCACACCTCCAAGCCTTGTTTTAGGCCATTTTCAATGACTTTTAGGGCCTGCCTAGGCTCTGTCCAGAGTTGGTTTTGTCACCTTGGGTGTGTCTCTTGCATGTGTAGAATAACCTCTCTTATAGCCTATCAAAGGAGCATGACATTCTTGCATGCATTGATCATGTTTCAGTGGGTTTTTGGGCTTTATTTGGCATGTCATGTCTCTGACTTTTTCTGGTTTAGTGGCCTCTTGAATGCTTCATATGCTTGTAGTGTAATCCATGTTCACTAGCTCACATTGCATATTGTTTTGGCCCTTGATTCTAGCATATTTTGGCCATGTTCTAAATTGATTTTATTCATGATTTGGGCTGCCTTAGCTCTGTTTTAAGGTCCCATGGTCGAATGATGCTTGCCATGCATGCTTGTAGTGTAATACCCTTGCCTAGCTTTGAGTTTTGAAGCCTCTTGCATGCATAACTTGAGGTGCTTCTATGTTTTGGTATCATTGAGCATGATATTTTAGAGCGTATAAGGTTGCCATATTCTCATGTTTATCACTCTTTAAATACGTTTGAGAGTTGTGCTTGTATGCCTCATTTATGGACCATTGCATGAGCTTCATTTTTGTACCTTTCAAACCATCATCTTAGTCCATTTTGCTACTGTTTTGGGCCTGCATAGAGACTTTTTGGGGTTGGTTTGGTCATTTGAGCATTGCTTTGCATACCTTTAGTGTAATGCACTTCACTAGTTTCGGTATTTGAGCCATTCAACATGCATAACATGAGTTGTTTGCATGATTTGGGACCATTTTGTATGTCATTTCAAAGCTGGAACATGTGTTGTTGTATGCCATACTTCATCCTTTCCATGCTTTCATACGGTTGTATCTTGTGCCCTAGGCTTTGGGCCCTTGCATCTTGCATGTTTGCATGTGTTTTGTTGCCTCATTTTCATCATGTATGGCCACTGATTTGGGTGTGGCTGAGGCCCATTCATTTTGGTTTGAGTCCATTTTGCATTGAGTATGCCATTGTAGTTCATAGCATTGCATATGCCATGTAGTTCGTCGCATTGAGTATGCTCTTTGATATTCGCATTGTGTATGCTAGTCGCTTTTGTCATATTGTTGCATATGTTGTCTTGCATTGATTATGTGTGCATTAGCATTGTGCATTGTGCATGCCATTAGCCTTGTTAGGTTGTCCATGTTGCATTTCGTATTGGCATTGTGTATGCTATCATGTCCCTTGCATATTTTGCACGCTTAGTTGCATTGCATTAGGATTGCATGCTAGAGTTGCATTTGTGCCATGCCATGTTATTTGTTGCATTGTGTTTGGGATAGGAATTAGCCCAAACACGGGAAACGAGGAGCGTTTCATACTCGAAGTGATGAAATGCACCTCGATTCCCAGTCGCCGACACTCTTGACCACCCATGATGGAGTCGTTGGCTTTAGGTGCTTGCATGTGCATTCATTTCACATTGAGTCGTGCAATTTGACTCCTCGGCCATCATCCATCGGGATGCGTGATTGATGGCACGAGGATCGAGGACTACGCTCCCTAGAGCTTATGCAATGATAGGGAGAGTGGTCGGGCACACATATGTTGAAAATACTTTGCCTTCTCTCTCTCTTGCCTTTGTTGCAGGAAATGTAGAAACCAGGAGAAGAAACTGGCCGGCCGACCAGGTTTTTTGGCAGACCGACCACCTTTTCTGGTTTTCACCACCAAGGGTGGTCGGTTGGTGGTCTCCAATGCCTATAGCTGGTCGGTAGCCTTCCCCTAGATTCCCAGGGTGGAGTTTCATCTCCTTGGAGCTTTGTGCAAGTTTCTGAGTTCAATTGCAAACAAAGGCGAGTTGAGACATCGCGATGGATTTTTCGACAAAGCGACTCGAGCATGCATGCATCCTTTATCATTCAAAGCAAAGCTGAGGCAGCCCATTTTGCATAGTTTGCATGCTAGTTTAGTTATTTTGTTAATTAGCTAGTGTTGTGTAATAATTAGTTAATTCGATTCTGTATTATTTATTCAGACCCTCCGAGAGAGGGCAATGTTGTAATAAGTGTGTGTGTGTGTGTGATATATGTCTTCTAACCCCACGTCTTTCTCCCTTTTAGTTTTAGGGCACGTTTCAATTAGCATCCTTATGCTCGTATGTTTGCATCCATTCATCTGTTTTGCATGCACTGGGCTCGACGCATCATACTAACTGCATCGTATTTCAATTCCAAGTTGAATACATGTTACCTGTAGCATCTCACATGCCATCTTAGAATAGCCGAGCCTATCTTAGTTGCATTCTTGCATGTGTTGCATTAGGTATCTCAGCATAGTTAGGATTCACGCATGTTTTCTAATTAGCTTCTTTCTTTGGCTCGAGAGTAACGATAAGTGTTATGCTTTAGCATCCTTGCATGCGTGTGAGTGACTGCCATGATAGCATGCTTACCATGAGGCTATGTGCTTATGTGATATAACTGCCTGAATGCCTGTGGGTGAAGGTTGGATTACTTGAATTGGAACAATTCATTGAGTTTTAGTGTTTAAGCCCACTTGAGAGTGGCAAATCACCATGTTCTAAGCCCACTTAAGAGTGGCAAAATCCGCATTTTAGCCTACTTGCGAGTAGCAAACCGCTTTCAAAACAAACATGAAATGTTTTGTTCCAACTCAAGCGATCTAGTCTATACTTGTATGCTGTGTGCATCACATAGTAATCCTAGGCTAATAAACCGGAATAAGAACGCATGTGCTTTCAAAAACTAGATATCATGTTACTAGTGGCCGATCTTTGATCGGGCGAGCGGGGGTGCTCATTGCATGACCTTCCCCAATCGTACCCAAGTTCCCGAGCCGAAGCAACTTTGGTGATGACGAACACGTGGCCTTAGGCACGAGTCAGGGTTTCCTAAATTCCCCCAAAATAAAATATTTAGGTGGCGACTCTGTATCTCGCAAAGCAGTCCATGTTTGGGACTTCTTTCTAAAAATCAGTTTTTCAAAACGATTTGCCGGATTTGGACTCTTTGGTGTTTTATCGATCTTGCATTGCACTTTGTGAGATTAGATTCAGAACCGTGACATCGAGTCCGAACTGTAGTGAGCCCAATGAACAAAACGGGATTTTCCCGGGACGTTCGGGGACGTCTACAGTTTCTGGCGACTCTGCTGGGGATTTAGAGAACTTGACTCGAACTCATGATATCTTGTTTTGATTACACTTATGTGTCTCTTTGCATTGGTGCGCCTAGGACACCGTGTTTGCCATCTGTTATTCCTGAACGGTTTGTCGGAGGCTCGCTTTGAGAAGCGTGCCATAAGGCTGACCGGTTACGGCTCTGCCACGATGGGAACACAAACCCCGACTTTTACCGGGGCACCCTTTTTTACCATTCGACTTAGTGCATATTCGGAATCCGTAGTGACCATTCCAAACTAGGACAAGTTGTTCATCCGATTATAGGTTGTTTGAAACCGCTGCGTGCATAGTGAAACCCTAGCTCCTAACAAAATAGGACAGGGAAACCCTACCCCTCCATAGGGGTGTTTTGGCTCTCACTTGTTTGCTATGTGCTTTTAGAGTGTGTCTCTACAGGAATGCATGTATCAGTTTGCAAGTTTAGGCACCAGGCCTGCGGGCACCAGTGTTTTGAGAATCAGTATATCCGCGGGTACCAGATTCAGATTTGAGGCAGTGATTTGGAAACAATGACCAGTATTGAGAACAGTATATTCAGCTTACACATGCAACTGTGTGTTGTCATGCCGACTGTGTGTTGTGTTTATTTAAGCCGTTATGCTGTCCGTTTCTGGTTGTTTATTTCCTTATTATGCTTTATTTATCTTTTTGCTAGGTAGTTTAGCACAATTGCTTCCGACCAAGCAGATATTCCCAAGCACTCTGGACTAGAGGTCGTCGACTCCATCGATCTAAGGATCTGGTAGACGGACAACTAGTGTTCCATTCTTTACCCCCGGTGACTAGACGGAGGGCAGTTAGGCAAAGGATATCAGTTTAGCAGTCAGTTCAGAGGGCTTTGTCTACCCCACCTGAGTATAGTAGGGATCAGAGTTCTGTTTCTCCCGCAGAGAGGGAACAATATACCGGCAATAACTAGATCAGGGCAGTATGGCAGGAATCGAAGAAATGATGCGTCAGCTCCAGGAGAGCATGAGAACCATGCAGGAGGACGCTGCTCATCAAGCAGAATTTGCCAAACAGCAGGCCGTCGTCATGGCCCAACAGGCAAAGCTAATTACCCGGCTACAGCAGCAAACCGGAGCATCAGCTTCACACCAAGCTCCTCCCCCACCAAGAGTTCCAATATCCGGGGAGACGGCGAATGTCCAGAATGTCCAGGAGGATACAGACATCCCGACGGGGCCAGTTCGCCCCCGATTCTACCTCAACTATCCAAGGCACCCACTCCTATCAATCAACCGGATTCTCCCTTTGAATTCGAGGTGGACCCCACGGCATTAAAAGTGAGCAAGCTTGAAAAGCTGTTCAAGAAATCTCAAGGTGTGAAGTCCATCTCGGACATCGAGGATGGGTATACTGACGCAGCCGTGACGCTGCCGGACAGGATTTAAGATGCCACATATTGACCGCTTTGACAGGTCCGGGGATCCCATGGTGCACTACGGCTGTTTTCAGACATATTAAGGCCGATGGGCCTCACCAGACTACAGAAGCTTTCTTTATTCGGCCGGCCCTGTCGGGTGTGGGGCCATCTGGTACGCAAAACTGGAAGAGATATTAAGAGGAATTGGGATGAGATGGCCGAGGCTTTTGTCGCTCAGTACTCCTATAATACACAGATCGAGATCACAACCGTGATCTCGAGACGACTAGGCAGGAGCCTAAGGAGAGTTTTCTGATTTCGTAACCCGGTGGAGGGCCAAGGCCTCAATGATGACCACTAGGCCCACTGACAAAGATCAGATTCGAATGATTGTGCGCAATCTCCAGCCCAAGCTTATGCAGAAAATGATTGTTCTCCCCTTCCCCACCTTTTCAGATTTACATGAGATGGGGTACAAATTGAGGATGCTATGAAACAGGGTCTGATTGACCAAGACAGAGAGCAACCAAGGAGAACTTTCAACCGCCAACACGAATGCAGGCACAAGCAGTGCAGCAACTGCAGAGCTTCAGAAGTGAGCATGGTCACCACCAATCCCCCAAGAACCCTTGCAGCTACGCCATTCACCGGTGCGTCCGGTAGTAGTCACAAACACAGCTAGATACCCACCCAAAAGCCAAAGAACTTTCACTCCACTATACATGTCCTGTCCAAAGCTTTAGGAGTTTTAATCAGGAAAGGGCATTTGAAGCCCCTAGAGCTGCGGCCATTACCAGAAAAAACTTCCCCCCTCCCATAACCCAGCCAAATACTGCGCCTTTTACCAACAGCACGGTCATGACACCGACCAATGCTTCCGATTACGTCATGAGATTCAAGATCTCGTTGATAATAGGGTGATTGTGCCTCCAGAGAAACCCAATGTCACAACCAACCTTCTCCCACCACACAACCAAGCTCCACATCCCAAACGCATCAACTTTATCCAGACCGGGGTCATGTCATACGACCCCAGCATATATATCACCCCATCTCACCTACCCAAGCCGGAGGTGTTCCTTCCTAACAGCACTGACTTGTGCATGTTGGACATCTCCCAAACCCAACCCGAACCAATGGTGGTGGCTGTCAAAGACAAAATAGGGATGATTTCAGAGGAAAGTGGTATAGTGGATTCAGGGACGGAGGAATTGGGGAGCTTTGCTAAGGAGGTGTACAATTCGAGTGGCTACATTGTATCAGCAGGTCAGGATAGGCCGAATCTAGAATTGCCAGCAGGGGCAGAACTTTGTGTAATACAGGGGAAAGGACTTGATCAGGGGATAGATGACTTAACAGCTCTGGAAGGGGACATTGCTAACCTTCAGTTTTGCAACGAACAAGATCCGGGAGACACGATAGTCAACTGGTTTGATTTTGAGGAGTCAGCAGAGGTTACAGGGTGGCTTGACGACCAACCAGATATTGTTGAAGAATCTCAGCTGGAAAAGGGCCCGTCAGGGGTAAGGACATCAATTGTGGCCGGAAGGGCTGGGGATCAGAAGGCATCGCCGGGGAGCGCCGGTGCCAAGAATTTCGCTCGGGATCTGGGCATTTTGAATATAAGAGATGTTGAACAACAGACTGCATTGACGCGGCTAGAACGAGAAGGAATTGAAGACTTTGAGAGAGCCAAAAAAGCCAAGGCCCCTGTGGGGACTGAAAGTGTTGTGTGCACAAGAACAGAGGGTGCTGTGAGCACATGGACAGAAGGTACCGTGAGTACAAGGACAGTGGTAACGGAGCCGGACAGGTGTCTGTCGGCTGCCGATGGAATGTGATGGGAAGACGATAACCTATGTCTCGCCCATACTGATGAGGACTGGGGAAGCAATCAACCGGATGATACCTGGTATATTGGTGAAGTTGACCATATGACTAGGAGCGGGCGGTACTTCAAGCCCCCGCACCTAGACCAACCAGAGGCGTCCGGGAAGGACAAGAAGGCGGAAAAGCAGAAAGAGAAGCTACTTGAAGAAGAGGCCGTGCTAAAGCAGTTGAAAAAGATACAAGCAGACATCTCCATCTGGGGACTGCTTATGGCTTCGCGTGTTCATAGACAAGCTGTCCTATAGGCAATGGACAAGGCCAAACTCTCAATAGACAACACGCCTGAACAGCTGGTGGGATTGGTCTTTCCAGGAGGAGGTTCCCCGACGTTAACCTTTTTCTGACAAAGAACTGCCGCCTGAAGGCGCAAATCATAACAAACCGCTCTACATCTCTGTGGAATGTAGAAGCAAATGGATACCGGTGATTCTTGTCGATACAGGATCCGCTATTAACGTGTGCCCGTCAAGGACGGCATATGCAATCGGGTTGAAGCCCGCGGACTTCGTGCCAACAGCCCAGGTGATAAGGGCGTATGATAACACAAGCAGAGAGGCGATGGGTATTGTGAAAATTCAGACTCAGGTTGGTCTAGGACAACACGAGATTGACTTTCATGTCCTGGACGTTCCCGCAACCTTCAATTTACTCCTGGGGCGGCCGTGGCTGCACCAGGTGAAGGTAGTCTCTTCCACCTTGCACCAGATGTTGAAATACCCCACGGGAAGGGGTGGCTATTGTTTTCGGGAATTCGTCAATCCATCCGCCGCCAGAAGTGTCTACACCAGTTTTGGAAATCGAGCACGGCACGGAGGATGTGTTCCTATCAGGGTTTACCTTAGTCGAGGTTCGGATTGTACAAAACATCTTGGCTATTGATGAGGGGTTATATGTTAGCGCTCAATCAATGTACCTCATGAACAAGCTCCAACACATCCCCAGGATGGGATTAAGGAAGAGTGGCCGGAAGGGCATTGCAGTATCGGCCGAAGTGCCGCACAACCCACATACCTTTGGCTTGGGTTATCTGCCCACCAAAGAGGATTGGGTGAGGAAAGGTAAGGTAAGGAGATGGCTGGGAGAGCCAGAGCGAAAGCAGGGCGGGGAAGCCTTTTGAGTTGATGCACCGACCCATCCAGGGTACCCTAAACGGACGCTTCGTCTGGGGGGGGAGGACTTTCCATTTTGTGGCTTCCAGAGCCATGGCTGAATGCCGAGAGGAGGCGCCTGCCGGGGTTTGAGATCTTCTTTGACCTACAGTTATCCGGGGATGATGTTGCCGAGGAGCAGACAGACCATCAGCTGAGGTTGAGCAGAATGAGAAAGTGGATTCTGAGAGCACCGAAATTGAAATGGGGGTAGCGCTGGCTTGTCTACTTTCAGATCCTCCGATCGTACAGAAGTGCTTGGGGGATAACTTCGGTGTCCATGATTGGGAATGAAACGGCTGCGAGAGCCACCTTCAAGCATTTTGGATGCATCCATCGCACCCTCCTCATCTGGCAGTACGAGGAGGGATTTTTGTCAAGCAGCACCGGGTCAGGTAGTGAGCCGGAATCTGATTCCACCGAGTCTGTAGAGTCGGAATCAGGTTCCAGCTCGTCTGAGTCTGAGTCTGGTATTCCTGGGGGTGACAACCCGGATGCCACAGTCCTGTCTAGGTCGTCTTTCTCTTTCTCTTTTGAGTCTGTTGTAACAGAGGAATCGGACGATTTGGATGTGCTTAATGAGAATGGAATAGCTGTGGTTTCTGAGTACTTTTCTGTGCCTTTGATTTATTGTATTAATCAGGACTTTCAAAATTTTGATGAAAATGACGATGAAGAAATTCCTCCGGTTTTACAACGTCTAATTGATCAAGAGCAGGAGAGATTTGTTAAACCCTTGGTTGATGAAATCACTACAGTTAATGTGGTACTGAGGAGGACCCGCGGCTGGTCCAGATCGGGTCCACGTTGTTTTCGGAGGAGCGCGAGCGCTTAGTCGCTTTATTAAAAGACATGCCTGGAATCGATCCTGAGATTGTACAGCACCGGATCCCTCTTGACCCCGAGGCCCGGCCCGTTAAACAAAAACTCAGAAGGATCCGCCCGGACTGGGCTCTCAAGATTAAAGAAGAGGTCACCAAGCAAATTGACGCAGGGTTCCTACTGGTATCTGAGTACCCAACTTGGTTAGCCAACATTGTTCCGGTGCCAAAGAAGGATGGCAAGATCCGGGTATGCGTGGATTTCAGGGATTTGAACAGAGCCAGTCCGAAGGACGACTTTCTTTTACCGCATATCGACGAGTTAGTGGACTTTACAGTGGGGCATGCTTTGCTTTCGTTCATGGATGGCTTTTCAGGCTACAACTAGATTGTAATGGCACCCGAAGACTGGGAGAAGACTGCTTTCACCACCCCGTAGGGACCTACTGTTACAGAGTGATGCCATTTGGGTTGAAGAATGCTGGAGCTACATATCAACGGGTCGCGACCACGATATTACATGACATGATCCACAAAGAGGTTGAGATGTGCGTGGACGACATGATTGTCAAGTCCAAAGAAAGAGAGGGTCACTACGCCGCCTTGCAAAAGTTCTTCCAAAGGATCAGAGAATTCCGGTTGCGGCTGAATCCTCAGAAGTGTACGTTCGGTGTTATAACAGGGAAAATGCTGGGGTTCTTGATTACACAGAGAGGTATCGAAGTTGACCCTTCCAAAATCAAGGCCATCTTAGAAATGCCACCACCAATGACTGAAAATGAGGTGCGAGGCTTTCTGGGTAAAGTGCAATTCATAAGACGGTTTATTGTAAAATTAACCTTGACTTGTGAACCACTCTTTGGTCTCCTGAAGAAAGGAAAGAAATTCCAATGGGACGGTCGATGCCAAGCGCTTTTTTGAACAGATCAAGCAATACTTACAGAACCCACCCGTGTTGTCACTGCCTGAGCCGGGAAACCGTTGATTTTGTACCTTTCAGTAACTGAAACTACAATGGGCTGCATGCTTGCGCAGGAGTCTGAGGACAAGGTGGAGAGAGCTATCTACTACCTGAGCAAGAAGATGTTGGAATACGAGACCCGCTACACTCCACTCGAGAAGGCTTGTTTGGCCTTGGTATGGGCTACCAGAAGCTGCGGCACTACCTATTAGCTCACTCTGTAATGTTGGTTTCAAGATTAGATCCCATCAAATATCTCTTCGAGAAACCAGCACTTACGGGTAGTTAGCCCGCGTTTGCTTCTGCTTTCGAATTCGATCTGAAGTATGTGGACTCGCAAGTCAGTAAAGGAGAGCGGTATAGCGGAGTTCCTAGCCGATCACCCAGTTGAAGGGGATGAAACAGTCGAGTACTTATTCCCAGATGAGGCTATTTTGCATATTGACGATGAGTTTTGGACGATGTATTTTGACGGAGCGTCAAACCAGTACGGGTATGGGATAGGGGTGTTGCTGATGCACCCGACAAGTCCCGTATCCCTCTAGCATTTAAACTCCGGTTCAAAGTCTTGAACAACGAAACAGAGTATAAAGCATGCATTGCTGGTTTAAAGCCCGCCCTAGAACTAGGGGCAAAACGGTTGGACGTCATCGGGGACTCGAACCTGGTCGTATCTCAAGCTAAAGGAGACTGGAAAGTCAAAGAAGAAAAGATGAGAATCTATCATCAGACCTTGGACTTGTTGATTCCTCGGTTTGAGAAGCTGAACTTCGCTCATCTGTTAAGAGAGAACAACAGGTTCGCAGATGTACTAGCAACTCTATCTTCCATGATAGACATTCCTTTTGGAGTCCGGATGCGTCTGATCATCATTGACCAGAAGTTTGCGCCGGCCTACGAGTCGATTGCTACCATAGAAGAGGTTCAAGATAAGAACCCCTGGTATTACGATGTCTGGAACTTCTTGGAGAAAGAAGCGTATCTACCAGGGGCAAATGCCAAGGATAAAAGGGCAATCAGAAGAATGGCTGCTCAGTTCATCATCTGTGGGGGTAAATTGTACAAGAGAGGTCATCTGGGAATGCATAAACTGTGTGTCGATGCCGAAGAATCGAAGAGCCTGATGGAGGCCATCCATAGAGGAGAGTGTGGAGCGCACATGAGTGAGGTGATACTAGCTCGAAAGATTCTCAGGCAAGGTTACTATTGGTCCACCATGGAGGAGGATTGTATCGGCTTTGTTCGGCGATGCCACAAATGTCAGATCCATGCAAACCGCATGAACATCCCACCGTCGAAGCTATACAATATGACTTCGCCATGGCCATTTTTAGTTTGGGGAATCGATGTGATCGGGGCTATCACTCTGAAGGGGTCTAATGGGCATGAGTTCATTCTGGTCGCAATAGACTATTTCACAAAGTAGGTTGAGGCCCAATCTTATGCGGTATTGAAGGCTTCACATGTTGCGAAGTTCATCAGAAACAAATCTATCGCTACGGGGTCCCGAACGAGATCATTTCAGATAACGGTTCCCACTTCAAGAAGGAAGTGATTGACTTGTTGGAAAACTACAACGTGGCTTTTCATAAGTCATCCACATATCGGCCCAGAGACCAACGGAGCAGTTGAGGCCGCCAACAAGAACATCAAACACATTTTGCAGAAGATGGTGGAAACCTACCGGGACTAGCCAGATAAGTTGCCATTTGCTCTATGGGGCTACCGGACTTCAATTAGAACTTCTACTGGGGCGACTCCGTATTCATTAGTTTATGGGATGGAGGCCATTCTACCTATTGAAATTGAGGTTCCGTTATTAAGAGTGCTGGCTGAGTGTTAGATAGCCGAAGCAGATTGGCAGCAGAGTAGATTTGAAGAACTCATGCTCTTTAATGAAAGAAGACTGAAAGCACTGTACCATGTTCAAGATTATCAACGACGAATTGCCAAGGCTTTTAACAAGAAGGTTAAGTCCAGGAATCTCAAAGAAGGAGATTTGGTACTCAAGGACAATCGAGCTCCCATCCACGACCCTAGGGGCAAGTTCAGACCCAATTGGACTGGTCCCTACATAATTAAGTCTATCTGGTCAGGTGGAGCTGTCATTTTGATGGACCTAGATGGCCTAGAGTTCTCACAGCCGATCAATATGGACAAGTTGAAGAAATATTACCCCTGAGAGGCTCGCTAGGCCGAAAACCCGAAAGGGCGACCTAGGCAAAAGTTAGAGCATGAAAAATTTGAAATTACAAAAACTAAGCTCGCAAGGTTGAAAACCCGCAAAGGGCGGCCTTGGCAAAAGTTAGAGTGTAAAAGGTGAGGGTTAATACACGAGTGAACCTAAGCCGAACTATGTAAGGCTTGATTCCCATCTTTGGGATACGTAGGCAACTTCATCCTGAAGTCCAGCCATAAACTTTTCCCCAATCAACTTTGTCCATTTGATCATCTCGGTCATCTTTGTCTATTCAGCATTCAAGAGCTTCGGTTATGATCTCCGATGCAGTGCTATTCAGACTAGGGGCAACTTTCCAGTTGCTGGGATCCGGGGTTGTGCATCTCAGTGACAGATCACAGGCATGTCCAGTTCTGATCCATATCGAAAATGGTTTTGAAAAGTTTTAATAAAAGTAGATTTTGCTCAAATTAATCCTTTTATGACTTAGACCATTTTTGGACCAAACGAAAAATTTTCAATACCCACAACCTCCAATTATATTGATTTCAGTACAGAGTTCTCCTGCTCTTGCATACAAATTGAAGTTGCTTTTTATTACATTCATAAAGAAAACTTGAAAGTTCTGATTAAAACAATAAATTCGGGGCATAGATAAGTCAGGTGTTCCTGCGCCCCCTCCCAGAGCTGGTCGAAGCTTCTGATGCCAAGCTGGGCCCAACTGTGCCTCTTCATTGAGCCAATCTACGCACTCGTCAGACAAAGTGCAACTGAAAGTGGGAGCAGGGGCCAGGAGCTCTCTAGTCCTTCATGCTGTGGCATACCGAGCAAGCTGCGCGCCTCGGACCGGAAATGCAGCTGGGTATTCTATCCCCTCTGCCGGGCAAATCTGATTATGGCCAAACTGGCGCTGGAACCGGAAAGGAAAGTAGAACACGCAGTGTGTCAGGCCAATCAACTGAATCCCAGGCTGCCGGGACATGCTATAGCTCATTGCCGATAAATTGAGCCAAGGACAGCGCCAAGCAATGCGGTCTGCAGACAAATTGCACATCCAGTCAAACCACCATCCCTCATCAAGGGCATCAACTAGGTGACGTTGGAAGAAGTAGCCGCGAGCTGAGTATGTTGGGCAAGATCCACAACCTGCAACTTATCCATCAACCACACCTGGGGAGGGATGAAAAATGAGAGATTAAAAAATAAAGAGATGTACGATGAGAGAAAAGTGAGAAAAGGGCTTTGTGAGAAAAACCGAGCTTGAGGGCCAAGTGATGTGAGCAATATATATGTGAGATAGGGTGGGAAACATTACCTGCAGCAGTAGTAGACTCCTCGTAAATCTGGTCGTCTCTCGGCGATGAAAAGCATCCAAACCCATCAATGTCTCGGCTAATGACATGGCAATGCAGCTTTTGCCCTCCCTTAAGCCTTGGGCAACCTCGATCAACCGGACACTAGATCCTCCAGAGCCTGAGGCAAGCAAGAAATGAGATAGCATGCACAAACAAAGGGCATGTCGCCGAAAGCCTTGCCAATGATGGTTACCACGGTCACCGGCATCGAAAAACCGACAAATCAAACTCGGAATATCCAGCATTCCGTCACAAATCAAAGATCAAGCGTCATGCATAGTGAGCCCACACATTCGCCCTAAGGCTTGGGCGTGGCCGAAGCAAAATTGGGGCAAGATTTCTTCGTTGCGCTCGGATTCCATCAAAGCTTGGAAATCTTCGAAGGTAGGACACACCTCTTGCCCGCCAAAGCTAAAGACATATTACCGGATTCCAAAACCTTGCCGCGGCATGGAGAAACGGAAAGTGCAGCGGAGTGCGACTCAGCGTGAATAGTGCATTTATGCCGAAGCCCCGGAAGTTCAACTTTTCCGAGCCATCTAAAGTAGCAATCCAAGCTGTGAGACTTTGTATGAGAAATGCCTCCATTTTGATGCAAAACTGAGATGAAATAAGAGAACCACGAAGCTGGAACTTTTATGGAGGATAAGGCACTGTTCGGGAGACACGTGTCAAAAATCTGGAGGTCGCCGGGCCAACTGGTCGGCCGACCACTTTTTCTGGTCGGCCAGCCAGTTTTTCTGGTCAGCCGACCACCCCATTGGTCTCCAAGGCAGAAAGTTGGTCGGCCAGCCTTCTCTGGTGGTCGGCCATGGAGGAAAGTTGGTCTTTGCTCTTTTCCTAGTCTCTAGAAGGGAGCTCCTAGCATTTCCATGTGTTGGGAGTGTTGAAGGTCCGAGTCTACCTCTGTTTCGGGTGCGTTCTGTCGCCCGGTTTGTCCGAAGTGCATTTGCTTATCGAGTTGTTGCTCTTTATTTATCGAGTTGTTGTTTAAGTTTTGTTTATCGAGTTGTTAAGTTTGCTTATCAAGTCGTCGAGTTTTGTACATCGAGTTGTTACTCTCTGTTTATTAACATTGTCGTGTTTTGCTTATCGAGTTGTAAACTTGCTGAGGTTTTGTTGTTTCTTAGCAAGTTAAGTTATTTAGTTTGTTGTGTTGGTTCACTACCTGACTTGGCAATACACGGTGCTCAATTTCCATTCAATCTCATTTTTGTGAAAAATGATGCGATGCGATGCTAAGAATACAAAAGACAACACGTTTTGAACAAAAAGCTGTTTCATTCCATCATAGCTTCTTTTGTTACAACATTTTACAACAGGGTACAAGTTTTAAAGAAAATAAAACTGCCTAAAGCTAATGTGCTACAACTACTAGTAAAAAAGGAAAATAAAGCAGGAACATCTGCATCAGTGCTCTCAAGCTCAAGAATAGGAGGCCTTCTTCGTCCTCTTTGGCTGAGAAGTCCCTACACCACCTCCACCAGCACCACCATCTGAATCGGAGCTGCTGTCCTCGGAATCCTCCCCGGCATCACCTCCACTCTCAGAGCCGGAACCAGAGTCCTCCTCTCTGCCTGCGGATGTCTCCGACTGAGGATGCGCAGACTCCTCCTCCTCGCTAGACTCCGGATCATCTCTAATAGGTGCTCTACGCCTGCCTCGGCTACGAGTCGAATCCCCTCTCTCAGCTCCTCGAGAAGGCCTGGATGGCTCAGCCTGTAGCGGTGGCATCTGGAAAAAAAAAAAAAAAAAAGAAGAGAGGACAATTTGAATACATTAGCCAATATGTATACCAGATGTAGAGACAAGAAAGCTACATGGAATGAGTGTATGCAGATATGATATGAATGTGTGTGTGTGATCATGCTGCTCATGCGCTCAACTCAATGCAGCGAATGGTCAAATTCAACATGTCATGGTCAGAAATTCATACATGTCCAGAAGTATGATAAATGCAAGGAAATTGAAAAGTACCGAAACACCGGCGATGAACAGCTGCGTCTCCCTCCGCAGGACCATGCTCTCGAGTGAGGCCACCACTCTGAGTAACCCGTCACAATACTTAATAGGAGGCTGCAGATGCAAGTGCAAGTTATCAGTGAATGAATAAATGTCCAAATATCCGAGTGATAAATCAAAACTATAAAGCATACCGGTGGCGAGTAAGGGTCTCTGACGTATCGGTGATCAGGCAATGGGGGCTCCAATGGAATCGGGTAGGATGTCCCATACCACCAACCTGTCAGCTCGGTCGGAAGATCTGGCCACCCAGCATGCTGGTAAGTCGAGGGAATCGGGGGAATCTGTCAAGCCTCACCTCTCGATTTACCGGCCCTGCTAGTCGAAGGAGCATCTGCACCCCGGGCTCGAGCTGACGATGATGCACCAGCAGCCCTCCTCGCAGGAGTACGGATACCTGTCAGTGGCGGCATCAGGTACGTATGGCGGTAAGTCGCATACTCCCCCTCCTCCGTGTGCAGAATTGCATCAGTACCTAACATAGCGACGTCGACCTCCTCGGGAGTGAGTCCCTCAGTGAACCGCATGTCCACTGGAGGTGCTGAGGGAATACTCTGACCAGGGATGCCCATCGTCTGACGCATAAAGCGATCCCCCAGAAACTAGGCCCTGCCAACCAACCCCTCAAATAAAGTTTTGTATAGAGAAGAGGCCCACCCCCCAGGGAATCGGAAACGGATATCTCCTCCCAAGGGCGCCCAGGGCTGCCAAGTGATCTGCGGATAACCAGTGCATGAGCTGATTAGATATCGTAAATACGCAAGATGAATCAAAGCTGAAAACATGACGAAGTGAGAGTTCTGAATTACCTCAGTCACCCGTACCGTATCAAAGAACTGTCGCAGGTAGGGCAGAGTCTCTCGAGCCCTCGGCCGGTACCGGCCCTCAAATACATGAGAGTAAGGAATCATAAGAGGCACCTCCACCTCGAGCTCCGGGGCTAGCGTCGAAAAGTATGCGAAAACCCATAGCTGCGAAAAACAGGGCAATAGCCATCAGAATACAGAATGTACAGAGAATACAGAATGTACAGAGAATACAGAATGCTGAATGCATAATATGAATACAGAATGGAGAATACAGAATGCTGAGTGCAGAATGTAGAATACCAAATATAAGGTGTGCCGTGCGCAGTGTACAACTAATGAAAAACAGGAATGTAAATCAAGAGGGCAGAAAGTACCTCCCAGGCTCTCCAGTAGCCACCAACTATGTTCCCCCGCCCGCGAGAGGTCGCACTCATGTAACAGTAAAGGGTAGCGAAGCCGGCGCCACCCTAGTCATACTGGCTGACCTGTGATAGGTCCACTAAAGCACTAAGCAGATACAGTCCAACTGTGTTCCCCCTGTCGGAGAACAAAGTGGTCCCAAGGAGGAACATCAAAAACCCTCGAGCGTACTGCTCTATCTCCTCGAGAGTCTCGGGCATAGTCCCCCTGTACTGCACGGGAAACCAGGTGTGCCTGACTCTACCCAAAGATCTATCAATCGGCGGGCGGGCTCCCAGCAGATGAATCCAAGCCGCCTCCCACTCGCCCATGTCTGCGTCGTAGAGGACCGGTCGGCCGGCCACATCAAGGCCAGTCAGCATGGCAAAGTCAAACGGGGTCATCGTCATATCCCCGGTAGCCGAAAAGTGGAATGAGTTGGTGGTGTCCCACCATCTCTCCACAAGTGCCCCCATCAAGGTCCTACTCGCCGGGTAACGTGATAGCCCCGCGCAGAAGGGTCCAAACCCTGCCTCGTCAACCATATGACGAACGGTATCTGGGAGCTCCGCATACCACTCCCTAGCGACGATCGAGCCATAACCTCGCGTAGAACGAGAAGATACCTGCATTCAGAATTAACAGATGTATTCAGTTTTCAGAATGAGATGAATGAGCTGCGTGCAAATGAAGTAAATGGACTGTATGTTCAGTATGAGCTGCGTGCAAATGACGTAAATGGACTGCGTATTCAGTACGAGCTGTGTGCCCAAAGAACGAGTTGTATGCCCGAGACAAACTATGTGATAAGAAATGAACCGTGTGTTCAGAACAAGCTGTGTGCCAACTTAACAAAATACTGTGTTGTGAGCTGCGTGCCGAATAAGCAGAAGTATGGTGTGTGAATGTGTTCAGAACAAGCAGATAAAAAATACATAACGAAACCATGGAATGTGCAGGAAATGTAGAATACATTGCAGAAAATGTAAAAATGAAGTACGTACCTCTCGCGCCTGATGAGAGAGATGACTCTGGCTCCCGTAGTAGCAGATCCACGGGTGCTCGACGATCAAAGTCAGTAAAGTGATAGAAAGTGGTCGGAAGTAGGACGTGCTCCTGAGGATGATACCTCTCGGGGTCGAAAGGCCGAACTCTCGGAGGCAGTGACATGATGTCCGGCTCACCCCCGACATGCGGATGACCTTCACCATGATGAAAATGATCTGTCATCTGAAGAAATCTGCAAAAATGAGCAAAAATGAGAGAAATGAGCCAAAATTGCAAAAAGTCAACAAAAGTCAACAAAAGTCAACTCTCGGGAAAGGCAAAAGTCAACAAAAGTCAACTCCTGAGAAAATGTGCCAAACTTCGAGACAAACATACCTTAAGTGGTGAAAATGTAGAAAGAAGCTCCGAAATCAAATTTTAATCGGTTCAAAGTAAAGAGAACCGAAAGTTTTTGCGAAACAACTTTGCGTGGGGCGTTGGAAAACGCGTATAAAGTGCAGATCTGAGGGAGAAAATGGTCTAGGAAGGAAGAGGGACTGATTTCGGACTTGGAGTTGTGAGCAACAGTGTTTGGGATGTGTGTACTTAAAGATCCAAGCATGAAAAGACAAAACTGCCCCGGGTTTAGCAAAGTGGTCGGCCGACCAGATTTTATGGCTGGCCGACCACCCTGTGAGCAAAAACTGGTCGGTGGCCCTCCTGGGTGGTCTCCAAGGTCTCTTTGTTCTCCCTAAAAATTTTGGTGGTGATTGGAGTCCCCGGCTCTCAAGAAAGTACAAGGAAAGTGCACTTTTCGGTGCGAAATGTCTCCGCGGGAACTTCGATTCAAGTATTCGAAGTGTGACTTGTTGTTATTCGCCAAGAGCAAGGTGTATCCTTTTGAGTACGTTGTAACCCCTCCAAGAGGTGAATCGGAGGTTGCGTTTGAGTTGCCCTCTTTGAGGCTTGCACTTCTTTACTCAGCGTTTTGTTTCAAGCATGCTATTAAAGTTATACCTCTCCTGCATTGTTATGCACTTTCTGTGCTTGCGTTGTCGTGCATGCCATTTCTACTTCACACATTGCATGCGTTGTCGCGTATGCTTTACTTACATGTATTCAATTTCTACTTCACACATTGCATGCATTGTCGCGTATGCTTTACTTACATGTGTTCAATTCCTGCTTCACACATTGCATGCGTTGTCGCGTATGCTTTACTTACATGTGTTCAATTTCTGCTTCACACATTGCATGCGTTGTCGCATATGCTTTACTTACATGTGTTCAATTTCTACTTCACACATTGCATGCGTTGTCGCGTATGCTTTACTTACATGTGTTCAATTCTTGCTTCACACATTGCATGCGTTGTCGCGTATGCTTTACTTACATGTGTTCAAATTCTACTTCACACATTGCATGCGTTGTCGTGTATGCTTTACTTACATGTGTTCAATTTCTACTTCACAAATTGCATGCGTTGTCGCGTATACTTTTACTTACATGTGTTCAATCCTGTTGCACACATTGCATGCGTTGTCGCGTATGCTTTACTTATATATGTCTACATCTTGCTTTCAACATTGTATGCGTTGTCGCGTGTACTTCACTTACATGTGTTTATGCCTCAATTGCATTGTTATGCACTCCTCACCTGCGTTGTCGTGTACATTTCACTTGCATTATCATGCTTGTTTCAATGGCATTGTTATGCATACTCTACCTGCGTTGTCACGCACCCTTCCTGCATTGTTATGCACATCTCGCTCGCATTGTTATGCGTCACAATTAGGTCGCATTGTTATGCACCTCTCCATATGTGTAACGCACTTTTCATTTACATTGTTACGCACGTTTCTAACAATATTGTACCTGTAAAGTTTCTTTCTTTTACAGACACGATATTGTATGTACGGTTCATTTGAAGCTGGCGCGACCAGACGGACCAGATGGTATTGTTCTCCGCGTGAGATGTAACGAGAATTGAATAATTCTTTTACATCCTTTCTGCATTGAAATGTAGTTTGATTTGCATTCTTGCTTAAAATCATTGCATTTATTGTGTATATTTGCTTCATTACAGCTTTCTTTGCATGATCATAAGTTATACTCGGCTTTGTGCATACCCTTTGCATTTTGCCCCTGCTTGCAGGCACTTCTCTTTGTTTATCTCGTCTGTTTGTCTAAGTCTTCGGCCTTGTCAAAAATGGGTCGTCTCTGGGCTTTGACATTCACTCCCGTCACTTATGACTTTCGAGTTCTGTCAAAGAGGGGCAACTGTAGAAACCCCATTTTTGACCAACCTTAAGACTCAGACGTCATCGATTGAGCGCTTAGTGATTGCGCATGTTGTGCTCGTTCTGAAGTTTCGGAGTTTCGGCTGAGAGCCTTACACCCGGACCTCGGAACCCTTTTGTGCTTTGCCTCGATTTGCGAACCAGGTCTTGTTTTCTCTTCCCGAAGGGAAGGAGAGGTCTCGTAGACTAGCTCTCAGTGGCCGTAGGTTACTTTTCGTGGTCGTAGGCCACTTTTCCCGTTTGGAGACCAGTTCCCGATTTTCGGAGCCGTCGGCCGTGCACCTCGATTCGGGACCGCTTAACTTTCTCCATTTGGCACAGTTTTTGGCACACACCTTGCTTCCTCTCTCTAGAGGGACACTGTGGCCCGGGAGACCACCTTTGTGGTCGCACGCCACTTTCGTTGCTTAACAGCCTGTTTTCGGGGCACCCGGCCGCGCGTTTTGCCCCCCCGAACCCTCGTTTTGCATCGGTGTTGGTTCATTTTTGGCATGAACCTTTTTTTCATTATTTGGAAGGTGGTACAAGGGTGGGAGACCACCTTTCTCCCCGCCAGCCGGTTTTCTTGTCAGGAAACTGGTCTCCTTGGTCTTTGAGCTACATTTACTGATCTTCCACCATACCACTAGCTTACATTCAATGTGGAGACCATCAAATGGGGCTGCCGACCACCTTTCATTGAGTTGGACGTTTTGAACTGGTCGGCCGACCAGGGGAAGTGGTCGGCCGACCACCTGAACTGATCGACCTACCTCCCTCAGTTTTGTCTCTGTGAGTTGTTGCCAGCTATGCCAGCTGGAAGGCACAGACTGAATCCTCCAGACACGTGTATGGAGGATCTTCAACCTTGGTTTTTAGCTTCTTTGAGAAGCTTTGGTCCCTTTTGGCTATAAAGGAGGGCCTCCCCTTTCTTGGTGAGGGTTCAGATTTTGGTTAAGGCAAAAATATACCTCTCTCTCTATATCTCTACATTTTGGGTTCAAAAGTGTATTGTTCTTGCACCTTTGCACACCACCTCATAGCCTAACCCTTCCACCATTGCTTGGAGCTTCTTGGAGGCCATTTTCAGAGGTTAAGGAGTTGGGTTTTGGGTCCAAAAGTTGCTGTCTTGCTGAGCTTCAAGGGTAATACACTTTTTCCCTCTTTTAAGCTTTATTTTGATCCATCTCTTAGCCTTATTTGCATGTATATTTGAGCCTTGTTGTCAACTGAAAAAAGTCTTGTTTTGAGGTCCTTTTGATGTTTGTTTAAGGTCATTTTGTTGTTGGGGGTCATCTACCCCTTGCATGCTCCATTTTGCCTTGTTTTGTGCCATGCCATAGGGCCTTTGAGCTAGTCCTTGCTTGGCTTTTAGCCACTGAAATCCAGTGGATTTTCAGTGGTTGGCATGTGGTTTTGAGGTCCTAAATCAGAGAGGGGTGACCCTCTCTCTTTTGATCTTGTTTGCTTGCATTTTGGCCTATCAAAGGAGCCTTCATTTTCACACCTCCAAGCCTTGTTTCAGGCCTTTTTCAGTGACTTTTAGGGCCTGCCTAGGCTCTGTCTAGAGTTGGTTTTGTCACCTTGGGTGTGTCTCTTGCATGTGTAGAATAACCTCTCTTATAGCCTATCAAAGGAGCATGACATTCTTGCATGCATTGATCATGTTTCAGACAGTTTTTGGGCTTTATTTGGCATGTCATGTCTCTGAATTTTGCTGGTTTAGTGGCCTCTTAAATGCTTTATATGCTTGTAGTGTAATCCATGTTCACTAGCTCAGATTGCATGTTGTTTTGGCCCTTGATTCTAGCATATTTTGGCCATGTTCTAAATTGATTTTATTCATGATTTGGGCTGCCTTATCTCTGTTTTGAGGTCCCATGGTCGAATGATGCTTTCCATGCATGCTTGTAGTGTAATACCCTTGCCGAGCTTCGAGTTTTGAAGCCTCTTGCATGCATAACTTGAGGTGCTTCTATGTTTTGGCATCATTGAGCATGATATTTCAGAGCGTACAAGGTTTCCATATTCTCATGTTTATCACTCTTTAAATGCGTTTGAGAGTTGTGCTTGTATGCCTCATTTATGGACCATTGCATGAGCTTCATTTTTGTACCTTTCAAACCATCATCTTAGTCCATTTTGCTACTGTTTTGGGCCTGCATAGGGACTTTTTGGGGTTGGTTTGGTCATTTGAGCATTGCTTTGCATACCTCTAGTGTAATGCACGCCATTCAACATGCATAACATGAGTTGTTTGCATGATTCGGGACCATTTTGTATGTCATTTCAAAGCTGGAACATGTGTTGTTGTATGCCATACTTCATCCTTTCCATGCTTTCATACGGTTGTATCTTGTGCCCTAGGCTTTGGGCCCTTGCATCTTGCATGTTTGTATGTGTTTTGTTGCCTCATTTTCATCATGTATGTCCACTGATTTGGGTGTGGCTGAGACCCATTCATTTTGGTTTAAGTCCATTTTGCATTGAGTATGCCATGTAGTTCGTCGCATTGAGTATGCTATTTGATATTCGCATTGTGTATGCTAGTCGCATTTTGTCATATTGTTGCATATGTTGTCTTGCATTGATTATGTGTGCATTAGCATTGTGCATTGTGCATGCCATTAGCCTTGTTAGGTTGTCCATGTTGCATTTCGTATTGGCATTGTGTATGCTATCATGTCCCTTGCATATTTTGCACGCTTAGTTGCATTGCATTAGGATTGCATGCTAGAGTTGCATTTGTGCCATGCAATGTTATTTGTTGCATTGTGTTTGGGATAGGAGTTAGCCCAAACACGGGAAACGAGGAGCGTTTCATACTCGAAGTGATGAAACGCGCCTCGATTCCCGATCGCCGACACTCTTGACCACCCATGATGGAGTCGTTGGCTTTAGGTGCTTGCATGTGCATTCATTTCACATTGAGTTGTACAATTCGACTCCTCAGCCATCATGCATCGGGATACGTAATTGATGGCACGAGGATCGAGGACTACGCTCCCTAGAGCTTATGCAATGACAAGGAGAGTGGTCGGGCACACATATATTGAAAATACTTTGCCTTCTCTCTCTCTTGCCTTTGTTGCAGGAAATGCAGAAACTAAGAAAAGAAACTGGCCGGCCGACCAGGTTTTTTGGCAGGCCGACCAACTTTTCTGGTTTTCACCACCAAGGGTGGTTGGTAGATGGTCTCCAATGCCTATAGTTGGTCAGTAGCCTTCCCCTAGATTCCCAGGGTGGAGTTTCATCTCCTTGGAGCTTTGTGCAAGTTTCTGAGTTCAATTGCAAATAAAGGTGAGTTGAGACATCGCGATGGATTTCCCGACAAGGCGACTCGAGCATGCATGCATCCTTTATCATTCAAAGCAGACCTGAGGCAGCCCATTTTACATAGTTTGCATGCTAGTTTAGTTATTTTGTTAATTAGCTAGTGTTGTGTAATAATTAGTTAATTCGATTCTGTATTATTTATTCGGACCCTCCGAGAGAGGGCAATGTTGTAATAAGTGTGCGTGTGTGTGATGTATGTCTTCCAACCCCACGTCTTTCTCTCTTTTATTTACCAGCTTATGATGGTTAGTTTTAGGACACGTTTCAATTAGCATCCTTATGCTCGTATGTTTGCATCCATTCATCTGTTTTACATGCACCGGGCTCGACGCATCATACTAACTGCATCGTATTTCAATTCCAAGTTGAATATATGTTACCTGTAGCATCTCACATGCCATCTTAGAATAGCCGAGCCTATCTTAGTTGCATTCTTGCATGTGTTGCATTAGGCATCTCAGCATAATTAGGATTCATGCATGTTTTCTAATTAGCTTCTTTCTTTGGCTCGGATAACTCAATAAGTGTCTATGCTTTAGCATCCTTGCATACGTGTGAGTGACTACCATGATAACATGCTTACCATGAGGCTATGTGCTTATGTGATATAACTGCCTGAATGCCTGTGGGTGAAGGTTGGATTACTTGAATTGGAACAATTCATTAATTTCGAGTTTTAAGCCCACTTGAGAGTGTCAAATCACCATGTTTTCTAAGCCCACTTGAGAGTGGCAAAATCCGCATTTTAGCCTACTTGCGAGTAGCAAACCGCTTTCAAAAACAAACATGAAATGTTTTGTTCCAACTCAAGCGATCTAGTCTATACTTGTATGCTGTGTGCATCACATAGTAATCATAGGCTAATAAACCGGAATAAGAACGCAATGTTTTCAAAAACTAGATATCATGTTTAGTAGTGGCCGATCTTTGATCGGGCGAGCGGGGGTGCTCATTGCATGACCTTCCCTAATCGTACCCAAGTTCCCGAGCCGAGTCAACTTTGGTGATGACGGACACGTAGCCTTAGGCACGAGTCAGGGTTTCCTAAATTCCCCCAAAATAAAATATTTAGGTGGCGACTCTGTATCTGGCAAAGCAGTCCATGTTTGGCACTTCTTTCTAAAAATCAGTTTTTCAAAACGATTTGCCGGATTTGGACTCTTTGGTGATTTATCGATCTTGCATTGCACTTTGTGAGATTAGATTCAGAACCGTGACATCGAGTCCAAACTGTAGTGAGCCCAATGAACAAAACGGGATTTTCCTGGGACGTTCGGGAACGTCTACACTCTCTGAATTGAGAAGGTTTGAATTGATGTTGCACAGTTGTCAAACTCTTCTCGAATGATGCTTTAACTTGAATGTGCTGCAACTCAAGTAGACAATGCATTTTTTAAAATGAAATCTCAAATATCGTTTGACTTGAACCTAATTGCCTTTTCGATCTAGTATGAGCACTCTCAACCCTGTTCATATAGATGTAAACAAAAATAGTCAAGCATAATAATTAAAAATAATAATATGATTTATAATAAATTAAGAAGAAAAAAATAAATAAATCTTACCGATTGGTTGTAACATTGCCAAAATGCATACACATGTTTATATGTACCGCAATGAATTTTTCTTTATATAGATTCAACCAACTCATAGTAACATACTTGATTGCCTCCGAATAGTTACTGAAATCCTTATGCAATATTGCAAGGTGATCATTGTATTCCTCTTCAGTCGATGATAATACCAAATAGTTCCATGTAGTGTTAAACTTGTCCCATTTTTCTTTTGTCACAAACATTTTCTTGCATTTCGTCAATACATTCTTATTAATATGCCAACGACATAACAAATATCGAGCATTCGGAAAGGTGTTGTTAATGGCATTCATCAAAGCAAACTCTCTATCTGTGACAATGACTTCAGGTAAAACACTGTTATCCATAAGCTCACGCAATGTTTGTAACGCCCATACATAATTATCAACTCGCTCAATTTGCAAGTATGCGATAGCCACGGAAAATGTCATAGGAGTTGATGTCACTCCCACAATTTCAAGAAGAGGAAGCCGATATCTATTCGTCTTATACGTGCAATCCATAATCAACACACGAAAGAATGTACGAAGCAAATCCAAACTCACTGGATGTGCCCAAAACAAGTCCGTGACAGTCATAGAGCCTTCCTCACATCAATAACAATGTACTTATATTTCGTTAATTCACCAAACAGTTGTTGCATCTGGGATCTATCAGCTTTTTGTAGAACCCTACATCGATGTCGTACATTGTAAACTGTTTTCATTGTGCTCATATTAAGGGCATCCCCCTGTTTGAGTGTAATGAGTATCTCTTTTAGTCTTACTAGGCTTTTTGACATATCTACTAACAGCGACTTTTCATTAGCTGACAATCTCCCTGCATATGAATGTCCTTTGAGATGCTCTGCAGCTGGATGATTATGCAGCTCGCAAACTACATTCAATGTCCATTCATCATTTGTTTTCAACTTCTATGCCCTCAAATCAAATGGACATTCACACTTCTTCGTACCAGTTTGTCTCAATAAGTCTTTTGAGCCATCTTTCAACTTTTTACGTGCTCTATACTTCCCACTCCACTCACAAGCAAGATAAATTATTGATCTCTTACGACACCCACCATAGTCCGACGTCCTTATAATAATAACAAAGCCATTTATCCTTCCAATGTCATGTACCCAAGTGAGTAATTCATCTTTGTTGTCGAAAACCTAAATATAATGTCACACAAATTTTATAAGAACAAACTAAACAAATTAACTAATAAAAATTATGAACTTACGAATTTCATGTTAAAAGTTACTTGTTTAGCTGTAAAATGACTAGTACAATCCACCATAATATCAGATCGAACCTCAGTTTCTTCAATGCATGCCATCTGAAAAGGGAGGGAAAAAATTTTCATTTGATTTTATAGAGCCGAAAAAAATAAAAAATAAAAAAATTCGGCACTATAAAGCCAAAAATATAAAAAAAGATCGGCACTAAAAAAATGAAAATAATAAACAAATTCGGCACTATATAGCCAAAAAAATTAATAATATTCGGCACTTGAGTACTGAAATAAATTAAAAACTGACAATTGAAGTGTCGAAATATATAAAAAAAAATCCGAAACTTTTTTATCAAAATATAAATGTTATTTCGGAAGTTGATTTCGCACTGAATCTCCAACTAAAAAACGCAAAAACATAAAAAATTACCACACGATTTTACCTTTTCATCACTGATTTTGTTGTCACCATTGCTTGAGTTTGAACTTCCATAGGTTTGCAACTCTTCCATATCAAAATCAAGTAAAAATTATGGAACTAATAATTAAACGATGTAAACAATCGAGTATAAACCTAAAGATTAAAGCAATATGAGAGATATTTTCAGAGTATTACTCTTTGCAAGCAATACAGGAGTAGAGTGTGTAACAAGCAAAGTGACCATAATAGAAAAATTAGGGTTTAATTGTTTTCATTCAAAAGGTGTTTATTAAGATATTTTTGTTCCTAAAAGATGTGCACAAAGAATTTTTCTATATCGTATTATGGGTGTTGATGGATGTCTATTATAGTAATTTCTATTTAGGATATAATTGTCATTAAATTAATTTTTCATTAAGCGTGTACCCTAAGGTAATCAGTTGTGTGGAAATAGAATTTCCCCTAACTAAAGTATCATTTGGGAAACATTTTTTGATTAACATTTTGACTCTTTGATTGAAATATGAGATGAGAAAAATTAATTAGTTTAGAAATAATTTTTTAATTTTTATAAAAAAATGTATAAGGAGTGAAATGAATAAAAATAATTTTTTAACTTTTTATATTAGTTAAAATTATTATTATTTTTTTAACTTTATAATTTATTTAGTGATTTTTTAATTAAAATAATTTCTTTACAAAAAAACTCAATTGTGCAAATGAAAAGAGCTTGTTTGAGAAGTGTTACCCTAACATACTTTTTATTTTTATTTTTTTGAGTTACATTCACCTTACTTGTTTTCATTTTTCAAAAAAATAATTTTTAGAAAATTTTATTTTCTTATTTTTCGTATTTTTTTTAATTTTACTGAATTTTTTTAATATTTTAAACAATTTTTTTTACTTTTTAGACACACTTAACATAAATACACTTAAAAAGTAAAAAAATTATAAAAAAAATCTTTTAAAAATTCACTAAATACAAAAAATATAAAAAAAAAAATACAAGAATTCAGTACATTTTTTGTATTTTTATGTATTTATTAATTTTTTAAAATATTTTTTTATAAATTTTTTACTTTTTAAATACATCTAAGTAAGGTACATTTAAAAAAGCAAAAAAAATGTTTAAAATTTAAAAAATATTCACTAAAAACAAAAAAAAATACGAAAACCAAAAAAATTAATTTTCAAAAAATTTAATCCAAAAAAATTAAACCAAACACACTAATTATTTTTTTTATTTTTTCTGTAAAAAAATCAAAAAATATATTTATTTGACACTTTCCAAATAACCTAGTGATTTCGGGCAGAATTGCGGGTCGCTCTAGAAATATCCAGCCAGCCCTAGCTATAAAAGGCGACCTATGGAAAAATAGGAAATTGGTTTCGTAATTCGACTAGCGAGCGAGCGAGAGAGAGAGAGAGAGAAGAACAATCAGGTTTGGAAAAATGGCCGACGAGGACTTCGAGATGGACGGAGGGTTCGTTCCACTTCACTTTCATCTCCACTCTCTCTCTCTAGCTTCTTCTATCTATTAATATCTTCATTTTATTGATCTGGTTTCCAATATGGTTAAGAAAAGTTTTTTTTTTTTTTGTGTGTGTGGCAGTTTGTTATTGTTGACGATTGTTGTTGCTTAGGGTTTAGTGTTATCGTCCTTTGCAATTTGATCATAATTTAGCTATGATTGATTTTGTATATTTGTGTGTATTTATGTATGTATCTCTGAAAGAATGAAGTTGACTGTGGAAAATACGGAAAGAAACTAAGGAAAGGTTGAACAGTAGGAAAGAAACAATTTTTGTTTGACAATGTTATCAAACAACACCCAAGTGAAAAACAAAAACAAAAACGAAAATTAATGGAGTTAGTCACTAGCCCCGGGGAGTGTCACTGGAGTCCTGGGGTGTTCAGCGGGGCAGAAAGTGGCCGGAGGTCACATGCGGTGAATGTATGATGTGGTTGGCTGGCGGCCAACAGTCACGGACATGTGACACGACTAGCATAAAACACAGATATGCTGACACGATAATTTTTAAAAGATGTAGGACACGTGGTGGATATGCACAAAATATATAATTTCATAAATTGATTATATGTCATATATATATATATATATGAATATAGAATTCCAAGACAATAAATAAAAGTAATATAACACTAATATTTATAAATTGACATTATTTTTCTTTTATCATCATATTTTAAGTTATTTTGTTCTAACTTATAATTAGTTTCATATTTATTCTAAAAAACAAACTTATAATTAGTTTCATGTATGTCTAATGAATGGACATGTGTGTTTAAGCAATGGAAACCTGTGTCCGAAGAGTGTTCAAGTCTAAATTTAAAATAATAATAATAATAAGACACGTTTGGATGAGGGTTAGACGTGTCAAGAAAGTGTTTGATGAGTGTCAGTGTTCGACATAGACACGCTATCTTTTTAAAAGTATCCGTGTTTCTTAGGTGGTTGCCGATGGTGTAGGTGGTGGGCAGAGGTTGTGGTGGGTGAGGGAGGAGAGAATAAAAAAATTTTGAACGCAAGTGAGAACACATTTTTTCCCTTTCTTAACATTTTGAAATCAATTTCATTATATTTTTATTTATTTTTTTTATAAACAAAAACAATAAACTAAACAAGTTTTTTTTTTTTTCAAGTTTACAAAAAAAAAAAAAAAATTGAAAATGTAAACAGTAAATAGAAAAAGAAAACGTTACCATGGCCTAGTTACTCTTTTGAACTTGTGGCATTCTCGGTGGAATATATTGTAGGTTAGGTGCAATTTTGCAATGGTTTAACTGAGCCCTTGATGAGTTTTAGGATTCTGGTTACCATTGAGTGGAACAACAGTACTAAAGGTCTTTCATGGTTCATGAGCAATGACAATCAAATTCTTTGGATTCAGATGAAAGTAAAATATTTGGATATTTAGGTTAATTTTCCTCAAATAATCTTTTGGATGAATCCTACAACTTTTCAAAGCTTAGAGGTTATCAGTCGCACCATATGTGACGTGGTCAATTAGTGAGAGCCAATCTTATATAGCTCCTACTTTCAGTTGTAAAGTCTAGGTTGGATTCTTTTTGCTATTATTTTAGTGCAAGTGGTTATGGACTTTTGATATTACCTTAGAAAGATATTGACCTAGGAAACTCCAACTAATGGACTGCTTCTGCAGAAGTGGATCAATATATCTTTTATTCTTCAATGATCATGGAAACGGCTGCATTTATCTTATAATGACAATCTAAGTTAATAAGTGGCCTGTGCTTCTATTGTTCTTCAAATAATATTTATATATCTTTAGGTTGAACTTTGTTTATTAGGTTATGACATATTATGGAATATTGCTCTCTCTTATGATGATAAATCTGTTGTGAGCTTATTTCATGTACCATTTAAGACAGCAGAATTCTGACGGGCATATAGATGCCATATCACAGTCCATAAAGCTACCTTGTTTATTGATGTTGTGTGATACAGCAGTCCCTAAAGTGACCCGGTTTTTTGATGTTATGCATATGTGTGTTGGCATGTTTATCTGTAGTTTGGACAAATTTTATTGATAATGAGTGTTTTTTTTTTCTTCTTAATCTTTGGGTGTCATTATTATTTGATGTCAATGAAATTTTTGTTTGTTCACATTGGCATGTTCATGTGTAGTTTGGACAAAATTTATTGACAATGAGTGATTTTTTTTCCTTAATCTTTGGGCGTTGTTATTATTTGATGTTAATGAAATTTTCGTTTGTCCAGATATGAAGATGAGCCATTAGAGCCTGAACCTGATGTAAGAAGTCTTTACTTTGATATGCCTGTAATGTTTTGGTGGACCTTACTTCTGATGTATGACTGAATTAGTTTTTGAATATTTGGGGGTAATTGACAGGAAGGGGTAGAAGAGGAACTGGATAACAATAACACTGATGATGTTCCTGACCCTCTATTAGCTGAAAATGAAGAAAAGCAAGCGCAGGAAACAGCTGAACGACTTCGGAAGACATCAAAATATATGACAAAATATGAACGTGCAAGAATTTTGGGTACTCGTGCCCTGCAAATCAGGTTATATTTAAGAAGCTAATAAATTTAGAATCTTGTTAAATTAAGATAACTGAGGTCATGACATATTTAACTTTTGACTTTGGGTGAGCAGCATGAATGCACCTGTGATGGTTGAGTTGGAAGGTGAAACAGACCCGCTTGAGGTGAGCTTCTTTAAGAGTATTGGTGGATGAGTAGATTTGCTTTCTTGTTTGTCTTTCCTTGTTGAACTCATGTGAACGTGAATTCTGAACTTTGATTTTAAGATCAAAATTCATAGTGTTGTGGGTCTTCTTCATTAGTTTTGTGTCAAAAAGGAGTCCATGTATCTTGTATGACAGAACAAATAGTATACAAAAAAGAAAAAGGGTAGTTAAAGTCCTTCGTATTAATCTGTCCTTTATAATGCAACTAGAAACAACTCTATTGGAATCATCTACAAGCTAGATGGATTGGTTACATTGAGTTTACAACATCCTTGTGTTAATGCCAATAGCCATGCTATGGAACTTAGGTCAATTTAAGCAACTCTTGTCTTGACTATTTGGGGTTTACAATGATCTTCCTATGTTATTTTGTTTTGTACAGCTAGGCAAATATGTTCTACTGAAACATAGATATCTTCTCACTAATTCAACTATGCCAGTTTTGTTTTGTTTTTTTCCCCCCTCAAACCTAAATTACATCGCTTAGCATTGGTGGTGCTATCCTTGATGGCTGAAATTCAACTTGTTTAATTTGCTTTTTGTTGATTTTATTTTTGTATTGATGTTTGACCAAGGCTTGGCTAGTGAAGACATACCCTAATTGGAAGCCGAAAACCAAGGCTGTGGACCTTATAAAAATTAAGAATTTAAGGGCCTTTTTTTGTTCGAAGATGAAGTGTTTGTGGTAGTTCTCTGGTCAGCATTTATTTTTGAGTTAAAATAGTTATATTCTGATTGGAATTCATTGATATATAATTTTAGACTAAAAGGCTAGACCCTATCATGTTATTATGATCAGCTATAGAATTATATTACATACTGTAGCAGGCATTAGTCCCAGTAGTGTGGCATGATATTATTCATGCTGTATAGCTTGATATTTTCATGCTGTTGTAGCCAATAACTTCTTTCTCCTCTTATCATTTTAGGTTTACTTTGCTTGAATTGAATTTAGTTTGATTTAAGGACTAGGATTCATTACTATCAAGCCCCGTTTGATTGCAGGTTGGGGGTTTTGTGGGTTTGACTGGATTTGTTATACCATGGTTTTAAGGACAGGATTCGTAATGTGTAGGAAAATAGATGAGATTAGTAATACCATAGGCGTATTTGTACTATGTTTGATTAGGATATAATATAAGATGGATAAGAGAGGAGGATTATTTTTGACCTTTGGATGGGGTGATTTCTAGAGGGGGATGTGTCTAATCCCACAGTACTGGATTACTTTACTAATACCACCTCCCCCAAAGGTATTGCCACCCACCCCCCATTTGGGAATTAGCAATACCTTTGGACTATCTGTCAATCCCAATCCCAATCCATGGCCGAATCAAACACAAGCTTAGTGGACATACAAAAACGTGGCTCCCATGCAGCCCCCACAGTATTTTAATATTGGTCAAACCGGATTGGAGTCCTCCAAAGCAGCAATCAAACTAGGGTTTACTGGCTATCATAGGATTATAATAACCTATTTTGGAGTTGGTGAATATTCAGTTCAGAAGCAGCAACTCCCAATGTTTTATTTAAGTAATTGCGTTGTTTCTTTCTTCTCTCTCTCTCTCTCTCTCAATTTATCTTGTCTTTGACTGTGTTAAGGTTTATTTTGGTACTTATTTATATTTGTGTTCATCAATTTTCTTTATGTTTCCTGCAATTAGATGTGATCTTAGTGTTATTGTTTTACAATAAAAAAAGAAAAAGGAAATGAAGACTGCTGTCCAAGCCATTTAAACAACTGTGGGGCAAAATTTATTCAGAGCCCTCATTTACCTAACTGAACCATCTCTAAACCATTCAGCAGCACATCCTAGGTCTCTCAAACAAAATTTCAATGTTGAAAAGTGTAATTGTTATTCTGAATTAGATTGCAATGAAGGAGCTTCGACAGAGGAAGATACCGTTCACCATTCGCCGCTATTTGCCTGATGGAAGGTACAGCTCTCGGACTATATTTTTACTATTGGCCTCCTTTTTTAATTGACAACAACAATATAATCTCGTTTGTAAATAACGAATCATATTGATCACATATTGCCTTTCCAGTTATGAGGATTGGGGAGTTGATGAATTGATCGTGGAAGACTCATGGAAGAGGCAAGTCGGAGGTGATTAATATGCATAATCTTCTTTGATGAGATAGGTTCTTGAAGGTTAGGTTTGTGATGGCTTCATGAGCGCAATGTTGCAACATATGAAGCTTGAATAGTGTATCGAACCAATTTGAATTAATATGTTGGACAAAGTTGAAATATATGCAATATTGCTGCCAATGGTGTGCTTTAATTCACGGGAAACTTTATTTCATTATATTTTGTTTATTTATTTTTCAATTGTTTAGAACATCGAAGATAATAGATGAAAAAACCAGAAGGGCAGGTCAGCAGAACTTCAATGTCCAGAGAACAATCTGTTACTGGTTTCCCCTCTCTCTCTCTGTCTCTCCATCCAAAATTGCATTAGGTGGTGTTTTGATGAGCAGAAAAAGCATATCTAATAATGGCAGAGCTGAGAGGCTTTACAGGTGGGAGAGTCTTCAATTTGCATCTAAAGTTGAAAGCTAGATTGGGTGCTTTATAATGGGCAGTAAAGCATGACTCTGACTGAAATCTTTTGTTTGACTTAATTGGCTTAAATGATTATGCAACCAATTCGTTGATTAAAGCTGGATCCATTGAATAAAGTGATTATGGACTTCTGCATTGACTTGGGTCATTTTCATTTCTCAAAATTATTTAATTTTGGGAGTTAGGTATGGACTAACCAATAGAGAGAAACTATTAGTAAATTAAAAGCATTGGATCAAATTGAGCTATGGTTAATAGCAAGTTGTTTAACCTTTTAGAAGACTTGTGTTTTTTGAGTTAATTTCAAACAAGACATCATGTTACTGTAGTAACATGACATCACATTTCTCTCAACAAACAACAACAATAGATGGGCCATGGCTCTAGTCTAGAGAGCTAAAAAACAAGCAGTACTCCGAGATTTTTTTAGCTTACCAGATAAAGATAGACACACTGAGCCAAAACAAATAAAGACACTAATACATAACTCTAATAAATAGGGGAAAAAAAGATGTGAGATTTTCAATCATTTTACTAATTTCAAATTTCGAGAATATAAAAATGAGAAAAAAATGAATTTTAATCGTTTCATTAAATTTGTATAGACGAATGGGATTAGCCCGTGATGTTCTTACTTTACAAAAAAATAAAATAAAAAATAAGATGTTTTTCATTAAATCAATAATGAACCAAATACTTTACCAAATTTTCAATAGTTATATTTTCATTCAAATTTGATAATTTTTTTAAAAAGAGTAATGTTTGATGATGATTCTTTTTCATTAAAAATATTTGGAAGAGGTTTTTAGGATAAATTATGAACTTTTTAAGAAGATTTGATTAAAAAAAAAAAAGAAAAAGAAAAGGAAAAAAAAGTAGTGCGTGCACCATAGCATATGAATGATTCAACTAAATTTTCATTTTCATTTGATAGGAAAAAGAAGAAGAAGCAAGGATTAAAAGCATATCTCCATTAGTTTTGTTAAAGCCAAATTTCGGCAAGATGTCTTCAAAAATTATATTCAATTGTCTATCATTTCTTTATCAAATTATAATATTGTCAATTTTTTTTTTTTTAAATAGTATTCAAATAAATAATATATATCTAGCCTACTCTTAAAGGGTAGGGTAGGAAAGGAAAGCCACCAAGTGATAATTGTTATAGGTGAGTGTTATACAGATGGAAACTAAAATGATCCCTTTACCAAAGCCACCCAATTCTTGCTAGAGGCGATAGTTGAACTCCCGATACCTCTCGCACATGATAGGCAAATTATACCACTGGGCTACAAGTCCGTTGATAATATTGTCAAAATTTGACAAATATCTTCTCTCTTTCTTTTCACAATAACATCCACAAATAACATTTTCAATTATAATTTTGTAAGAAAAACAAAAATTTACATTTAAATAATTAAAGTAGGATTACCAAATTATATAGTAATATTTCAAAAATAATTACATGCCACAATTTAACTTAACATTTTCACATTTTCAAACCAGTCATAGATGCTCTTAGAATGCTTGAGCTTTGTGGCTCTTCAGGATATCGCCAATCAGTTGCCATTCAACAATTCAAAAAGTCATGTGGACCCTATTCCTGTTTCCCAGCACCGTCCAAACGCTAAAATATTACCTTCATCTTTTTCCCAGCACCTTCCAAACCCTATTCCTCTTATTTTTATTTTTAAATATTACCTTCATCTTTTTCCTCTCTCTTCAAACCTCCATTACCCTAGCCATTAGGGGTGATACGGACCGATCAATTTGTCAAAACCGACCGACCTGATCTAATCCATTCATTTTTAAGCAATTTCAATAATATGTATGGATGGATATAGAGCGAAAATTTTAAAATCTGTCCATATTCGGACGGATAAAGGATGAGAGGTCACATGACTCAACTCCTCTTCAAAAAATGATGTCATATTTTTATGCTTTGTATGTTAAAAAAAAGACATTTTATTCAATAATAATATTAGCTAATTATGAAATAAATTTTTTTTACCTTTATTTTAATTATAAAAAATGAAGAATAAAAAATTTTGGACCCAAATAAGGCTCAAAATTACTCTAAAATAGTTCCAAAAAAAGCATAAAAAAATAAAGCTCAAATTGCTAAATCAATCCGCATTCACCCACCAATTTGCATCCGCTACCTAAGCAGATGGTTGCGAATTGATTTTTTTGAATATTCTTAAGTTCAGACAGGTGGTGGATGAGAGGCTACTCGATCCACGAGCACTCCTACTAGCCACCACTCTGCAATCTTTCTCCACCATTTTCAACCCTCTTACCTCTTTATTGCTATGACCACTACAACCACCTTCTAGCCCCTCCACCACTACTATACACCAATAACCACCACAACCACCTCATTGTCGTTCCTCCCAACCCTTTTCCCATAGCCACCATTGCAATAAACCTCAAAAATATTACTACACAAATCAATACACATAGACAATACTCACTCAACTTAAAAATTTGTTAACCAAACAATTTTTTTTTAAATTTTTTTAATCCAAATCATATTTTAAAAACTAAACCAAACTTAGGCTAAAATTCTCTAAATGCCTTTCCAATTGAAGATTCTTTAGGAAGATAGGGAATAGAGGTGTAGAGAAGTTGAGTGGACGGCGACGGAATAATGGTTAATGAAAAAGAAAGAAGAAAGTAGTAAGTATTGATGAATGATGGATTGAAGAAATCAAAGAAAGAAAATAATAGATAAGTAGAGTTATCTGGATTTGAGTAAATGAGGGTAAAATGAATGTTTTATAAAACTATATTGCTAATATCATGATAACAATGGACTAATTATGAAATATAAAACCTAAAGGATATGATGTAATTTTTAAAATTCAAGAGTTAAAAGTAATTTAGACAAACTTCAGGGATTATAATAGGTAAATTATACTTTATTCTTTTTATATTTGATTATTTTCTCACTTTGACTTTTGATTTTTTTTTTTTTTTTTATGTGCTTTAGCCTTTTATATTTAATTTTTTTTCCAATTCACTCTTAAGCTTGTGTTTAAAATTAGACAAAAAATGTCACATTAACTGTCACTAGAATTGTACAAAATACTGCCTAATCCACCAAAATTGCACCGATTCGTATCAATTTGCACCGTTATACCCGTTAACTGCAAATTGAACTTTAAAATTTATTTAAGTTGTGAAATTTGTTACAAATTACTAGTTATATATGTATATATAAATATTATATAAAATTAGTTTATGTTATATATAAATGAAAAATATTATGTAAATTAGTATTATATATTATGCAAATACCTGATAATTGGTTAAGAATATTCTTCAATTTACTAATCTGTTCAAAACCGCTTAAATCGCAATTTATCAATCTGTCATAACTAACTGAACTGCCACATACAAAAAAATATTATTATATTAGAGTTTCAATTTGTGTTAGAAGTGTAAGATATATACAATAAAATCTTTTATAACACGTGATTATTAATGTGTTATTTTTAACTTAAGATTGTTTGGAATGATTTAAATAAGTGTATTTTATGACTTTTTCCGGAAAAAAAAAATATTAGAAAGTAAAGAAATAATATAATTCAAAAAAATAAAAGATAAAAAAATATACTTATATAATATATCCAAAATAGCTTTTAAAGGAAATTAAAAAAAATAAAATTGAGACATAATAAAATACCAAAATAAGAAAATGACTAAAACATAGAACAAACCCGGTTTTCTCTGCAACTTTTTCTTCACTACCTTCCAATAATATGGTTCTCAGTTGAGAGTGAAGACTAAAGTGAGAGAGCCATAGAGAACCAGAGAGTGCATTTGTGAAGAAACCCATCTCATTATCTTCACCCAAAAGGTACTTCTCATCCCTTTTATCTCTCTATCTCAAACATTTTACACCATTTTGCTTTCTTTTCTTTTTTTTTTTTGTGGCAACTCATTGTTTTAAAGGTTAATATTATTGTGATATTTTCTATCAATTTCTTATTTTTCCTGCCTAAATATCTGAAGATCTCGCTCATGCTTTCACTTTGATTGAGTTTTTGATTTTACTTTAATGTCTGCATCAGATTGTGAAACGGGTCAATACCAAGTCTTCTGTTCATATGACCAGTCAATTCAATAGTAAAAGACCTTAATTTTCAAATATGTATGAAGTTAAATTGTGATTTGGTGGGTATGTTATTCTTGGTTGCTTCTTGATTTGTGAGTTTAGTGATGATAATCCCACTTCATAGTAATTTACACTATGGTCCTTGTAACCAGTTGAAAACCCTTCTTAATTTTTATTTGTTTTTTCAAAATATAGAATGTCTTTTGCTTCAGGTAATCAAACGAGAACTTGGTGATGAGTAAATATTTTTTATTTCTATTTTTATAATTTTTTTTTGGGTTACCTCTACTGCATAATATATGTAGAGATATTTTCATAATTTTTTTGGGGGCCTTTTGGCATTTAAAAAAAAAATCAGTTTACTTTAGTGTCAACATCGGTGGAAAATGTGCTGAAATTTCTTCGGTTTACTTCTGTGCAATAATAAACAAAGACCCCAAATTGTCAAGGAAAAGTGCATTTTTTATTGCTCGGGCGGTGATATCTTTCAATAATGCTTAATATCCTTGTTTTTATTGTCTCTAGATTCATGGAAGTGCCTGTTTTTTGTGTAGAAGGGAAAAACAATTGATCTTTCTGGATATGTGAAGCGATTACTTTTAATGCTCAAGGTTAGTGCTTGCATTTCATAATTAATCCCTTTTTTTTAAACAAAAAATTGTCATTCATAAATTGTAAGAATAAATCCTTTGAAAGGAAAGAAGATTTGTTAGTGAATTCAGAATGTTCTCTATTTAAGACACTAATTATGTTTACAATGATGAATAATGCCTTTTCCAATATCCTTATAGATCAGATATTTTGATCTTTTCACGAGTATATCGAATTCTTATTTGCGTTAGTGTCTGAATCAGTCATTGAGAAAGATAACGGTGACATAAAACTGTTTCTATTTGCTAGCAAGGCAATATATAAGTGCTTGGAAGCTAATTCTTGGAAGATTCATTAGGTATTGACATTTCTAGGCTAATACTTGATTCATGAATTTTAAGTTCCTTCAAATCTTTGTTTGCTTTATTTTAACGCATGATCTTGTGATTGAGTGGTCTGATATTCTAGGGAAGAAATTTTCCTAATCTGGAGAAAGAGAATTTATTTTCCCAATCATGGTGAGGAATGACGACCATTTTCCGGATGGTGCAATCCCAGCTGAAATTGCAGTGAATTTGAATGAGTTTTTGCCTGAATTTGATGATCTTAATTATGAGGAGCTCCTTAACTACCAGGTACCCATAAATTAAGATTTTCGTTTGGTACCTTCCTCAATCAGCAAAGAGGAATAAATGTGATAATTTTTTTGTTCAACAATTTTATAATTTTGTTGCAGGAATGTGTTTATCAATCACTTCAAGGATATGGTAGGAACAACGATAGGAGGCCTTATACTGGCCAAAGCAGTAATTCGAGTCAATTCTCAGGGCAAGAAGGTCAATCTTCAACCCATGGAAGTTTGGATTTACAACTGGCTTTGGATGAAGCTTTGGCTAGATCTTTGCAATTGGAGGACAATTTCGATGATATTAACATATCTCAATCCACTAGTAGTGCCACAGGTAAAATTAATGAATCCCTCCTTTCATATGAATTTTATGCGGTTACTTCTTTTTCCAAGTAGTACTATTTATTGTTCATAACTGCAGTTATTTTTCTTGACGAATATAAACTATTTTCCTGATTGAATTTCATTTTTCAATATTCTATAATAGTTGGTTGAATCACAGATTACTTTATTTCCCTTTATGTAATCAAATTTTTTTTTTTGCTCCCACTTTCGGAATACTTGCAATTTCTGAAACCTAGGCTCAATAGGGCATATATTTTCATTGTATTCAACACCCTTTGAAAGCCAAAAGCAATGGAACCCCAAGGGGTTGGCCTATTGGGTGCAGCTTGGGGCTGGGGGTGTGCTCCCTCTAGGTCTCAGGTTCAACTTTCACTAGATGCTATCAACTCTTTGGGGCCATGCTCGTAGGCGCTGCCTGATCCACTCGGAGGGGTGCTTTGCGTGGGTCCTAGGATTAGTTGAGGTGCGTGTAAAACTAGTCCAGACACCTGGTCTATCAAAAAAAAAAAAAAAAAAGAGGCCAAAAGCAATGGATCTGCTGATCCCCTAGCCACTGACATGATTATCCAATGTGACATTTATAAAAAATAAAAAAATGATTATCCAATGTGACAACTCAGTTAGTAATTATACATTTCTAAGCCAATGAGAATAGTAGAAGTTAATAAACTCATAATACAAGATATTTTGTACCAAGTACAAATAGGAGGAAAAAAAATTTGAATAGGAAAAACAGAGAATTTGAAATAAGGTGCGAAAGGAAGAAGCATATTTGTTCATAACACTTTCGCTAAAACATCACACTTCAGAGTTCACTGTGCTTGTCCTAACACCAAATGGTGTTCTTCATGAATGCACATCATTTTTAGGAAGAAAATAGTGGGGAATCATCAGAATCAACATAAAGCAATCGAATTTGTTATCTTTTGGGCAATGTTGGGGATATATCAGTGTGTCTCATGAGCCCATAGACTCTAAAACCTATCTTTTTACACATATTTGCTTTTTGGATGTATTGGTGCCTTTCATTCTATGACATTCGTTTTGTCTAACGATGTAGTCTGGCCTTTTACTGCTGGATGATATTGCAAAATATCCTTCTGGCTTTAAATCTATGTGATGTGCATTTAACTTTATTTTGTGATATTATTAATTCTTACTATGTTTATGATCAATCCTAAATAAGTGGTGTGATGCCATGAACTCATGATGAGCCTAATTGTATAAAAAAAGCTCTATATAATGACCATTCATGTAGTAGCATACTGAAGTTTGTATTCCATTTCAGGACACTCTAATACTAAAAACCATAGAAGATTTTGATTTTGGTAACGTGATTACCCCTTCTATATGAGAAGTGTGGAAGCTAATCTTGATGGTTCCATCAAAGGACATATGTAATGATATGAATGACTTTAAACTAGTCAGAGCTTCCTATTTAGCTTATATAGCATTAAGTAATAGCCTTGCATTAGATTTATTCAATAGCATCAAAAGAGCCATGGGAGATGGATGTAAGTTAATTATGGGCAATATCCAATCCAATGAAGGACAAATCTTCCTTGGAGGTAATGGTTATTGGTTACTATTAAAGTAAGTATTGGCTACAATCTAAGTAGCATAGACACACGTACATGACACAAACACATTGACACGACAATTTAAAAAAAAAATAAAGGACATGAAGATGCGTTTGTAAAGTGTCTGATATTATGAATTTAAAATTTTGATTAAGACACGTTTAAGATGTCGGACATGCTTTTAGGAGTGTCTGCAGAGTACTGTGTCCGACATGACATGCAGCCTCCATAGAAGTGTCTGTGCTTTTTAGGCTACAACAATTTAATTCAAGGCATATGTTTCGTACTTTTGCAAGCTAATGGAGCAGCAGATGGCATTGTTTAGGGATGATGTGTTAAATTTACTTATTATATACAAATATAAATATGGCAAAGAATATGATCAAATTTAATTCCTGCCCTGTCTCACCAATGGACTCTTGAAGTCTCGAATGCTGTTTATTTTATAAGTTGAATTATACATGTGACCATATAGCTATTTGTCTGCATCAATTGTAAAAATAACCCCATTTTTGCACATTTTGCAGGGAACAGAGAAGTTAGTTCTAGAGAAACTCCTGTCACGGTATCTCTACAATTTGTCAACACTTCAATCGACTTTTGTTGCATCACAAGGTTATAGTCCTCATATGATATTTGGTTTATGTGCTGAAATGTAGCCTGTGAATCGAAATGTGACGCAAGATGATATAGATCCAGATAATATGACTTATGAGGCAAGTTTATAGATATACACTACAATCTTTTTCATTTTGTTGTGTGAATTTCATACTAAATTCAAATTTATCTCGGTTTATTGTAGGTGGCTCATTATGTTGTTTTCACACAATTAGGTCATATGCATTTTAATCTATATTAATATGACTCTCTGAATGTTTTATTGTTTTAGCAATTGCGATCCTGGGAGGAATCTGTTGGTTCTGAGAGTACTGGACTGTCAAAAGAGCTCATCTCCAGATTACCAAATTTCAAGTACAAAGTAGGGATGTTTTCTAAGAAAAAGGAAAAACAAGAGTAAGATCCATTTAACCTAAGTGTTTTACTCTCTAATTAGTATCATACATACATTTAGATGGATAAATGTGTGGACAGTGAGTAAAATAAGTCTGATTTTGAAAGTGTGAATAAAACACACCTCCTGATTGGTTTAGAACAGTGGAGTCTACAACTTTGAGTAGGGTCAATACACTTTTTGGATAGAGGGTCCACTGTTTTGGACCAATCAAATGTTGGGTTTTGTTCACACACTTTGAAAGTGAGTGAAACAAATTCATTTTTAAGTAAAATACATATGGAGACTCACACCCATGCACACATATGCGAGTCACAAGCTTGTTCCTCAGAGTATTATTCATATATTTAGATGGGTCAATGTGTGGAACGAGAGTGAAATACATGCGGACACACCCACACACACGTGAGTCACAACTCATTCCTCAAGATGAGTCCAAAGATGAAGTTATATGTTCACTTGTGGATTTTAGCTTAAACACCATTGCCATGGTCATCGATACCTATTCTTACTGTCAAATGATTTGGTCTTTCAAGATAAACATTAAGGCCTAAGAAGCATGTACACTAATACAGATGCGGACACGGAGCACGGCGATTTCAAAAAAATGAGGACACGAACAAGGACACGGACACGGCGGTGACACGGCAATAAAATATGTTTTCATATATTTTTATTTGCTATCTAGATTAATATTACATTCACAAACAATCAATATTAACAAAAACTAACTATAATTCTATTTTTTTTAAAGTACTTTTAAATTAACACTTACAATTTATATTTTTTATTTTTTTATTTTTTTTTATGGATGTTCTATTAAGTATTTAAATCTAAGAAAAAAATAATAAACATTCAACATTCATTAAAATCACTAAATAAAATGGGAAAAAAGACAACTTGGCATGTCCTTAGTGCTATGAAGCACGAATACGGATACGTGATACGAGACGGACACGCGGATACACAAATTTTCAAAAAATGTAGGACAAGACATGCTGGGGACACGTTCAATATATATAATTAAATTTATTTATTATATGTCCTAAAATTATAAAAAAAATCATTGAAAGGTAATAAAAAATAAAAAATAGCACTACTAAAATTGTTTTTTAAAAAAAACACGTCATTAATTTAACATCATATATATCATTCACAAATAACATAAAAATTGCATTCCATCAATATATAACATGTCATTCCAAGCTATGCATGAAAACCAAACCACAAAATGTAAAATTATCCAATATACTAACAATCATCACCCATTGCAAAATCCATAAACATCAGAAAATATAAACCTAAGTAGAGGAAACAAGTACAACATCTTCACCATCGCCTCCATCTTCTCCTTCATCTATAAATAGGACCGCCTCCATAGCCGGATCATCAAGTGAGAGGTTAGCTATCCCAAGCATTCCAATATCATCAAGTGAGTCAAAGTTATCTCTTGCAATATCCCTCATTTTTGTCTTTCCTTGCAAGTATTGGGAGCTCCTCCTTGATAAAAGACGAAGATTTCTATGAATGAACACCAAGTCCTCCGCTCGTTGAGGGACCGTTTTGTTCCTTCTCACTGAGTGAATAAAAGAGTAAGTACTCCAATTTCTCTCACAACAAGATGAAGAGGCGGATTGTACAAGTAGTCTCAAAGCTGGTTTTTGAAGAGTTGGTGCATACGCACCATATGCACACCACCAAGTATAAGGATCCATGTGCCACCTATTATGAATGGAATCACATTCGAAGAATGCTTCAACATAACCCCAAAAATTTTCCAAACTCTATTGTCACCTTGGTTTGCTCCATTATATGTTCAAAATACCTCTTAAAACACTTGTTCCTATCACGTGTCACCTCTTCATCCCCATGTGGAGGAACTCTATTTTGGACCCTCATGGAGCCACTCATCACTATAGTACCTACAATACAAAATAGGAAAAATAATTATTTCAAAAAAGACTAGATAAGTCCATTAAAATAAAATATCTAAAACAAATTTAGATGTGGTACTTACTTTGGATTCAATGAATGTGCCATACAATGGAGAGGAATATTGTTCTTATTCTAACGATCCATGAGAATTTGATGCACCACATTGTAAAATGTAGATTCCTCATCTAGTCTTTTCCCTTCATGCCAATATATTGTCATCTTCACTTTCTCTATCATTGTGTCCCACATATCATATACTGAGTGAAGACAAGGCTTGTCCGTATCACAAGCCGGAAGCATGTCATATATAGGATCTGTGAAGGAAAGAATATAATCAATGTAGTCCTGCCACATCATCCAAAATCTTTTCTTTTACAAATTTTGCCGTCCCAACATCATCCTCTCTGTAACAATTCCACTTGTCACTAATCACCATTGCTTGAAGACCACATTTTATAAGCTTCAACCTCTTGAGCATAACAATTGTGGAGGCAAATCATGTTTCGGTAACCGAAAGCAACTTCAACAACACAAATTCATTGTATATAGCCAATTGCATTGATTGATTAGAGATAAAATTCTTAATCATCAAACCATCTTCGGCATCACTAAATCCAACTACACTCTTCATATGTGACTTCATTCCTCTCAGTATTTTTTGCAGCAAAAATATTTTTCAAAGCTAGATTTAATGTGTGCACCACACAAGGAGTCCATAGAATATGAGAGAATTGAGCTTCAACGAGTTGTTCGGCTGCCTTACAATTAGGAGCATTATCCGTGATGACTTGAACCACATTACTTGCCCTAACCTAATTAATCACTTCTTTCATCAAATTTGCAATGAAATATTTGTCTTTAGTTTCTCCAAAACAATCAACTACCTTAATGAACATAGGCCCACTTTCACTCACTGCCATAAAATTAATCAAAGGCCTCCTTTGAGAATCACTCCAACCATCACTAACAATGCTCACCCATTTTTCTTTCCATGTGTCCCTAATTGGTTGCAACAATCTATCAATATTTTCCCTCACCTTTTGAAGTAATGTGGCTCTAAACAAATTATAACCGGGAGGCAAATATCCAAAAATATTGTGATTTGCAGCAAATGAGTAAGAGCTAACATAGTTAAGGTTCCTTGCAAGATTAAATGGTACCCTCCTCCCCCCTCCCCTCCTGAGTAGAACATCCTAGCAATTTCAAAATACAATTGCTCTCTATCCTTCATGTTGAATGCTTTCTCAATAGCAATCCCACTTCAAGTTCGAGGCCCACTCCCACTCCCACATGTTCTTCTCTTCTTGGATTCATAAGCATAACTACTACCCACTGATACACTAGGAGGAAATGGTACATTTTTGGGATGAACATTTTTAATTCTTAGTTCAATAGCATCATTCTCATTTTGCATTTGTGAAAGTTTTTGACTTGTAACTTTCTTACGAGCACCAATTCCCTTTCCTGAGAGTTTTAACAGGTGTGCCCTAACTCTTGTATATGAACCTCTGAAAGTATTATTACAAAAATTACATTGTAATTAGTAATTTCCTCCTCCTTCCTTAGGTTTTGCTAATTTAGTTATATACCTCCACAATGGTTTGTTCTCATCAAAATGATCATTAGGTATGTCATTAGAACTACTACCCGTAGTAGTCATTGTTTCAGACAGTGTTTTGAAAAGCGCGCCTAAGCGCGTGCCTAAGCTCATGGCGAGGTGAGGCACAGGTCTGCGCTTCATGCATAGCAAGGCGAGACGACATGGGTAGGGCGCAATTGAGGCGCCAAGGCGAGCGCCTTATTCTGAGGCAAGAGGCGAGTGCCTTGTGTGCTTCACTTCTATTCCACTCCAACGGCTCATATAATTTTCTGTGTGGATACCCCTATGGAATAAAGTCTCTTTTACATTATAAAATGACGAAAACATGGTCCAAAAGAGCAAAAAGAATTTTAAAAAAAACTCTAGTTGGTGGAGAAAAAGAAGACGACATGACTGGAAGAGAAGACGACACAGTTCTTTGGCTTGCGACTCACAACACACAGGTTCTCTTCTCTTCTTCTCCTGTTCTTCTTTTCTCTCTCTTCTCCTATTCTTCTTTGCCTCTGTTTCTTTTTTGCTTTATTTTTCTGGTCTTCTTTTCTTCTCCTCTTCTTCTTTTCTCTGGTCTTCTTCTCCAGCTCTCTATTTTTTTGTTCATACAATGCAACCATAGGACTTATTTTTTTAATTTCTTTTTTGAACCACAAGCTAGAAGCTTAGTTGTTTTGAACTTTATGTGGATGATCTTAATACTTAAGGTTTTTGGTGAATGTGAACATGATACTTTATACCTTTTGTTGGATATTATATTTTTAATATACGTCATATATTTATTTTGTTAAAAAGCTTGCCTATTTTATAATTTTGCTTTTCTTCTATTACGTTTGCCTCACGCCTCACGCTTAGGCTGTAGGAGCCCTTAACGCCTTGGTGCGCCTGAGGCCTTTTAAAACACTGGTTTTAGAATTAAAAATTGGTTCCTATAATAAAATTAATAAAGACATATCATTAAAATTAACAAGACTAATTAGCAAAAAAAATAAAGAGTGCTGCTAATAGCACCTACCAAAATTCTTTGGATTCCCCATTTCTTTGGACCTCAACCCTAAATCCTAAATTTTAATAATATTTTTTTGGACATCCCACTTATTACCAAATCTACCCATATTCATAACATTTTCACAATGAAATGCACACTCACTCAATTTTTCATCCAATTCCTAAAACAACCCTAATGAAAAGAAAAAAAAGAAAAGAAACGAAGAAAACAGATGATACTCAGATGTTATTGCATGTTGGGTGGTTCACAGTGACTGAAAGAAAAGAAGACATAATAGCCATGGCCATGGCCTGTTCATCATCATCGTTTACTTATTCAATTTTCAGTCCAGATATGCGAATTCTTAGTGTGCCATTATTATCAAAACCTATAAAAAAATTCAATCACATTCATCATCATCATCATCATCAAGATGAAAGTACAGTGGCCGGTGTTGGACGCCCATTGCTTCTGTATCGGCGCTTCCAAAAGAATCCATCATCATCAGAATTCTGAATGTAGCCCAAAATAATTTGTTCACCACTGTGTAGCGGAAAAAATGTATTTTGTTCAGAACTGTTTTGTCGAACAATAATGATCCTGTCAGCACTGTATGTCCGAACAAAATTTGTTGATCACTGTGTAACTTGAATCCATTCCAATTCACAACTTAAAATAACATGAATTAAATCCATTCAAAATACATAACTTAAATCCATTCCAATTCACTCTTTTCCATTCTAAGTTAGTTTAACAAAGAAAATTACATAACTGACTATCTGCATTAATATTCGGAACCTATGTATTGAACGAAAGGATTATGTTCAGTACTGTATTACTGAACATAATTTTAACAGTCAGCAAACCAGTACCGAACAGCTCGAACGAAACAAGAACGACCGAAAACGATCGAGAATGTTAATACAAGACAGATAAACTTATTAATGGAACGCCGGTCTCACTAGAATTGTTGTCCTCATCCTCCATTGTTGTACACAGTGAAATAAGTGATGAAGTATACGTTATACTTGAAGCAAAACTTTCAAGTTCAATAGCGTTGATGATGGTGATGAAGATGACACATTCAGGATTTAAGATGATTATGAAAAATGATAGATTTAGGGTTTATATTAGTTGGTTATGAAAAGTAATAGGTTTATGGTTTACAAACATGGAACACGTATAGTTGGAGTTGGAGTTGGAGTTGGAGTTGGAGTTAGGGGTGGGGGTGGGGGTGGGGGTGGGGGTGGGGGTGGGGTGGGTGTCAATATTATAGAGTATTAGTTCTTATTGATAGGTGGGTGTTCCATTTAATAATGTCTTTTAATGTAATTTTACTTTAGGGTATAATTGTAATAAAAAAAAAATTATAAAATGGGGGGTTCAAAGAATTTTGGCAGGTGCTAATAGCAGCACTCAAAATAAATAGAAAAAGAATATAATTAAATAACCGAGGCAGAGAGAGAGAAAAGAAAAGAATAAATTAAATCAAAGAAAAAAATAGAAGAGAGAGAGAGAGAGAGAGAGTGTTACAATCAACATATAAAAGAAAAAAAAAGAAAGAAAAGTCGAAGGGCAGAATAGAAGAGAGAGAGAGCGACTGAGAGAGAAGATCGAAGAAGAAGAAGAAGAAGATGATTGAATTTGTACCTTGGATAAAAGCAAATGTAGCGAGCAGCAAACAGAGACGAGCGACGAGCGATGATTGACCAGCAACGACCGACCAAGTGTGCCTGACGAGCCTCTCTCTCAGTCTTTTCTCTTCTCTCTATTCAATATCTAGGTTAGAACTTGATCTGTTTGCTTTAATTACAAATTGACCCCCACTTGAAGTTTCATAAATTATGATTTTCACCTGCGGTGTCCCAAACGTGTCCATTACGTGTTCGGCTACAAAAAATAAAAATAAAAAAAAACGAACACCTTCTAGAACGTGTTGAACACATGTCCACCGCGTGTCCGACATTGATACGCAATCCTCGGAGAGGTGTCTGTGCTTCATAGCCCTAGTGTGTCCCTGAAGTGTCCTCGGCATGTCCCTTGAAAATAAATTAATTAAATAAGGAGACACGCCATGTGGTGTGTCCCATACGTGCCCCCGAAGTGTTCGTGTGTCCAACACGGATATGACACTTGTTTTGAAGTGCCAGTGCTTCATAGTTTATAGCCCTTGGCTATTGTACTATATTAGGTTAAAAGGATTGCTACTTTGGTTGCTACCAATGCCATATCTTTGTCTTCTAAAATAAAATAAAATTATATGTTGAGTATATGAATAATTTATACCCTCTCTAATAATTGATGCTGACATCTTAGTTGAGAATTGAGGCTTTGTTGGCTTGGTTCGCCCAAGATCATAAACAAAGACATAGATAGATGGGTGTCCGGATTTTAGTGTTGAGAAATGGAAGTCCCTTCCTCGATTTCGACGTTGTGAGATGGTACCCACACTTTTGCTTTTGTGTGCTTGCTTGCCATTTCCTCTATGGATAGATTTCTTGCTGTTTTTGGATCCCAAAGTAAGGGGTTGTGTCACCATTCATGTTGTCTGGTAATAGATGATTCCACCTTACTATTCTATGGATTTCTTTGATGTTCAAAGTCCTCTACCCCTATCCCTTGAATCAGACAAATTTTAGATGAAGAGGTAGATGATCTAGTGACAAAATTCATAACTTAACCTTCCACTGAGTCAAATTTTTTATTGACTTAACCTTGTGAATTTGTAACTTCTCTAATATTGGGCAATGTGGGCTTTACTAACTCACAGTTTTAGTGAATTCAATGAACTGCATTAACCCACCAAGTAGTAGATCAGTGATTCAACATCCATAACTTGATTCCATAGCATATAAGAAGAATAAGAAATACTACCGAGTCAAAGTTTGATTTGATTTGATTTGATCCCATAGCATATAATTCAATTAATACAGCTAATTTGGATGTTTCCTTTGACTAATAGAGGGGACAAATATACTATTTTCCAACACACACACACACACAAAAAAAAGAGAGGGAATTTTAATAAAAGATTAATGTGAATTTATTGTTGTATTATTTGCGAAATTCGTGTTCTTTTCATGATTATTGCTCTTGACATGTATATATCTAGGTGTGTGATATGCTGCATGATGTACAAAAATGGCGAAAAATTGATTGCTTTGCCTTGTGCACACCAGTATCATTCAAAATGTATTACTACCTGGTTGAAGCTCCGCAAAGTAAGTTTTTTTTTCTCTGTAATAATTGTTGTTCTAATCGCAGTACAAAGTTCTCTACCCCACAAATTATTTGGTTTACATTTTGTGATTCAGTAAGAACTTTTGGAATTTCTTTTCATTATCAGCCAAAAATAAGATTAATGCCACTGTTGTTGTCTAAAATCTTAAATTACACGTGTGTCCTTATGCTAAGCATATACATGTTGGCCTTGCAAGGATTAAAGATAATGTTGACCTGTAACGAAGGTCAAATAGCCTTGAGCCTTAAAACATGCTATGATTTAGGTCCTACCAATTGGGCTACATCTAATATTCATACATAGTTGGTCTTCTAAGCAGTGTTGTAGAAGGCGTGCCTAGGGTGCCTTGCAGAAGGCAAGGTTCAGTGCAGCCAGCCACTTGAGGCACACACTTAAGGTGCAAGGTGCACAAGGCGCACACTTCATTTAAGATTCTTCTTTTATTTTTCCTTTAATACCAGCTGTTTGAGGGTAAATTACACTGACCTCAAGCCGTTTGTACTATGATGGACTTATATACTGCCAGATGGGCAAGGATGGATCTAAGGGGGTGAGGTAGGGGCGGTCGCACTCCCAAAATTTTTAAAAACTATGTATATTATACTAGTAATTAGTGAGATAATTTCAAACTGGAGTATTTCACACCTCCAAAATTTCAGTAGTTCTCACCCTCCAAATTATTTACATTACAAAATTTAAAAATAGTTTTAAAATTGAGTTTTATCAAATATTGTTCTATTCTATTTGTTATCTGTATTATTTGTTATATTTTTATATTGTTTAAAGTTACTTGTATTATTTTATTTGCTTCTATTTATTACTATTCTTGTTTTCTGTTCATATGTCATTTATGTTTTTATTTATTTATTTTTTATTCTTTTATAAATCACACTTTAATTTGCTTATGTATCTTATTTTGCATCCATTCTTGTTTATTCATTCTTTAGAAATAGGAATATTGTCTACTTCAACATAACATTCTTAAAATAGGTTAATAAAATTTAATGCCGCTTATTGAAACGAATTATTATTATTCTCGAAAAACATACATTTTCAATTATAAATTTTTTTCAAAACTAAAACTGCATAATAAGATGGAAGATGATTTTGTAGCAAGTTATTTGATCATATTTATTGAGAAAGATATTAATTAAGGTTTCATAGATGTTTTTATATATATTATAAAAGTGGCAATTACAATATTTTCAAATAGTTAACTTTACTAGATAGAGACATAGTAATAGTTAATATTTTATTAAGTTAATGCAGACAAGAAATATGTGCAATTATATTTTTGTTCTCAATTATGTTGACAAAGAATATCCGATTAATAGTAATATTATTTTTATTTTTTTTTGTCCTCGTATAAATCAAAATTTAAAATTTTATAATAATTTTTTTTGATGAAAAATTACATGTATTTTTGCCCTCTCGAAATTCAAATCCTAGATCTGTCCATCCCTGCACATGGGATTAAAACGCCCAAATTAAAAAAAAAAATTCTGATTGAGCCTCAATTTCTTCCATCAAATCATTAAACAAGTCTTCAATGAACAAAGGATAACAAAACTCTAGTCCTCCTCGGCCCTTCGGGATCCAAATTCCACCCATCCAGTTGTTAGGATTGTACGATCAAGTTTAACAAGAGAGAGCCCAAGACAAGCTTTTCATATGCATACTCCTCATATGCTTATGTGCCGAAGGCATACAAGGTGCACTTGAGATGCACACCATAGATTATGATGCGTGAGCCTTTGGGGAGTATTCCCTAAAAATCAAATGCCTTGAAGCATTTGTCCTAGCTTCACCTCGAAATGAGCATCAAGGCGAGCCTAGGTAAAGCTTTTTAAAACTTTGATTAGAATTGTTTATCCTCCATAAAGTGTGCATGACTCTCTGTCTCTGTCTCTCTGTCTCTCTCTCAGCTCTGCCCTGTTTGCCAAGAGGAGGTGTGTGAAGACTAATCCAAGGAAGCTGGCATTGGAATGATCACAGCCACTGGTTCTTAATAAGCTTTATACATATTGGTTTTTTATAGTTTTGTAAGTAGTCTGAAGTTATCACTCCTTGTGGGAGTACTGAAGTTTTGTTGAAGTTATTTACATGCAAAGAAGTTTCTTAAATTCGTTTTTGGAATAGAAAAAGTATAATTTGACTGTCCCCTTCCTCATGAATTATCTTCTTTGGCTGTGTTGTTGTCGCTTTTTTATTTTAGTCTATTATTATTATTTTTATAGCTCCTCATGGTTGTTTAAGAACTATGGACTTTCATATTAGAGGTAATAGAAATATTCTCCCCTCATCTATTTAAAGCTGCTCATTCTTTGCTTGCTTGTTTGGAATTCATCGTAGACGCTTTGGTCTCAATTGGTGCGGTTGATTCTTTCCTTCATGGAGACTTGCCCCCGGCCTTGTCAGTTCATCCATGAGGGGTCTTTCTTTTTGTTTGATGGTGATGTGAATCTCTTGCAATTGGTCTATGGCAAAAGGTCATCTGTTTAATGATAAGTTGGAATCAATCCATGAATAACTTCGTTTCTTAAAATTTAATTTAAATATAAATGGATGGCTTTCTTGCTTTTCTTTCTTTTGTCAGTTAGTTCTGAACAACACTTATGACAGTTACCATCACCAAGAAGCACGGACCTGAATCAATAAACTTGAATTGATTACTCTCTTTCTTGAAGGTCTTCTATCTTCTGTTTTCAAATCTCTGGTTTTTTGTCTCAATACATTTTGACTATCAGATCATGTAAAAAATTTGAGGTGCATAAATCTCAGAAAATTTGAGAACAAAGAATTTGTGCTCACTTTGATCCAACTTATTGTTGCTTGCACAATGATGATTGGATGAAGAAAGTGCTGAAGAGGATCTTCTTCCGATTATATGAGGCATATGTATGTGTATATATATATTCTTAATAATGTTACAGTAATCATATTTTTGTACCACATTTGATGTGTTATGTGAGTCATCACTATTACATTGATCTAGTGGGTTCTATCACTTATATTTGTTTCTAATGCAATTGTAACATCTCTCTTGATAAATTACATGTGATATTTAATTTCGATCATTATAGCATTATTATTATTATTATCTTACGGTGTCACCCTTCATCTATGAGTTACATAAGGTGATAATTTTTAATTTGGTTTTATTACAATCTGGGATAAATTATAAATACACTCCTTGACATTTGATTAAAATACGAATCGCTTTCTGTGGTTATGGAAATTACATTCTACCTCCTGAGATTTCTAATTTCATAATAAATTATCCATTTTATTAATAAATTATCAAGTCAATTAATAGTTTTTAATGATGTTAGAAATATGTTTCAATTAATAATTTAAGTAATTTTATTATTGTGTAGAAGAGCAATTATGAATTTCATTTTTTTCAATTAATTATGTTAAATAAAAAATTATGACAAGGGAATATTTGTAATTTTTCAAATTACAAGAGACAATTTGTATTTTAAGAAAATCTCAAGAGATGGATTTGTAATTTACCATATTGACTTGAGATTCTTTGAAAAGTGTCCCAAATATCATATATTTTTGAGCTTCTAAACCTTCAACTACAAACTATCAATTAGGGGTGCCATTTTGTAAAAACATATTTGTTTTGGATAAAAATAAATAAATTTTTGATATGCACATGTTTTAAACTTATTTCAACAGCAATAATCAGAGGTTGTTGGAGAGGTGGTTGCTTGTCATCATAGGTAAGGGACTTGCTAGAGGTGGGGGAACTTGTCGGCGATGATGGGAGGTTGTTGCCAACTAGAAATAAAAATTGACGACAAATGAAATTTTTGTTTTTAATTTTCAAAAAAATTTAAAAATATATATAAAAAAATTATGAATATAAACTCTAGTACAGGATGCCAAGAATCTTTTATCATTCTTAAAACAATTGCTTTGGGTTTTTTTTAATTTTTGGCCCTTATTTTAAAAAACATATTGTAAATAATTTTCATCAAGTACATGTCCATACATGCACACGATTGGCAACTAGTTTCAGTAGTGTGTTTTTGTATTTTTTTATAATAATAATAATAATACAACCAATATATATAAAATTAATCAGCATTGCACAAAATCTAATTGTCCCAAGAAAGATATGAGAAGCCCAATAGAATCATATGCCAGAATTCAATCACAGAATCAATTCTAACAATTGGAAATCCTCGAACAATTTGTCGATAGCCACCATCAATGTTTTGGGCTCCGATTTTTTGCCAAAAATGATTGGATTCTTGGATTCGAGTCTCTCGCTACATGGGGCCAGGTAGACCTTGCCCTGAGATTCTATGCCCTTGTGTCGGGCTCAAGTGTGAAAACGCTCACACAATATTACTGGACACGCCACCTCTCTCTTCAGCATTTTTAGTGTACCCAACAGAAGTAAGAAAAAAAAAAAACCATTCTTCTGCTTAAAACATTGTAAAATGCCTGTTGTTGAATGAATTCTTATAGTTTCAATCTATAGTAGACAAACAAATCAGAAGGGATGTTAGTGATATTTCAAAAGGCAAATTTCATAAGGAATCATGATTGGATCGTTGTGTTCGGGGGACTTCAAATGAAGTGCTTTAAGCAATGTATCCAAAATAGAGTATCGAATACCATCCACCTGTATAAAGATCATAAGGCAAAATAATAATAGTAATTAAGCAACAAACTCGTCAACATCAGAATCATTGTCATCTATTACCACTCCTCCACTCCCGAGTAATGTGTTCAGAATCATTTACGCTGCCCCTGGGTAGTACTTCAACGTGCATCTTCCCATGGGATCATGAATGTCGACATCAAATCCCAAGGAGAGTGGTCGTCCGACAGCTTGAACATGCGAGATGCTGCAAAATGGCAATAAACAAAGATCAACATAACCAAGAAATTACCAAATTCAGGCAAAGCAGGTGTACACGGGATCAGAAATTAATGAAATTTAACCTTTATTTTGATTTAAATGCTTAGACTAAATACTTGGGAATCTAATAACAATTTGTAAACTCATAGGAACTTCCCATTTTCATGTGCAATCCACACCGGTCACGGTTATTTCGTAAAATGCTGCAGCAGAGATAGGATTTTAGTCATTCAAAGATCATTTAGGGCTCGCTTGTTCAAACTGACCACTTGTTGTCTATATTACCATACTATTATACCTTTAAAATATACTTGAATGCAGAAAATTTACAGCGAAAGAGTCATTTTAGAGGGGTCACAATGTCTGTCTTGCATAAATATGATATGAGTATCCCCACAAAAAAAAGAAAAAAAAAAGAAAAAGAAAAATTCTCCTCGGCAAACATCATATCTTCTCTAATCTTTCAGACACATGAAAAACAAAATGAAATCACAAAACTCGTATACCAAGACTTGATCCTTGTTATTTATGAGAGTCCACAACATCGACGCGGAAGACAAGAGTGTGTCTAATGAAATATGGAGATTCCTAGATTCAAAAGGCATAAAATGCAGGTGTGAAGCCTAAGGCCAATATTCTTTCCTTTTCCTAGTGTAGATTACAATTAACTAGCGGAAGGGAGACATGTCAGATAATAGTACAAAAATTGCACCCAAAAAAATGCGAAGGGGAAAAAAAAAAAAAAAAGTTATGTACAATATGAATAAGTGAAAAAAGAAAATATAAATCTATAATAAATTTATGAATTTCACAGGTCAACCTCATGGTGCTTCTCACAAGCTCGCCTTTTAATTGGTCCACCATGTAAGCCAATACACATATTATCATTTTTCCCGAAACTAAGATTGTTTCTACCAGCAGAAAATCAAAAGAAAATACCAAGAGATAGGGTCACACAAGCTGATTGAACGTCCCATATCAAAAAAGAACCAATTGGGTCAAATGAAAGAGAATGATGATATTTAACCATGCTAGCTGATCTGATCTGACTGAATTTTGAGGTGAAAATTCGACCATAGGATGATTATGTAGTGCCTAATTTGACAGTAGGTCATGTATTGTTTTTTGTGGTTCATAGATGGCTACATGAAGTCAACCTCAAATAGCTTTTTCCTTCATATGAAGAAACTAATTTGCAATCAGTTGCTTTAACAATCTTTAAATTCTACATTTTTTTTTTTTGATCGGCAAAGAAATTTATTAATGTGAAGAACAGAGTACAAGAGGAAGAAACACCCAAAAGTCGAGGGCCAACCACCGGATCATTGCTGAGAAGACAATGTCCCAACTAAGTTGGCACAAAAGCCTCCAGCCAATCAAGTGCGAGGACCTGGCACAAACAAAGGAAAGGGAAAAAAATCCCCCAAGAAAAACTGCCTACAGCAATCTACCTATAGTAATCCACGGCCAACAAGAAGTAGGAAGGAAATCACAAGCCACACAAAGGGTCCTACCCTACTAAAACTGAAGCAAGAATCTGTTTGACACGAAAAATGAAGTCATTGACGGAGAGTCAACTTTTTACTTTTTCTTACTCTTACAGCAACATAAAGTGACAAAGATTCTAAAACTGCCAAATACAAGAGACAGAAAAAAGACTCAACAAGAAGAAAAAAGTCCAGCAAATAATGTGACGACCGGCCTTCTTTTTCTCTTTATTCTTTCTTTCCTCCCCTTCGTTCTCTTTTTACTCTTGTTGAATTGAAGTGTCCGGAAATGGTTTCCAAATTCTTTTTCTTCCGGTGTTGAATTTTTGTTTGTCCCGGAGGGTGCACGGGTGAGTTCGGGGTGCCGGGGACGAAGTTGAAACTTTGGGCTGCTGGGCCTGGACCACACGTGCGGGGCCCTAGGCCGCACGTGCGGAATTGTACCGTACGAGCGGTGGGAGGGGCTGCACGAGCGACCAAGCTTTACACCCAGAAATTGGCTACTGTCTAAGAGCGCACGAGCGGCCAACTGGGCAGTCCGAAACTCTGTTTTTTGTATCATTTTGATCCAAATATATCTCTCATTATACTCATCTCTCTCTCACTCTAAAACATATATTTCTCCTCCTTCTCTCTAGAAAACACCTCAAACATCTAAAACTCTTTGATTTTGCTCATCTTGGGTCAAGAACATCATCATTCCTCTCAAGATCTTGAAGATCTAAGGTTGGGGCTTCACTTGGGTGATGGAAATCCGAGATTCTCTCTCACTCTAGGAGCTAGGGTTTCACCTTTTCTTCATCAAACATTGAGGTAGGGATATTCTTGAGTTATATATATACATGTTTTGCAAGTTAAATGTTGATTTTGTGTTTCTATTGAATTTGTTTTGAGAGTTTTGGTTTTGGTTTTGGTTCAAAGATGATGAGATTTCTCAAATGAGGGTTTAAATGTTTAAATGCTTCTAAGTTGATCCTTGTGATTTCTTATTTATTGTTTAAAAAGGATGATTTTGATGATGTTTTCGTCATAAAGTGAAGAAATGTTGAGTTATTGATAAAAACCCTAGAAATTGGGGATTTTACAAAATAATGAAAATGTCTTTAAAATTATTTACTTTCTTGTGTTAAGAGGATGTATGAAAGTAAGTTCCACCAAATGTTTATCATAATAACAACATACTTGACACATGGGATATGAGATGGTATTTTAACATTGTTGCTAACACTTGAACTTGTAATGAGATAAGATGATAATTGTTGAGCACCATGGGTAATGAAAATTGAAATCTTGAAGGATGACGTTTGAAAATTTCATATAATCTTGTAATGTTGTAAGACGGTAAGTTGTTGAGTGTCATTGATGATGTGAAAGGCTTAATTATAATGTAATGGGGAAATGAAATAAGAGATGATATGTTGGCCATGTTGAAAGGTTTGGTCATGATGGGTTGGTGTTGAGAACTTGTGGTGATGTGTTGAAGACACATGATTATTTGCGCAATGAGAAACGTATTTGTGAAAGTGGAAAGGTATTTGTTTATTATTGTTGTTGAGACATTTTGGAAATAGAGAAACGTTATGAGATATTAATTATTGCATCTCATTTCCATTTGAGTTTATATCATCAATGTGCATGAAGTGAATTATTACTGTTGAAAAATTAATAGAGAAAGGGAGAGAGACTAAATATATATATTTTGATTGATATTGTTGAATGATTGATTCAATATATATTTTTGTATCTTTACAATGGAGAGAATGAACTCTCTTTTATAGAGAGAATGGGTACAATGGAGTAATCACATTAATGGAGCACTAAACTAAATGGAGCACTCACTAAACTAAATGGAACACTAACTATGGTGCACTAACTATAGTGGAGTAGATGTAATGGTAATGGAACACTAACTATGGTGCACTAACTATAGTGGAGTAGGTGTAGGAATTGTTACATTCAACAGCCCCCCTCAAACTCAAGGGGGTTAGGAACTAACCAACTTGAGTTTGGAGAGAGTAACAAAACAGGAAAAATAATCTGACAAATAAAATAAAAGTGGATAGGAGACACTGTATGGTCGTGTCAGACCGTTGTAGAAGACCGTATGGTTATGGCAGACAGATGTAGAAGACAGTTTATGGGGTCATGTCGGACCGTTGTAGAAGATAGTTTATGGGGTCATATCAGACCGATGTAGAAAACAGTTTACGGGGTCATGTCGGACCGTTGTAGAAAACAGTTTACGGGGTCTTGCTGGACCCATGTAGGAGACAACCGGAATCAAAGTCGGGACAGTTTACAAAGTCTTGTCGGACCCATATAAGAGCTAACCGGAATCAATGTCGGGACAGTTTACAGAGTCTTGTCGGACCCATATAGGAGCTAACCGGAATCAAAGTCGGGACAGTTTACAAAGTCTTGTCGGACCCATATAGAAGCTAACCGGAATCAAAGTCGGCACAGTTTACAGAGTCTTGTCGGACCCTCAAAAGTCGCACCCTCAAAAGGCGTGCCAAATCTTATCAAAAGGCGTGCCATCAAAAGGTGTGCCCAACAGCCATCAAAAGTCGAGCCATCAAAAGGCGTGCCATCAAAAGTCGAGCCAACAAAAGGCGCGCCGATTTGTCGTCTGGCGTTGAGAGGCGCGTGATACGCGTGTCTGCCTTACCTATATAAACCAAGGCGAGGCTGCCACTGATGCATAACAAACCAGCTGAAAAACCTCTGAGAAACACTTCGTTATCTTGAGAGAGAGATTCTGTAATCTCTGAAACACTCTCCAACCAACTCTGAATATGGCCTCTTCTTCCCGTTCAGCTACCCAGAACATAGCCTCTTCGTCCCGGGGTCTTACTCTCTTTCCCGACCTCAACGAGGCCACAACTCAGAATATAGCCCTTGAACCTCAACCAAGCCCCCCTGGTTTTGCGCCTTTGAACTTTCCGATGCTGTCTGTGGAGCAAAGAATGGCTGCACAATCGGATATTGAGGCGAATTATTACACATTGAAGTCATGTGTTGAGACAATGACGGCGGTCAACAACCTGTCGCACCGGCTTCAGAGTAGAACAAATGAGGTGCAGCAAGTAAAAGCCCAACTGGCTCTGCTCTAGAGCATGTATACGGATGCCCGAGCAGAGATATGTATGCTGAAGGCAGAAAATAAGGAACTGAAGCGGAAGACCACCGTGATGCTCCGATTTGGAGGTCCGCCATATGTGACGGTTAAGGAGCAACGGGAAGTGAACGTGCTCGGCGGCGTGGGAAACACGGAGGCAGCACCGGCAAGAGACGCCCAAGACAAAGGCAAGAGGAAGAGATCGGCAGAAGAGGCGAAAAAGTAAGGCCGGTTTTTGTTGTGTGGGTTGTGGTTGATTTGTTTTGGTGAGGTTTTTTTTTTTTTTTTTTTTTTTTTTTTTTGGTGTACAAATGTGATCGGGTTGATCCCCGAGATGAATAAATGACAAGTTTGGAAAATGTTGTTGGTGGTGTTTTGTTTAAGAATAAAGATAAAAGAAAAGAAAATAATGGATAAAGAAAATAAAGAAATAAAAAGATAGGACTTTAATAAGAGAGAGAGGAAGAGATCAGGTGAATCCTGCTGGTGGAGGACCATAGAATGAAACCACACCAGAATGGCACTGTTGCCAGGTACCAAGAGGCCCTGAAGACGATGCAGTACTCTTTTGGGACTGTGATTGGCTGCCAGCAGATTCATCATGTGGACCAAAAACAAAGATAGGACCCCTCAACATGGGGTTCATCTCATAGAATGGAAAGTGGGAAGGTGGGCCTCCAGGGAAATGAGAGAGCATCTGGCGTGAAGAATTCTGTGGACTTGGTAAAGGAGGCCACAATGAGATTGGCGGAGTCTCAACAGAGAGATCTGCTGGAAGAGCTACACTGAGAGACTCTTCAGATCTCGAATGAGTTACTAATTGCTGATCACATGATTGATCCTTTCGCTCACTGCAATCTGACAGTAGCCGGAATTTCACCATGGCAACTGATTCGACTGCTACCCAATTCCCTGATGAACTAGGTTTAGTAGACTCATCAAGCTCGACCGGTGCAGGGGCATCAACACAGAGTGCTGTCAAGAAGAGCTCTTCTGGAGGCACTGTTGCAGATGTTGGCAAGACCGATGCTGTTCAGAATGTCAGCAGTAACAGTGGTAATAATGGCCACGGCTCAAACGCTTTCAAAACTCAGTCTGGTCAGCCCAAGAATTTATCTGCTCAGCAGTACAGTCATCATTCTTCAGGATATCAGAGAGGCGGGATTTCTCAAAAGAATAGTTCCGGGGGTGAATGGGCCCACCGCAGAATGGGGTTCCATGGACGGAATCAGTCTCTAGGTGCTGAAAAAAGTTATCCCACTTCAAAAATGAAGCAAATTTATGTGGTGAAACAGACCACAAGTGGGACTTCTACAGTGGGTTGAGCAAAGGAAAAAATGGCTTTCTCAGATTGAATTCTTTCTGCTGAGCAAGCTGAGATGCGACGCTGAGGTCAAAATAGTAAAGTACTGCAATCATAGTTGCAGGAATAAAAGCTCCAAGTATATAGAGAATGGGCACGTTGAGCATATCCTTAATAACTGTCCAATTCTGATATGCACTAGGTGACCACGGATTTGGGCTGAAGAGGCGTCGTGGGATTCCTTTGGGAACACTTTCAGATGGAATGTAGGAAATGGCTGTCCAGACTAGAACCATAAGTGGCACACCATAGTCTGCTACAAGGCTTCTAAGCCAACCAGTCCCATACCGCCATGACCTTGCTTTTCTGCTTTTTAATGCAGTTAGCAGAAGACCGAATGACAGAACCAAAGCAAAAATCCCATTTGTAAACCTCCATGAAGGTATGTGTAGAAACACAAGTGGAATAGGTTGAGGTCCGGCGGGCGGCCAAGGAAAGGTTGCCGCCCGCCAGAAGGCGAAGAACACTAGGAGCTTAACCTTGCTCTGATACCATGTTGAAAAATTAATAGAGAAAGGGAGAGAGACTAAATATATATATTTTGATTGATATTGTTGAATGATTGATTCAATATATATTTTTGTATCTTTACAATGGAGAGAATGAACTCTCTTTATAGAGAGAATGGGTACAATGGAGTAATCACATTAATGGAGCACTAAACTAAATGGAGCACTCACTAAACTAAATGGAACACTAACTATTTATGCACTAACTATAGTGGAGTAGGTGTAATGGTAATGGAATACTAACTATGGTGCACTAACTATAGTGGAGTAGGTGTAGGAATTGTTACATTCAACAATTACCATTGTTGCATTCTCATCATGTTTACTTGAGAAAGATTATATTACCATGAGAACTAATGGAAATGTGTATGAGGTAAATACGTTGGTAAGTCCGGATAGGGGGTGTAGATGAATTTGATAAGTTGGCCTGAGTGTCCAAGGTGAAAGACCCGAAAGCCGCGCGGATAGGTGTCGAGCCTTCCGGTTAGCACCGGTAAAAATGGCAGTTTGGTAGTGCTCGTAGAGACTACTTGCAGACACCAGCCTAGGGATTACCAATGTTGTATTTACCGCCCCCATTGAATTAATTTTGGAAGTTTGAAATTGATGAGACTACAAGCTAATATTGAGAACATGGTGATTTTGAGAAAGTGCATTGAAATGAATATTTTCCTCATTTATCAACTTTGGCATGGCATTGCATTTACGTTTATTTTATGTTGAGGATAATGCATAACTGTATATACTTTGTGAGAATTCTCTACTGGGCTTTATGCTCATCGCTATGGGATTTGGTGCAGGTAAAGATGTGGTGATCCCGCTGAGTTGGTGGCGTGGACGTGATTGTGAAGAGTATTTTACTCTTGTATTTTGGTGTAAAATTTTGTAAAGCCAAGGGCTAATGTGTATGGGTCCGAGAGACCATTTTGTGTAACCGGGCTATTGCCTTGGAACTTGTAAGCCCTTGAGGGCCTTATTCGTTATAATTTAATAATTTCTCTTCCATGCTATTGATTCATGTACTAGTGTATAAATAAATGTATAAGGGCATGTAAGAATACTTTGGTAAACATTTGGAACTATGTAAATGATTTTGGTTTATATCTCATTTTGGAAATGGGTTGACGTAATAGTTAAGTGGGATTATTTCGGGGCGTCACAAATAATGATGTCAAAACGCAAGAAGTTTAGGCCAAACTTTTAGTAGCCAAGTGTCATGGACCCGGACCACTCAAAAGGGTCATGCTACTTGCGCATGAGATCCCTGGGTTGGGTAGTCTCTTGTGGGTTGACTCTTTTGACAGGTCTGGAATTGTGGTAGTAGTACCAAAGCAGACTCAAGTGCATCACAAGACTCACATCGCAATCTTATCAAATGTGTGGAAACCATCATGTTGGTAGGGGCTCACCCCAAGGTTTGTGACAGCATGACAGGGCATCCCATGTGTCCCCGCTGTGTCTCTGTCCCATATGTGTCTGACACTGCTATGGCCCGATTTTGAATTATCGGTGCTTCATAGATTTCTTCTTAAGATGAGCCTAAAGGTTGTAGCGTCATGAAAAGAATAAATAAAGCATAGACAATTTGACCAAAACCATTACCTTAGGTAAGTCATACCTGCACCAGATATGCTATTCATACAGACCATAAATTTTACAGTTTCCTTGACTTTCTTCTTTAGACGAACCCGAAGATAAAGCTCCACAGCATCACATGAACACATTCAAACTTAGAAATTATGACTCACAACATCACATGGACACTTTCAAATGCTAAAATTATCTAGCATGGCCATGTGTCACAATTAGGGATGGCAAAATATACTGATCCGCCGGCCCCTTCTCCCCCGACCCTAATGGGATGGGTTTGGGGGTGGTTGAATAGAGTAGGGTCGGATTTGGAGAAACTTTTGAAAAACTCAACTGGGTTCTGGTCGGGGGCGGGGGAGAGTATTTTTTTGGAAAATTTAGCCAAAACCGCTCCATTAGACCCTTATTTAGTGAAAAGGACAACCCAATTTGTTTTACTTCATAAGCCCCCTAAGGAGGAGGTATATAATTGAGTAAGTACAGAGTAAAATTTCTTTCTTTTTTTTTTTTTTTCCTTTTCTTGGATAATATTGCCCATGCATATACATACATATATATTTTTTACAGAACTCTTTTGACGAGGAACACTTTTATTTTATTTTATACAAGTTTAAAAATGTTGTGTATGTGTGTTTTTGGTTGATTCAACTAATATGTACTCTATTTTTTGTAATAGTAAAATTTTACTGTTAACTAGAGTAACATGTTACTGTGAACCAGAGTAATATGTTACTGTGAGATAGAATAGCATGTTACTGTTTACGTCAATTTTGACGGTATTTTTTAATTTTTTAAGAATTTCATAGTCAATATAGATCTTTTTTTAATAGATCTTGATGAGAGAATTCCAAAAATGATAATTTTATTAAAAATCGACATTTAGATCAAAAGTTTTATTATTTTAAAGTTTAAAATATTAAATTACTCACTAAGTATATTTTGGTAATAGTGGTATGTGTTGGATTTTTCAAGGAAAACTTTTTGTACTTGTCCTTAATGTATTTTAAAGTTTTATTTTGAAGGAGTTTAACCAAATCCCCCTATTTTTTTTACCCAAACCCTACCCGACCAGCAAATATAGTAATAAATAAATAATAATATTACATATATATGTAATATGTGTATAATAAATTGTTGAATTTTTATAGAATATATATATAATATCTATTGAGTTTTTATTATGTTATATATATAATATAATTTTAACATATGTAAAATATATAATATATTTTTTTTAATTATAAATAGCATTTTCTAGTTTTAATTATTAAATTTTAATATTATTGTTAAGTTTTTTATTGTGTTGCGAATCAGGTAGAGTTGGGGGTGAGGGTTATATTTGCGAGTTTGGGTGGGGGAGAGTTCCATGAGGGTAGGGTAGGGTCAGGGTGGGGTAAGCAGCGGAAATGGAGGTGGGGGTGTGGGTGGGGTAGGCCCCCCCGACCCATACCCTACCCGTTGCCATCCCTAGTCACAATTCAGTCCATAAAGAAATAACTCAGAGTAACAGTAATAGGAGATAGGACTGCAATGCAAGGAACTAACCATATATAATATAAACCATCAATTTCTTCTCTCTGAGCTCTACCCAAAAGCTCTATTTGCAGGATTCCACCAATGCAAAGAACAGGTTCTGGTAGCTTGAATTTCTGCAAGCGATTCTCCTAATATCCATGAAGAAATCATCTAAACATTTTAGATTTTGAGATAATGCACTAAAAATGGTTAAAATATAGAAAAAGAGGGCTAAATAGGACTTCAAATTGCATCTTGACGATTTGCTTGAGGTTACCATATCTTAAGCATTCCTGCAATCATTTATATTGGTTTCCCCATAATTTAATATACTTGCAAAATGGTAGACATGTTTTGTTATTTTTCCTTCTTGAAACATATCCTGTAAGGAGACAACGCCATAAAAATTGATATCTGTTCAAAGCTTCATAGTTTTTACTTAGCTTTTGCCAAGAATCTAAGAATAAGGGTCCTCAATACAAAAAACAACACGACGAATCTTCTTTGCCACACTGAATAGAAAAACTCATGCTTTGTTTGGTAGGAGGGGACAGAAAACTAAGATGAAGGACAAGATAAAAGGGGTGGCTAATAGACTTTTCCTCTGCTACCTTCGTTGAGCGGAGAGGAGTTATTTTAGTTTACCATTATCCTTCAAAATATTTACATGCGGTCTCCTTTGAAGGGCAAAGATTTGAAAGTAAAAATTGCACTTGATATTTCCCCCTGATTTTCACCCATTTTTGGAGTGATTGGTTTTGGTGGACCCAAAGAGATTACACGTGACTTTTCCTTCCTCCTATCATTCGCTTCCTACAAAGAAAGAAAAATGTCTCCACCTCTCCCTCTTCTCCCCTTTCACTTCTTCCCAGTCATTGGTCCTACCAAAAAAAAAAAGAGTAAATCACACACATATTAATTGTAAACTTACCTGAGCCATTGGAAATTCGGGTGACGTATATGTCCATTCAAATAAGTTGTCAGCGGATTCATGGACAGCATCAGACTCATCTGAGGAGTCACTTCCTATTTCCGTCAGGGATCTGGGACATCCCATTCGAAAACGCACGGCCTTTGCTGAATATATAGGAAATCCTAACTCAAAATACACTGATAAGAAAACATTGTTTTTGTCAATAAAAAAAAAAATCAGAGTCTGAAACAAGTATACAACACGAGTGTAAAAGCCACCCGAGGGTGATGGCCTGCTGGTCAGGGACACCCTCTCAAGTGGTTTGGTGGATAGCAGGCCATGGGTTTGAGTCCCATCAACGGTCACTCGGGGGCATGAGACTCATGCCCACTATAGCTTGGCCCATCTCAAGGAAGCACCTGCGAATCCGAATGTTTGCTGGACCTGCCTATGTCTCCTATTCGGCTCCCCAAGAGACAGGGGCTCCTATAGCCATGTTCAACAAGGGTTGCCATGCTTTGGTCACCCCCTTGTATCCTTTTGATAGTAAAAGACAAAAAAAAACATGACAGTTAAAGGAGTTTCGAAATTAACCTTGGAATGGCTGTATATGGATTTCAGAGATAATACACAACTTTGAAATCAACTCATAAAGCAACATCTCAGGAACCGCAGGATCACTTTCACCTACACTTGACCAGTACGAAGCTCTATCTTCAACCATATCACTTGGTTCCAAAGTATTATGAATGCTTTCTTCAGGGTAATGATCAGTGCTAGATGCACCAAAGGCCTCTGAAATGCAATCTTTTCTCAAGGAAGAGGTAAGACCTCGAGCTAAAAATGAATAGACCCTATGATCCCTCTCCAGGCATTCCCATTCCATAGAATTGTCAGGCTTGACTTTTACAGGTTCTATCATGTTTTCCACTTCAATAATCCGGGCAACACTTGATATTTCAGGAAACATTCTAACACAAAGCTGCTTCGAGAGGTGATTTTTAATCACTGCATAACATTTAAACCCATGCCAGAAACAATCAATAAAACCGATAAACAACTTCTGTTGTATTTTCATTTTTTATTAATCAATGAAAATTAGTTATCCCGGTAAAAGAGGGAAGAACTTGTTCTGTAACTAAAAAGTGAGGTAGTGTTTGGTTTAGGAGAATGAAGGTTGGAATGGAATGGTCATTCCATCCAAATACAGATTCCCATGTTCGGTTCGTTAAAAAGAGAGAACTTGTGCATCCCAAAGAAAACCACCATTCATCGACTTAAGAGAATGGCCATTCCATTGGAAAGCCAAAGAATAGTCATTCCATTCCTACCCAAAATCATTCTAGTGAACCAAACACTACATCTAAGTGATATTTTGGGAAACATTCTTAAACAAAGCTGCTTCGTGAAGCTATCTGCAATCATTGCATCAGATTTAAACCCAAATTAAAACAATAAATAAAACAGATAAACAACTTTTGTTGTATTCTCTCTTTTTATCAACCACCGAAAAACAGTTGTCCAGGTAAAATAGGAAAGAACTTGTTACGTGAACTGAGGTAATGTTTGGTTCACTAGAATAAATGTAGTGGCTTGGGTCCAAAACCCGACCCTTTAGCCTTTCTGGTGGGAGCACGTGTTGTTTTAGTTAACTTTTGTCTTACCTTGTTGAGTTGTGGTCTTGGAATTGTGAGAATATTATGTCACTTATGGAAATCTTAGATTGATTGTGTAGATTAATTGTATTTCCTATTTCATATCCGATTGATTGTGTAGATTAATTGTATTTCCTATTTCAGATTAGGGTTAGGATTAAGGTTAGTATTGCTATATATATTGGCTGTAATCTTTGTATTTGTCATTTTTGAATATACAAACTTTATTCAGAAATCTTGCATGGTATCAGAGCCGTGTGTGAAATCCTAGCACCATCGTTGTCGCCTTCGGTTCTAACCTCTTCGGTTGAAGTTCTCTTCTGATTCTTGTATCGAAATCACAGTTCGTGACTCACCCATCTGGACCCATCTGCTTCGTAAAAAGCACCTCTGTGTTCGACTCGCCTCGCGTGATTGAAACTTTGGAATCTTGTGTCTCGCAAGTCTCAGCCCTTCTTCCTCTAAGCATCGACGACCTGGTCTTCTGAGTAGTTGCTGAAGTTGTTGATCTAAACTGCCTCTTTCTGGACTCGCGATCCTCGTCTCCGTCTGCACACGTGATCACGAGTCTCGACAACACATCTGGGTTCGACTTCTGGAGCACACACAACATCTCTCTCGCTTTGGTTCACGAAGACTGTCTCTCACGAAGGTCCCCTTATGAGTCGAAAGTCTAGTTCTGTCTCTTGCTGGTATTAAGTTCGTAAAACCCCCCTCTCAGTGGATCGAGCTTCGAGAAATACATCTCCTTCCCTGACTTGTTTCCTGGTGTTGTATCTCTCTCTCTCTCGGTTAGGTTGGACCCATGGGGCAATTGACCCATCTGGTATTGTTTTTTGGATTTATTACGTTTAGATCCTTGTTTGTCTATTTTGCTCTATTTTGGGTTTATTACATTTGAACCCCTCAGTTTTCTGGTTATTATAATATCTCTGGTTTCGAATGAGTGTGTCTTCTGCCATCAGAGGAGCTATTGGAAATATCACTGTCCCAAGAAGAGATGTCTGTCTTGCTTGTCTTCTCCCCAGTTTCCGATCAAGTTCTGCGCTCCTTCTCTGAATACCGTTTGGCCTCTCGCCGGTTCTACTACATCTGTTCCGGCTCCTGATCCTGACTTGGCTTCTTTGACTGCTCATATTAGTCAACGTTAACATACACTGATTAGTCAACTTCAGCATATATTGTCTCCCTCCCTTTCTACTTCGGTTGTTTCCTCTCTTCATTCAAGTTTGCTTGGGTCTTCTTCAGGTATCTCTTCGTCTGTCTGGATTTTTGACTCTAGTGCTTCTCATCATATGACTCTTCATCTCTCCTTACTTCAAAATTATATTCCCCCCTCTTACCTATTACTCTTAATACTGCTAATGGGTCTAGTATATCTTTTATATCTGTTGGGTCTGTCCTACCGTCTGCTGTCTCTATTCCATCTGTCCTTTATGTTCCTCAGTTATCTGTCAGTTTATTATCTATCAGTCAGCTTAATACCTTTGGTTTTGATGTTATCTTTTCTTCTTCTATCTGTTCTGTGCAGGATCGGATATCTAAGCAGCAGATTGGGACCGACTGTAGAGTTGGAGACTTCTATGTGGTGGAGAGCTTGCATCTGCCTATGGCAATCTCTCTGATTACCTTTTCTTCTTTTCAGTTAGATTCTCTGTCTAGTCCTTTCTACTTGTGACATTCTAGATTAGGGCATTTGTCTGCTAATTGCTTATGGTCTTTAGCTAAGTCTGTTATTTTAGGTAAAGTTTCTCCTAGTGAACTTACTAAATGTTGAGGGTGCAAACTTGCCAAGATGACAGCCTTACCTTTTCATAAAAATACTTCTATATCTAATACACCATTTTCTTTAGTTCATATTGATGTTTGGGGCCTTTCTCCTGTTCTCACCAAAAGGAATTCTGCATACTATGTGTCATTTGTTGATGACTACACCCGTTACACTTGGGTTTATCTTATGACTCATAAGTCCGATCTCTATCAGATATACCATACCTTTTAGTCTATGATTACTATTCAATTTGGGTCTACAATTAAAGTGTTACGGTCTGACTTAGGTAGGGAATATTTTAAAAATGAGTTCTGTGAGTATTTGGCTAATTTGGGGACCATTCACCAAACTTCCTGTACAGATACACCTGCCCAAAATGGTCGAGCCGAGCGTAAACACTGTCATCTCCTTGAGACAGCTAGGTCTCTTCTTCTCTCTGCCTCAGTTCCGGCTCTATTCTGGGAGGAGGTAGTTCTTACTGCTGCTTTACCTCTCAACCGCATGCCTACTCCCCTTCTTTCTGATCGGTCTCCTTATCAGGCTTCGTTCTCCCAAATTCCTAACTACTCCCTCCTTTGTGTGTTTGGTTCTGCTTGTTCTGTTCTTCTTCCCCGCAAAGATAAGACCAAACTTAGTGCTTGGTCTGTCCTCTGTGTCTTTTTGGGTTATAGTCCTACTCAGAAAGGCTATCGGTGTTATGACCCTGTTTTCCGTCGTCTTTATGTCTCCCGTCATGTTTCTTTTCTCGAACGTCTACCTTACTTTTAGCTTCCTCCTCTCACCGCTCTAGTTTCCAAAGATGATTTAGTTCATATTGATCCGTTTTCTTCTGAGGTCCCGTCTGATGAGACATCTCCACAATTCCTCCTGAGCTTGTTTCATCTTCTTCTCCTCCGTTGTTAGTTTATTTTCGTCACAAGGCTCCTCCTCCACCGGTTGTCTCCGCCCCTGCTACTGATCCCCCTGCTTCTAACGACTCTAATCCTACTGAACACCGATATCTTATTCGAGCGCGTCATCCTCCAAACAGGTTGGGTTGGTCTAAAACATATTTTTCTGCTTCCTATCGTACTTTTTTGTCTGCTATTCATTCTTTTTCAGAACCTTAGTCTTACAAGGAGACCTGTCAGGATCCTCATTGGGTTCAAGCAATAGAGGATGAGTTGTCTGCTTTACAAAAAACTAGTACTTGGGAGTTGGTTCATTTGCCTGCTGGTAAGAATCTGGTTAGTTGCAAATGGGTCTACAAAGTCAAGACTCATTCTGATGGTTCTCTTGAGCGCTATAAAGCTCATCTGGTTGCCAAAGGTTTCTCACAAGAGTATGGTATTGATTATAAGGAGACCTTTGCTCCTATTGCCAAGATGACTACTATTCGTACTTTGATCTCTGTCGCTGCTGTTCGTTCTTGGCCTCTTTATTAGATGGATGTTAAGAATGCTTTTCTTAATGGCCATCTCACTGAAGAGGTTTACATATTTTCTCTCCCTGGCCTTTACCATTCCTCTGAACAGGTTTGTCGCCTTCAGCGTGCTCTATATGGTCTAAAGCAGTCTTCTCATGCTTGGTATGATCGCTTTCAAACTACTGTTACTGAGCTTGGGTTTCATCTTTGTGCCTAGGACTCTACTTTATTTCTTCTCCACACCTCTGCTGGATTTGTTGCGTTATTACTGTATGTTGATGATATGGTCATCACTGATTCTGACTCTTCTACTATATCTGAGGTCAAGTAGCATCTTTTCCGTACCTTTAAACTGAAGGATCTAGGCCCATTGCGGTATTTTCTTGGTATTGAGGTCGCTTCTTCTCCCAAGGGCTACTTTCTCTCTCAGGCCAAGTATGCCGATAAGGTTATTCATCGTACCGGTCTTACTGACACTAAGATTTCTGATACCCCCATTGAGCTTAATGTAAAGCTCGACACTACTGATGGTATTCTTCTAGATGATCCTACTTTATACCGAGAGCTCGTGGACTACTTAGTCTATCTGATGGTAAATCGTCCTGATCTTGCCTATGTTGTTCATGTGGTTAGCCAGTTTGTCTCTACTCCTCGCTCTATCCATTGGGCTGCTTTGGTTTGGATTCTTCGCTATCTCCAGGGTACTATATTTCAGGATTTACTGCTGTCTTCTACTTCCTCTTTGGACTTGGTGGCTTATGCTAATTCTGATTGGACTGGTGATGTCACTGATGGCAAGTCCATTTCTGGCTTTTGTATGTTTCTTGGTGATTCTTTGATTTCTTAGAAGAGCAAGAAATAGACTGTTGTTGCACGTTCCACTGTCGAGGCTGAGTACCGTGCTATGGCTCATGTCATTGCTGAGATTGTTTGGCTTTGTTGTCTCTTGACTAATTTGGGTGTCCCTCAGTCTTCTCCGACCTTTCTTTACTGTGGCAACCGTAGTGCTATTCAGATTGCACATAACACTGTCTTTCATGAGCGGACGAAGCACATTGAGATTGATTGTCATTTTGTCCGTCAACATCTGCAGTTTGGCTCCATCTTGCTTCCTTTCGTCTCTTTGGCCTTACAACTTGCTGATTTCTTTATGAAGACTCACACCACTACTTGCTTTCAGTTTCTTCTTGGCAAACTCTCAGTATTTTCTGCTAAAACACCTTAAGTTTGAGCAGGAGTATGAGAATATTATGTTACTTATGGAAATCTTAGATTGATTGTGTAGATTAATTGTATTTCCTATTTAAGATTCAATTGATTGTGTAGATTAATTGTATTTCCTATTTCAGATTAGGGTTAGTATTGCTATATATATTGGTTGTAATCTTTGTATTCGTCATTTTTTAATATACAAACTTTATTCAGAGATCTTACAGGAACACCTTGGTTTTGTCCCTGAAACACTTGGATCAGTCAGCATTGTTGGTTATTGAGGGTCGCACCCACGATGGGCCGCGACCAAAAACCACCTTCTGATATTTTGGTCCAAGGAATTGCGTGGCCCGCGATGGGCCACGACGATAGCCTGCAACCAGCTTGGTCGTGTCCGCGGTCATTAGGTCGCGCTTGCGACTATGACAGTCGCGCCCGTGGTGGTCAATCTATATAAGTCAGCAGTGAGCATGAAAAGTGACTTTTTCAGCTTTTCTTCCTCTCTTCTCTCTCTTGTTCACCATTTCCAAAGCTCTAAGCTTCTTAACCCTTGGTTTCATCTATTTCTAGCCTAAATCTCACCCTAGTTCCTTATACTACAACATAGAGCGCAGCGAGGGCTTTCTTTTAATCTGAGCAAATCGTATTTTCGTCGTCGTTGGATTTTCAGGATTTCTCCTCTTCGCTTCGAGAGATAGTGATTTCTTTGATTTTTTCAATATCTCGCTATAGATAAATAAGTGGTAGTTTTTATTGCATTCAAAACATGATGTTATTATGAGTTTTCTAAAAGTATATGATGAGAGTTAGGGTTTCGATATTTGGAGTTAAATTTCGTGTTTCGTTGTGGATTTATGAAAGTGTATGCTAGTGGGACATGTTTACGGAGATTAGAGCAAAAAGCCCTAAATGTTTATTTAATGTTCATGAGAAAGTGAATATTTGATGATTTGAAATTTATTGAACCATGTTGAACATTGTATATTAAAAATGTGAAAATGGTTTATGTTGGGTCATGTTTGAATATCAACAAATTGGGATTTTGGATAATAAAAAGGATATTGGTGAATGTTGTGTGTATAGGAGATTTTGGAATGACTGGATGGCTTTTGAAGTCAAAGTGGTGTTTGTAAAACTCTTTTGTAAAATTGAGAAATGAAAATAGGACGTGAGAAGAGTTGATGGTTTTAAAATTAATGAGTAATTGTATGCTTTGTGAGTTGGAAATGTACCATAGAAGATAAAGAAATAATGGTTGTCTTGGATTATGTTAAATTGATAATGTTGGTGATTTGAAATCATGGAATCGGTTATGGGATTTAATTATGAAAATTGTGTATTTATTGCTTAGAGGTTTTGTCATTAGCCATCAATGAAGGATGGTATTGATATTGTTAAATAGATTATGTGTATTATATGCTGTTGAATTACGTGTGTAATTTAGAGTAACGTGGTAATGTGATGTGTTGGATGATGAATGTGTTATATGAGGGTCCATTTCCTTTCGGCGTTGGTCCGGTAAAGCATGACGCATTGATATAGATTTTGTTCCCTTTCGGTATGCGCCCGGTAAGGCGTGGATTTGAGGTTCCGTTCCCTTCCGGCTTTGGTCCGGTAAAGCGTGGCGCTTTGAGACAGGTTCGCTCTCTTCCGGCTCATGCCCAGTAAAGCGTGTTGTGGTGGTTATGGCTTGACGAAGCCGGATAGTTTTATGTGATAGTGTTGTTTACTTTGTTTCATATATGTGTGGATTAGGGGTGTGCCTTTAGCCTTCCGTGCCAGTGGTCAGTAAAACATGGGAGTATGTGTAGATATTATTGTTGTTTCTTTTAGTGTATTAATTGTGGCGGGTGTTCCATTTGCCCTTGTGTTGATATTAAAAGTCACATTATTTAGATACTATGATCCTATCTATCTATATGATGTTATTGTTTAGACTCATTAGAATCTCTACTGGACCTTTGTGTTCATCTCATGTTAATAATTTTTCAAGTACATAGCTAGAAGGATTATTCGGGACTTGAAGTCATCCTTATCTGTAGGCCTCAGGGCCATTATTTGTTTGGCGGAATGCCCATGTTATGTGCCGAGGTTTAATCCCTTTCGTTTATCTTCTTAATGTAAGCTTAAGGGCACTGTAACTGATTATAATAATATTTCATCATTATTCATACGAGAGAGAATATTACTATTCAATTATTATTTATGTTACTTCCGCATGTATGCATGAGAAAATGGACTTAAATCAGATATTTGATAATGTTATTCGGGTAATAAAAGTTGGGGCATTACAATAAAGGCTGGAATGGAATGGTCATTCCGTCAAAATACCCATTCCCATGTTGGGTTCTGTAAAAGGGGAAAAATTGTACATTCCAAATAGAATCACCATTCACCAATTTAAGAGAATGACCATTCCATTGAGAAGCCAAGTAGTAGCCATTCTAGTTGTGTCCAAAATCATTCTAACAAACCGAACACTATTTGGAGACCAGAAACTCCATTGAAAGGAACAACACCCAAAGTAAAAACAAAAACAAAAACCTCCAATTGAGGTAATTGATCATATCTCCTTATGAATCTTATAAGCCAGTATTCAAAAGAGTCATAAAACCTAGAATTTGAACATGGAGCACACAATTGTCTAGATTGAAAACATCTTTGACGTTAGAATTCATACATCAATGCATGAAGTCCAAAGAAAGCTATGATATGCAAGTAGATGGCAAAAATATAGTGGAATCAAAGCTTAACATAATAAAAATTAAAGCAAGCCCTATAATTTGTATATGTGAGCTCACCAAACTGACGCCAAGAACTTGAAACTGAACAGACACGGACGAGATCAGATGGGTCCTCCAAACACATGAGAATCTTCATAGACAAATCAGGTCCAAGACTTTGAAGGACATCTCCACAACCCTCCATTTCAAGATAAACTATTGCAATTATACCAAACAAATTGTTGATGATCACAGCCTTCTACCTTCTTTTAAATATATATATATATATATATAACAATAACCTATTAATACTACAAAAGCACAATAAAATGAATATTAAATGGGGAAGTGCCAATGACATTGGGCGGTCGTTAGTTTTGATGTATGTGTAAAAAATAAAAGAGTAAAATTATTTGAAAAATACATTGAGATTCTAACTATTTTGTATTAATTCAACATTAATGACAATCAGGGTGGTTGTTAGCATAACACTTAGTAAATTAAGGATAAATTATACTTACATCCCCTGAGATTTGGGTTTAATATATATCACCCTATGATGTTTGAGAAATTACACTACCCCTGTCATTGTAATTATTTAGATGGAATACAGACATTGAACTCATGCACTCTTTCTTTTCTTACTTTGCTTTACTTTCATAGGGTTGGGAATGTAATTTCCAAAACATCAGGGCAAGGGATGTAATTGGACCAAACCTGTGTCAGTGTAATTTACCAGTAAATTAAACATTTAAAGAACAATGACAAATAAAATTTCAAAAAGATATTAAAAATAAAAGGGTAAATTAGTAATTACATTGATCTTCCTAATGTTTTGAAAAATTACAGCAAGCCCTATAATTTTGACATAACTACACCAACTTCCTTTAAAGGGACGGGAAGACACCAAGATAAACTTTTTAGTATAAAAGAGGTAACAATATCATTTTTCCTTTTTTATTCCTATAACTAACAAATTATTGATCACAATGCACTAAATTATTGATGACAATTGTACTAAGTGTTATGTGATTTTTTTTTTTTTTTTAAAATCCAGTGTAATTATATCAAAATTGTGGGGCTTTCTATATTTTCTTGAAATATAAAGGGAGGAAAGTGTGAGTTACTAAATAAATAAATAAACACCTAATAACATTGCAAAAGCACAATAAACTGAATATTAGTAAATTAAACATGTAAAGAAAATGACACACAAAATTCCTCAAAAATATATATATATATATATATCAATCATTGTTGGACAATTTTCACTGTATTTAAATAGATTAAATTCTGTTGTGCACTAAACAACAACTAGAATATAAAAAGAAATAAAAGAAAGGAAAGAATTTGTTTGATTACAAAAATCAAACTAGAAATAGAAATAAATAAATAAAAACAAATTTTATTTTGTTACAAAAACAAAATTAAAATCTGATTTAAATAAATAAATAAAACAGAATAATAAATTAAACAACTTACTTGATTAATTTCTTCGAATAAAAATCTGATCAAGTCCAGCGTTTGACACTGTGTCCTTAAGACAAATTTGTCCTCTCCACGGTACTTTCAGAATGTGGACGTCTATCTCCCAGGATGAAATGATCAACAACAAATATATGCAGCACTACAATATATTTGTACAACGAACACACTAAGTGTTTTATACTCTCTCTCACAAGAAAATAATGCAACAAAATGAAGAATAAATTTGCAGAGCTATTAAGGACGAAAATTCTAAATCTCAAAATCAAATGAAGGGTTGATCTATTTATAGGCAGAATTGTGGCTGTTAGTTTTGAATTAAACAGGTGCAAAACCTGTTTGAACAAGTATGATACTTGTTCAGTTTGAATAAACAGATACAAGTCTGTTGAGTTCAAAATTTGAACAGATAAAAACGGAAAGGACCCTATTTGGGTGTATAGGAAAAACCGGACCAGTTTAATTTCGGAATTAATTTGAATTTTGGATTTTATTTTTCAAAAAATAAAATTTAATTCAAATGTTTTTAACTCAAAAAGATTAGTATTGGGCTGAACAAGCCCAACCCAACCACACAACACGCACCCGCGCCCAGGCTCTGCCTGACCGGACGGCGGCAGTGCGCGCGTGTGGTGATTTTTGGGTCCAATGGGTCTAGCCCATTTTGCCCATAATCTTCCTCTCTAAAACACTTGGGTACCCCTTGGGGCACACCCCAAGTTCCAATCTCATGCCTTATAAACCCATTCAAAATTTCCCACCAAATCAATGTGGAACAAGCCTTATTTAAACCTTTAAGGATTTTTCACTAAAACTCTATTTCCATAGAGCATACTTTTGTTTCAATTTCTCATTCACTCGGTAATGGTTTTGAGCAACCAAATATATCATGTGAATCACAATGCGGCATAGAACGCGTTACCACTTTGACCCGCAAAAATTGACGCACGGGTCCCACCTAAATAATAGACCAAAGTTAGGAAAAAATTCTGATTTTACCCAGAATTTTCGCAACCATTTCCAACAATCCTTTCATTGGTATTAGTTCAATATACTAGCGATAATTCAGAGAAAAAAAAAAACAAAAAAAAACAAACATGATGGTGATTCAAAACCCAGAAATTAGAAGTACATGCTATACATAGGAGAAGAAGAGGAGAGACAAATCTAATGAAATATACCTGAAGAGAGAGAAACTGTTAGAGAGAGTGTTGATATTAAAAGTCACATTATTTAGATACTATGATCCTATCTATCTATATGATGTTATTGTTTAGACTCATTAGAATCTCTACTGGACCTTTGTGTTCATCTCATGTTAATAATTTTTCAAGTACATAGCTAGAAGGATTATTCGGGACTTGAAGTCATCCTTATCTGTAGGCCTCAGGGCCATTATTTGTTTGGCGGAATGCCCATGTTATGTGCCGAGGTTTAATCCCTTTCGTTTATCTTCTTATGTAAGCTTAAGGGCACTGTAACTGATTATAATAATATTTCATCATTATTCATACGAGAGAGAATATTACTATTCAATTATTATTTATGTTACTTCCGCATGTATGCATGAGAAAATGGACTTAAATCAGATATTTGATAATGTTATTCGGGTAATAAAAGTTGGGGCATTACAATAAAGGCTGGAATGGAATGGTCATTCCGTCAAATACCCATTCCCATGTTGGGTTCTGTAAAAGGGGAAAAATTGTACATTCCAAATAGAATCACCATTCACCAATTTAAGAGAATGACCATTCCATTGAGAAGCCAAGTAGTAGCCATTCTAGTTGTGTCCAAAATCATTCTAACAAACCGAACACTATTTGGAGACCAGAAACTCCATTGAAGGAACAACACCCAAAGTAAAACAAAAACAAAAACCTCCAATTGAGGTAATTGATCATATCTCCTTATGAATCTTATAAGCCAGTATTCAAAAGAGTCATAAAACCTAGAATTTGAACATGGAGCACACAATTGTCTAGATTGAAAACATCTTTGACGTTAGAATTCATACATCAATGCATGAAGTCCAAAGAAAGCTATGATATGCAAGTAGATGGCAAAAATATAGTGGAATCAAAGCTTAACATAATAAAAATTAAGCAAGCCCTATAATTTGTATATGTGAGCTCACCAAACTGACGCCAAGAACTTGAAACTGAACAGACACGGACGAGATCAGATGGGTCCTCCAAACACATGAGAATCTTCATAGACAAATCAGGTCCAAGACTTTGAAGGACATCTCCACTGATGGTAAATCGTCCTGATCTTGCCTATGTTGTTCATGTGGTTAGCCAGTTTGTCTCTACTCCTCGCTCTATCCATTGGGCTGCTTTGGTTTGGATTCTTCGCTATCTCCAGGGTACTATATTCAGGATTTACTGCTGTCTTCTACTTCCTCTTTGGACTTGGTGGCTTATGCTAATTCTGATTGGACTGGTGATGTCACTGATGGCAAGTCCATTTCTGGGCTTTTGTATGTTTCTTGGTGATCTTTGATTTCTTAGAAGAGCAAGAAATAGACTGTTGTTGCACGTTCCACTGTCGAGGCTGAGTACCGTGCTATGGCTCATTGCCATTGCTGAGATTGTTTTGGCTTTGTTTGTCTCTTGACTAATTTGGGTGTCCCTCAGTCTTCTCCGACCTTTCTTTACTGTGGCAACCGTAGTGCTATTCAGATTGCACATAACACTGTCTTTCATGAGCGGACGAAGCACATTGAGATTGATTGTCATTTTGTCCGTCAACATCTGCAGTTTGGCTCCATCTTTGCTTCCTTTCGTCTTTTTGGCCTTACAACTTGCTGATTTCTTTATGAAGACTCACACCACTACTTGCTTTCAGTTCTTCTTGGCAAACTCTCAGTATTTTCTGCTAAAACACCTTAAGTTTGAGCAGGAGGAGTATGAGAATATTATGTTACTTTATGGAAATCTTAGATTGATTGTGTAGATTAATTGTATTTCCTATTTAAGATTCAATTGATTGTGTAGATTAATTGTATTTCCTATTTCAGATTAGGGTTAGTATTGCTATATATATTGGTTGTAATCTTTGTATTCGTCATTTTTGAATATACAAACTTTATTCAGAGATCTTACAGGAACACCTTGGTTTTGTCCCTGAAACACTTGGATCAGTCAGCATTGTTGGTTATTGAGGGTCGCACCCACGATGGGCCGCGACCAAAAACCACCTTCTGATATTTTGGTCCAAGGAATTGCGTGCCGCGATGGGCCACGACGATAGCCTGCAACCAGCTTGGTCGTGTCCGCGGTCATTAGGTCGCGCTTGCGACTATGACAGTCGCGCCCGTGGTGGTCAATCTATATAAGTCAGCAATGAGCATGAAAAGTGACTTTTTCAGCTTTTCTTCCTCTCTTCTCTCTCTTGTTCACCATTTCCAAAGCTCTAAGCTTCTTAACCCTTGGTTTCATCTATTTCTAGCCTAAATCTCACCCTAGTTCCTTATACTACAACATAGAGCGCAGCGAGGGCTCTTTTAATCTGAGCAAATCGTATTTTCGTCGTCGTTGGATTTCAGGATTTCTCCTCTTCGCTTCGAGAGATAGTGATTTCTTTGATTTTTTCAATATCTCGCTATAGATAAATAAGTGGTAGTTTTTATTGCATTCAAAACATGATGTTATTATGAGTTTTTCTAAAAGTATATGATGAGAGTTAGGGTTTCGATATTTGGAGTTAAATTTCGTGTTTCGTTGTGGATTTATGAAAGTGTATGCTAGTGGGACATGTTTACGGAGATTAGAGCAAAAAGCCCTAAATGTTTATTTAATGTTCATGAGAAAGTGAATATTTGATGATTTGAAATTTATTGAACCATGTTGAACATTGTATATTAAAAATGTGAAAATGGTTTATGTTGGGTCATGTTTGAATATCAACAAATTGGGATTTTGGATAATAAAAAGGATATTGGTGAATGTTGTGTGTATAGGAGATTTTGGAATGACTGGATGGCTTTTGAAGTCAAAGTGGTGTTTGTAAAACTCTTTTGTAAAATTGAGAAATGAAAATAGGACGTGAGAAGAGTTGATGGTTTTAAAATTAATGAGTAATGTATGCTTTGTGAGTTGGAAATGTACCATAGAAGATAAAGAAATAATGGTTGTCTTGGATTATGTTAAATTGATAATGTTGGTGATTTTGAAAATCATGGAATCGGTTATGGGATTTAATTATGAAAATTGTGTATTTATGCTTAGAGGTTTGTCATTAGCCATCAATGAAGGATGGGTATTGATATTGTTAAATAGATTATGTGTATATATGCTGTTGAATTACGTGTGTAATTTAGAGTAACGTGGTAAGTGATTGATTGGATGATGAATGTGTTATATGAGGGTCCATTTCCTTTCGGCGTTGGTCCGGTAAAGCATGACGCATTGATATAGATTTTGTTCCCTTTCGGTATGCGCGCCGGTAAGGCGTGGATTTGAGGTTCCGTTCCCTTCCGGTTTGGTCCGGTAAAAGCGTGGCGCTTTGAGACAGGTTCGCTCCTCTTCCGGCTCATGCCCAGTAAAGCGGTTGTGGTGGTTATGGCTTGACGAAGCCGGATAGTTTTTATGTGATAGTGTTGTTTACTTTTGTTCATATATGTGTGGATTAGGGGTGTGCCTTTAGCCTTCCGTGCCAGTGGTCAGTAAAACATGGGAGTATGTGTAGATATTATTGTTGTTTTTTTCTTTTAGTGTATTAATTGTGGCGGGTGTTCCATTTGCCCTTGTGTTTGATTATTAAAAGTCACATTATTAGATACTATGATCCTATCTATCTATATGATGTTATTGTTTAGACTCATTAGAATCTCTACTGGACCTTTGTTGTCATCTCATGGTTAATAATTTTCAAAGTACATAGCTAGAAAGGATTATTCGGACTTTGAGTCATCCTTATTCTGTAGGCCTCAGGGCCCATTATTTTGTGAGAGGGAGATTAATGATCTGGTACTGGTCCGGACAGATTTAGGCCGGACAGAGTTTTGCCGGACAATGTGGGCCGGGCAAGTGTTGGGCCAAGGATGTGTGGCCAGTTTGCAAAGAAATTGCTCGGTTGAGGCAACGCTCGGTTTGACCGAGCTACATGTTTGGCGGAGGCGAAGCCAGTCAAGTTAAGTGACCGGCGCCGGAAAGGTGTGGTCAGCCGAGGTACCTGGTTGATCGGCAGGAAGCCGACCACAGTTAAGCACGAGCTGTTCGGTGCTCGGCAGGAAGCCCGGTCCTCATTGAGCACAGCTTGTGGAGTGCTTGGACATGAAGCATAGCACGGCCGTCGGCGGACAAGATGATGTAGCTCGGCTGCCGAGCTCCTAGTAGAGGAGTGAGGGGCAGTTGAGATTAGGTGAGGCTCAGCAGGATTCATGCTGACGGATGGGATAGCAGAGCCACGTGTTGAGAGACCTTTAGGAGCAGGTTTTGGGCGCAGAAGGGTATATAAGCATGTCTGCACCCCCCATACGCGATGGACAATTTGTAAGTAAGACTTACACTCAAACTCTCTCCCTTCTCTCTAGTCATTTTTCCAGGTGTGTGGTTCTAACTTGAGCGTCGGAGGTGTTTTCCGGCCACACACCGCCGGGCAGCTCACCGCTTTTGCACTTTCAGGTGATCGGACAGCTGAGGGACTTGGAAGAAAGGAAGTGCGGGTAGCCGGAATATTTTCCCCCCGTACAATTGGCGCCGTCTGTGGGAATCTGACAGATAAAACCTTGTCTTCCGAAGCTCATCTGATCGCCTTCTATGGCGAACAACGAGGAGATTCAAGTGTCCGCCATCGACGGAGTCACTCCGGAGTCGGGCAGACGAAGAGAGGGACCTCCCACCATCTCTCCGATGGGGGACCTGGAGACATTCCCAGGAGGACAGTCAGGAGACGCGCGGGATAAGCGTGGAAGGAGTTATGGTCATTCACGGAGTCCAGACGGTCATCGGCGGTGGAGAGACTCACGCGCCAGACGTCTGGAAAGCAAGTTGAAGGACCAAGATGCCGTCATCCGGCGTATGGCGGCAGAGATGGAGAAGTTGAAGCGGCATGTCAAAGGGAAGGGTGTAGCTGGAGTGGGCGACCACAGTGAGCGTACCAACCCCGCCGTTCAGAGAAGTCCAGCGCGCAAGATAGTACTTACCAGCCCTCACATCCGGCGACGGCGTCGAGGTACACCGATTCTGCTCGATCAGAAGATTTGCGGGCAGTCTTAAAGGAGCGAGCTCGCCGGCGGGAAGCGCAAAGGATACCGGCGCTCCAGCGGCTATCTTATGGGGCTCACGCCAGCGAGGAGGTCGGAATGCCTCCACCACGCCAAGCAGCGCCGCTCCTGGTGGATTCAGATTTAGCAAGGTTGAGCGCCACCCCTTTCTCCCTAGAAATAGAGACAACACCTCTTCCGTCGGGCTTCCACCAGCCAAAGTTCACATTGTACGACGGGAAGACCGATCCCTACATGCACGTAAGTCATGTCCGACAGGTCATGGCCGGACATAGGCGAAATGACGCTCTTATGTGCCTCATCTTCCCGTCAAGTTTGGGCGAACTGGGCTTGAAATGGTTCGAGAGGCTGCCGGAGGGGAGCATAGAAAGGTGGCATCAGTTGGCGGAAGAATTTGTGACGCGCTTCAAAACCAACACCAAGACGCCGAAGGGAGTCGACCACCTTCTCAGTGTCAAGATGGAGCCGAGCGACACGCTGAAGGCGTACAACTCCAGGTACTGGGAAACCTTCAATGAGATCCTAGATTGCCCGGTCAACCTGGCAATCACCCAATATAAGCGCGGTCTCCCGGTCGGACATAGGCTGAGGGATTCGCTTACAATGAGCCAGCAGACATCCATGTGGCATCTAATGCAGCGCATCAATGAGCACATCCGAGTAGAGGATGATGCAGCGGCGTCCACCGCGAAGACAACCCCGGTGGCAACGGACAAGTGGGCGCCTAGGTTTTAAGGAAGGTCATGGGCAACGCACTGATGCCGGGCGAAGGCAAGCTAGGGGCAAACTGGGAAGGGCCTTACAAGATAACCGGGCAAGGGGGCATACCACTTAGAAGATTTGGATGACAAAGGCGTACCCCGGCCATGGAATGCGGCCTTATGTAATTTTTTGAGGAATGACTTGTTTCCCCTACACTTCTGAATGCAAATACTCTTTTTGTCAATGTAATAGAAGTGAATTACTTTTGCCGAAGAACTTTAATGTGTCCGAAATAATATAGAGAATAAGGGACCTTGCTCGCCTTCCTTGGAGTTCCTTGGCCGAGCTTCTAGTCCGCCAAGTAGGAAGTCGCGGAGCGGACCTTGCTCGCCTTCCTTGGAGTTCCTTGGCCGAGCTTCTTGTCCGCCAAGTAGGAAGTCGCGGAGCGGACCTTGCTCGCCTTCCTTGGAGTTCCTTGGCCGGGCTTCTTGTCCGCCAAGTAGGAAGTCGCGGAGCGGACCTTGCTCGCCTTCCTTGGAGTTTCTTGGCCGAGCTTCTTGTCCGCCAAGTAGGAAGTCGCGGAGCGGACCTTGCTCGCCTTCCTTGGAGTTCCTTGGCCGAGCTTCTTGTCCGCCAAGAAGGAAGTCGCGGAGCGGACCTTGCTCGCCTTCCTTGGAGTTTCTTGGCCGAGCTTCTTGTCCGCCAAGTAGGAAGTCGCGGAGCGGACCTTGCTCGCCTTCCTTGGAGTTCCTTGGCCGAGCTTCTTGTCCGCCAAGTAGGAAGTCGCGGAGCGGACCTTGCTCGCCTTCCTTGGAGTTCCTTGGCCGAGCTTCTTGTCCGCCAAGAAGGAAGTCGCGGAGCGGACCTTGCTCGCCTTCCTTGGAGTTCCTTGGCCGAGCTTCTTGTCCGCCAAGTAGGAAGTCGCGGAGCGGACCTTGCTCGCCTTCCTTGGAGTTCCTTGGCCGAGCTTCTTGTCCGCCAAGAAGGAAGTCGCGGAGCGGACCTTGCTCGCCTTCCTTGGAGTTTCTTGGCCGAGCTTCTTGTCCGCCAAGTAGGAAGTCGCGGAGCGGACCTTGCTCGCCTTCCTTGGAGTTCCTTGGCCGAGCTTCTTGTCCGCCAAGTAGGAAGTCGCGGAGCGGACCTTGCTCGCCTTCCTTGGAGTTCCTTGGCCGAGCTTCTTGTCCGCCAAGAAGGAAGTCGCGGAGCGGACCTTGCTCGCCTTCCTTGGAGTTTCTTGGCCGAGCTTCTTGTCCGCCAAGTAGGAAGTCGCGGAGCGGACCTTGCTCGCCTTCCTTGGAGTTCCTTGGCCGAGCTTCTTGTCCGCCAAGAAGGAAGTCGCGGAGCGGACCTTGCTCGCCTTCCTTGGAGTTTCTTGGCCGAGCTTCTTGTCCGCCAAGTAGGAAGTCGCGGAGCGGACCTTGCTCGCCTTCCTTGGAGTTCCTTGGCCGAGCTTCTTGTCCGCCAAGTAGGAAGTCGCGGAGCGGACCTTGCTCGCCTTCCTTGGAGTTCCTTGGCCGAGCTTCTTGTCCACCAAGAAGGAAGTCGCGGAGCGGACCTTGCTCGCCTTCTTTGGCAAAGAAAGTGGATCAACTACGGAATTCCAGCCGAGATGATTTGCTCCGGCTGAAGAGTTGATGGTTAGCTCAACTACGGAATTCCAGCCGAGATGATTTGCTCCGGCTGAAGAGTTGATGGTTAGCTCAACTACGGAATTCCAGCCGAGATGATTTGCTCCGGCTGAAGAGTTGATGGTTAGCTCAACTACGGAATTCCAGCCGAGATGATTTGCTCCGGCTGAAGAGTTGATGGTTTGCTCAACTCCGAATTCCAGCCGAGATGATTTGCTCCGGCTGAAGAGTTGATGGTTAGCTCAACTAAGGAATTCCAGCCGAGATGATTTACTCCGGCTGAAGAGTTGATGGTTAGCTCAACTAAGGAATTCCAGCCGAGATGGTTTACTCCGGCTGAAGAGTTGATGGTTTGCTCAACTGCGAGGTTCCAGCCGAGATGACTTACTCCGGCTGAAGAGTTGATGGTTTGCTCAACTCCGCGGTTCCAGCCGAGATGACTTACTCCGGCTGAAGAGTTGATGGTTTGCTCAACTCCGCGGTTCCAGCCGAGATGATTTACTCCGGCTGAAGAGTTGATGGTTTGCTCAACTGCGAGGTTCCAGCCGAGATGACTTACTCCGGCTGAAGAGTTGATGGTTTGCTCAACTCCGCGGTTCCAGCCGAGATGATTTACTCCGGCTGAAGAGTTGATGGTTTGCTCAACTGCGAGGTTCCAGCCGAGATGACTTACTCCGGCTGAAAGAGTTGATGGATTGCTCAACTCCGTGGTTCCAGCTGAGATGACTTACTCCGGCTGAAGAGTTGATGGTTTGCTCAACTCTGCGGTTCCAGTCGAGATGACTTACTCCGGCTGAAGAGTTGACGGTATGCTGGCTGAGGCCGAGGAAGAGTTTATCCCGGTCGGAACAGGTAATCCCGGTCACGCTAGCGCGGACGGAATTAAGGGGCAATTGAGAGGGAGATTAATGATCTGGTACTGGTCCGGACGGATTTAGGCCGGACAGAGTTTTGCCGGACAAATGTGGGCCGGGCAAGTGTTGGGCCAAGGATGTGTGGCCCAGTTTGCAAAGAAATTGCTCGGTTGAGGCAACGCTCGGTTTGACCGAGCTACATGTTTGGCGGAGGCGAAGCCAGTCAAGTTAAGTGACCGGCGCCCGGAAAGGTGTGGTCAGCCGAGGTACCTGGTTGATCGGCAGGAAGGCCGACCACAGTTAAGCACGAGCTGTTCGGTGCTCGGCAGGAAGCCCGGTCCTCATTGAGCACAGCTTGTGGAGTGCTTGGACATGAAGCATAGCACGGCCGTCGGCGGACAAGATGATGTAGCTCGGCTGCCGAGCTCCTAGTAGAGTGAGCGGGCAGTTGAGATTAGGTGAGGCTCAGCAGGATTCATGCTGACGGATGGGATAGCAGAGCCACGTGTTGAGAGACCTTTAGGAGCAGGTTTGGGGCGCAGAAGGGTATATAAGCATGTCTGCACCCCCCATACGCGATGGACAATTTTGGTAAGTAAGACTTACACTCAAACTCTCTCCCTTCTCTCTAGTCATTTTTCCAGGTGTGTGGTTCTAACTTGAGCGTCGGAGGTGTTTTCCGGCCACACACCGCCGGGCAGCTCACCGCTTTTGCACTTTCAGGTGATCGGACAGCTGAGGGACTTGGAAGAAAGGAAGTGCGGGTAGCCGGAATATTTTCCCCCCGTACAATTTGTTTGGCGGAATGCCCATGTTATGTGCCGAGGTTTAAGCCCTTTCGTTTATCTTCTTAATGTAAGCTTAAGGGCACTGTAACTGATTATAATAATATTTCATCATTATTCATACGAGAGAGAATATTACTATTCAATTATTATTTATGTTACTTCCGCATGTATGCATGAGAAAATGGACTTAAATCAGATATTTGATAATGTTATTCGGGTAATAAAAGTTGGGGCATTACAATAAAGGCTGGAATGGAATGGTCATTCCGTCAAAATACCCATTCCCATGTTGGGTTCTGTAAAAGGGGAAAAATTGTACATTCCAAATAGAATCACCATTCACCAATTTAAGAGAATGACCATTCCATTGAGAAGCCAAGTAGTAGCCATTCTAGTTGTGTCCAAAATCATTCTAACAAACCGAACACTATTTGGAGACCAGAAACTCCATTGAAAGGAACAACACCCAAAGTAAAAACAAAAACAAAAACCTCCAATTGAGGTAATTGATCATATCTCCTTATGAATCTTATAAGCCAGTATTCAAAAGAGTCATAAAACCTAGAATTTGAACATGGAGCACACAATTGTCTAGATTGAAAACATCTTTGACGTTAGAATTCATACATCAATGCATGAAGTCCAAAGAAAGCTATGATATGCAAGTAGATGGCAAAAATATAGTGGAATCAAAGCTTAACATAATAAAAATTAAAGCAAGCCCTATAATTTGTATATGTGAGCTCACCAAACTGACGCCAAGAACTTGAAAACTGAACAGACACGGACGAGATCAGATGGGTCCTCCAAACACATGAGAATCTTCATAGACAAATCAGGTCCAAGACTTTGAAGGACATCTCCACAACCCTCCATTTCAAGATAAACTATTGCAATTATACCAAACAAATTGTTGATGATCACAGCCTTCTACCTTCTTTTAAATATATATATATATATATAACAATAACCTATTAATACTACAAAAGCACAATAAAATGAATATTAAATGGGGAAGTGCCAATGACATTGGGCGGTCGTTAGTTTTGATGTATGTGTAAAAAATAAAAGAGTAAAATTATTTGAAAAATACATTGAGATTCTAACTATTTTGTATTAATTCAACATTAATGACAATCAGGGTGGTTGTTAGCATAACACTTAGTAAATTAAGGATAAATTATACTTACATCCCCTGAGATTTGGGTTTAATATATATCACCCTATGATGTTTGAGAAATTACACTACCCCTGTCATTGTAATTATTTAGATGGAATACAGACATTGAACTCATGCACTCTTTCTTTTCTTACTTTGCTTTACTTTCATAGGGTTGGGAATGTAATTTCCAAAACATCAGGGCAAGAGATGTAATTGGACCAAACCTGTGTCAGTGTAATTTACCAGTAAATTAAACATTTAAAGAACAATGACAAATAAAATTTCAAAAAGATATTAAAAATAAAAGGGTAAATTAGTAATTACATTGATCTTCCTAATGTTTTGAAAAATTACAGCAAGCCCTATAATTTTGACATAACTACACCAACTTCCTTTAAAGGGACGGGAAGACACCAAGATAAACTTTTTAGTATAAAAGAGGTAACAATATCATTTTTCCTTTTTTATTCCTATAACTAACAAATTATTGATCACAATGCACTAAATTATTGATGACAATTGTACTAAGTGTTATGTGATTTTTTTTTTTTTTTTAAAATCCAGTGTAATTATATCAAAATTGTGGGGCTTTCTATATTTTCTTGAAATATAAAGGGAGGAAAGTGTGAGTTACTAAATAAATAAATAAACACCTAATAACATTGCAAAAGCACAATAAACTGAATATTAGTAAATTAAACATGTAAAGAAAATGACACACAAAATTCCTCAAAAAATATATATATATATATATATCAATCATTGTTGGACAATTTTCACTGTATTTAAATAGATTAAATTCTGTTGTGCACTAAACAACAACTAGAATATAAAAAGAAATAAAAGAAAGGAAAGAATTTGTTTGATTACAAAAATCAAACTAGAAATAGAAATAAATAAATAAAAACAAATTTTATTTTGTTACAAAAACAAAATTAAAATCTGATTTAAATAAATAAATAAAACAGAATAATAAATTAAACAACTTACTTGATTAATTTCTTCGAATAAAAATCTGATCAAGTCCAGCGTTTGACACTGTGTCCTTAAGACAAATTTGTCCTCTCCACGGTACTTTCAGAATGTGGACGTCTATCTCCCAGGATGAAATGATCAACAACAAATATATGCAGCACTACAATATATTTGTACAACGAACACACTAAGTGTTTTATACTCTCTCTCACAAGAAAATAATGCAACAAAATGAAGAATAAATTTGCAGAGCTATTAAGGACGAAAATTCTAAATCTCAAAATCAAATGAAGGGTTGATCTATTTATAGGCAGAATTGTGGCTGTTAGTTTTGAATTAAACAGGTGCAAAACCTGTTTGAACAAGTATGATACTTGTTCAGTTTGAATAAACAGATACAAGTCTGTTGAGTTCAAAATTTGAACAGATAAAAACGGAAAGGACCCTATTTGGGTGTATAGGAAAAACCGGACCAGTTTAATTTCGGAATTAATTTGAATTTTGGATTTTATTTTTCAAAAAATAAAATTTAATTCAAATGTTTTTAACTCAAAAAGATTAGTATTGGGCTGAACAAGCCCAACCCAACCACACAACACGCACCCGCGCCCAGGCTCTGCCTGACCGGACGGCGGCAGTGCGCGCGTGTGGTGATTTTTGGGTCCAATGGGTCTAGCCCATTTTGCCCATAATCTTCCTCTCTAAAACACTTGGGTACCCCTTGGGGCACACCCCAAGTTCCAATCTCATGCCTTATAAACCCATTCAAAATTTCCCACCAAATCAATGTGGAACAAGCCTTATTTAAACCTTTAAGGATTTTTCACTAAAACTCTATTTCCATAGAGCATACTTTTGTTTCAATTTCTCATTCACTCGGTAATGGTTTTGAGCAACCAAATATATCATGTGAATCACAATGCGGCATAGAACGCGTTACCACTTTGACCCGCAAAAATTGACGCACGGGTCCCACCTAAATAATAGACCAAAGTTAGGAAAAAATTCTGATTTTACCCAGAATTTTCGCAACCATTTCCAACAATCCTTTCATTGGTATTAGTTCAATATACTAGCGATAATTCAGAGAAAAAAAAAAACAAAAAAAAACAAACATGATGGTGATTCAAAACCCAGAAATTAGAAGTACATGCTATACATAGGAGAAGAAGAGGAGAGACAAATCTAATGAAATATACCTGAAGAGAGAGAAACTGTTAGAGAGAGAGATGGGCATCATCAACAGCTACAGAGCTTCGGATGGTTCATCAGTGGATGATAACGATGAGAAAGAGAGTTAAGCGATTCCAAATTCTCATAAACACTTTACTGTTGACTCAAAACTTAAATTTGAGTATAAAAACATGGCTATACACTTTGGCCACTTTTTTACTTTGTTCTTCAAGTTTATTTTTTCTCATTTTGATAATTCATATTTTACTTTTTTTTCACTTTATTCTTAAAATTAATATTTTTTTAAAATTAAATAGAAAATGACACATGTCAAATACGTAGTATAAAAATATTTTATTACATATGATTTATATTTCTAATATAAACTTTGATGATACAGTTCGTTCCCGGTGGATGGGCAGGACCGATCCAAGTTCCTCGGGTCCACGTCCGGATGGCGGAGCCCCCTAGATGACCTGCAGGTAAGTTCAGTGGGGAACGGGGTAGTCCCCCAGCGAACCCTCCGACGAGCAAGTTAGCAAGTAGGAAAAGAGATGAAGTATGTAGAGAGAGATTATAGATAGAAAAGCTTAACCTTCCTCTTGTCTTTGATGCTTGCTTATATCCTTTGGTAATCATTTCACTGTCCCTTTCGACGTGCCCCTCACGCCGAAAACCTGTGTTGTAGCTTGCCCTGTATAGGGTAAGGGGGCGCTGTTCCGACGAGGAGGTGTTGTCGTAATAAATGCTGTGATGGGTTGCATTAATGGTGATGTGTTGTAGTAATAACTTTGCAGATCTTTGTCTGCTGACATGGCCTGTTCTGCACCTGCCACGTATCCGAATGCCATTAGCCTTTCATGTTCAGTTGGCCTCCAGCTGTCTGGGTTTCACCGGCCGGGTTATGTTATGGGTCTTAAGTGATGGGCTTGGGGTTGTTCATCGTGGGCTGTAGCCCTTATGGGCCTAGCCATGTCAGTAGTCCCCCATTCCTGAGTGCAGCTTCAGCCCAACGAAGGGAATAGTAATCAGGAAGATGTGACGCGGCTGTCGGGGGGGTCGAGTTAGCGGATCGAGCGGGAAAGGGTCTGATCGCGAGGGGAGCCGAGTGGGAGGGCCGACCGCAAGGAGTGCCGAGCGGGAGGGTCGACCGCGAGGAGTGCCGAACGCGAGGAGTGCCGAGTGGGAAGGCCGACCGTGAGGTGGGCTGACTGCGTGAAGGCCGAGCGGAGGGACGCGGGGCTCAAGAGGCGGCGTGTGAAATGAGGATGTGAAGTGGAAAAGACAGGGGAAGTTGTTGGGGCAGTGCATCGCGGCCATACACGTGGCGCTATCGTGGGGGGTAAGTGAGGCGTTGGAGTAAAAACGAAACGATAGGTCATTATGGGGTTGAAAGGACAGTTTTGGCGGATGATTTGAAAAGTTTCAAACTGGCGAAAATTAATTGGGATCCTTGGAATACGGGCAAACCGTGGGCTTTTGGTATCATACGATTCACCTACTTCTTTACGAAAACTCAGAATATCCCCAGTGTTAATTCCTTCGTTGCTCACGATACACCTTTAAAACACTTTTTCGATTTTCTGGCACCTGCATCAGAAGCTATTCGCAGCCACAGCTTAGAAATGGCCCAGGAAGAGGCTGCGATTGTCAGGGTAGATCCACTGGGGGAGGATGATGCTGAGGAGTTGGCGCAGCAGTATAGAATGGAAAGGGCGGGGGAATTGGTGGTGCGAGCCCTTAGTTCCACCATGATAGCAGCAGCACAGCCAATCAGCCAGGTGGAACCAGATCACTGGCATTCGAGGGCTGACAGATCGATTATTACGGCGGCGGAGTTAGAAACTATCCGCGAAAAGTACCAAATTCCGGTGGAGGTGGGGTTGTCGCTGCCAACATCAACGGAGAGGCCATCTGACGCCAGGCCAGGAGAGTTTTCCCTCTATGAGAAAGCTCTAAAGGGTGGACTAAGGTTGCCGCTGCCGCAAATCGTGGTGGACGTGCTCAACCGTTTGGAGGTAGCACCAGGGCAACTAATGCCCAACGCGTGGAAGATTTTGTTATCTTGCGCGAGTGCATGGCCGAAGGCAAATGGAGGGGAGGCCATGACAGTGGACGAGTTCTTTTGCTGCTACAAGGCTTCAGGGCAGCAGGAGACTTGGGTCACCCTACAGGCAGCGGTAGGGAAGGGTTTAGTGGCCGGGTTGCCAACGTCGATCAAAGGTTGGAGGCCACGGTGGTTCTATGTGTCCACCTCTGGAGGGGCTGCTGTGCGCACGATGTGGAAGGTGCCAACCAGGTCGATGGAGCCAAAATTGGGGGCAGCGGCAGAGGAGAGGGTAAAGAGGGTAAAGGAGTGGAGGGAGAGGGAGAAAGTCAAGTGGGACTAGCTTGTCCAGCCGTCCGCACTGTTTGAGGCAGGGTTGGGTCCACAACCGATCGGTGGGGACCTCGACCAATCAGAGTTGGAGGCCAGAGCGCAAGAGGCAGAGGATCAAGCCATTATGGTGAAGGCCCAGAAATTCAAGGAGTCTCAGGCCGACCGATCGCCCAAACCCATTATGAGGGAGAGGATTCGGCCTCATCCCAAACCGCTCGGAGAGAAAGACTTAGGTGAATTTGTACCACGACCGCTTCCAAAGGACCCTTTGAAGGAAAGATCGTTGAAGGAGATGGAGGCGTTGGGCGTGGGGAAGAAGAAAAAGAGATTGAGGCGGAGTGAGGATGAGCCAGCCCAAAAAAGAAGAAAGGAGGTGAGGGTGGAAGAGACCAGTCTGGCCAAGCAGGTGGAGGGTGGGGAGATGGAGGAGGCCCCAGAAAGGGTGGTGGTCCTAGAGGTGGTGGACTTAGCCTCAGAAGTCAGGGAAGGTGTGCCAGTGGCGGCGGTCGGCGCAGGGGTGAGGGGGAGTGTCCCTGGACAAAGGGGGGAGGAACAAGCCCAGGGGGGTCCTGCACCCCAAGAAGGGGGAATCAGTCTGAGCACAGCCATTTATCACGTTCGTGCGGTGGCTGGACGGGTGGAGGGAGAAGAAGGCCCAGCCAGGGCGGGAGCAGACCGCCTGGTGAAGATTGTGGAGGAGTCAGCCCTGCGCTTGGCGTCCAGGTTCAACGAGGCTGACCTGTTCAGGGGGTTATGCTCCGCTCAGATGGAGATGACTACCTTGGCAGGAGCCCTTCTAAGGAAAGCGGGGGCTGCCAAATTGAAGGCGGATGAGACGAAGGCCCAGCTTGCAAAATTGAAGAAGGAGAGTGCAGGCTGGGAGACTGCTCTTGCGGACCTGCAAGCAGCCAAAGTGGAGCTGGAGAACACCCGTCGCCAGGTGGTGTTGCTCGAGTTCCAACTTTCTGGTGAGTAGAAGAAGGTGGAGGAGGCCCAAAGAGCTTGCGCCGTTGCGGTCGAGCGGCATGAGGAGGCCATGAGCAATAATGAAGAGCTCGTTAGGCAGAAAGATGAGGCGGATGGTAGGGTGGATGCTCTGCAGAAAGAGTTGGAGAGCGAGCGGTCGAAGGCAGAGGAGGAGAAGGAGAAGTATCAGAAGGAGGTGGATGCAGAGAGGGGGAGAGCGTCTGCTGAAAAGGAGACTCTGCAGAAGGAGTTCGAAGCAGAGAGGGCGAAGTTGATTGCTGAGGTAAAGGCCTTGAAGAGGGAGTTGGAGGCTGAGAGGGCCAAATCGGCGGCGGAAAAAGAGAGCCTAGCGAAGGAGTTAGAGGAGGGGAGGGCTAAGGCTGCAGCTGAAAAGGCGACCTTGATGGAGGAGCTGGATGAGGCGAAGGCGAAGGCGACCTCGGAGAGGGCGGCCTACCCTGATCTGTGCGTCGCAGTGGTGGAGCAGTTCAAGGGATCTCCAGAATTTCAGATAGCTGTTGACGCTGCAGTTGCCAGCAGCTTAGCAAGTGAGGACTCTGGGGGGCTAGCCCATCAGGGACGACTGCTGGGAGGAGAACTGAGTCTGTAGTCATTGAGAGCTTCCAGCAGTCAGACTTCTACAAACATGAAATGGCAGAGTACTGGGACAGTGGGTGGAAAATGTTCAAACGGAGGGCTGAGGAACTGTTCCCAGGACTTGACTTTAGTAGTGTAACGATTGGGGAAGATGATGTGGCCCAGACCCCCCTGGATGAAGGCGTTGAAGAGGAAGACCTGGTATCTAGTGAAGAAGAATGACTGGGGAAGGCGGAGGAGACCCACTTTGTTGTTGTTTTTTTTTTTTTTTTTGATGTAAGAAAATTGCTTATACATTCGTGAATGAATAAAACTTTGTTTGTTTCTATCAGTCGATTGTGTTTACTTGTGCATAAATCAGTGTGGATTGGATCTGCGTAAAAACTTAATGAAACTGGATCTGTATAAAGTTTCTTTATGCATAATGGAACTGGACCTGTGTAAAGTTTCTTTATGCATAATGGAACTGGACCTGTGTAAATGATGTCAAAATGCAGTGAAATTCAAAGTGGTGTTGAAATTGGACTTGTATAAGAATTCAATGCAAAGTAAAGTAAAGGACTCCGTAATGCAGAGTAAAGTTGGACTTGGATAAGTCTTCAATGCAAAGTAAAGTAAAAAACCCCTTAATGCGCAATGTAGGCTGACATGGGACTTGTATAAAAATTTGTATAAAAATTCACGCTAGATGGTGGGGGAAATAATCTGATTAGTAAATGAAACATGTGAGAACATCTTGGGAATTTGACTAAGTAAAGAGTAGTGTAAAAACTTTGGTCTGGAACTGTGACTGTCAAAAGAAAGTAGGGAACTCCTTGATGCGCATTGTAGATTTTATTAAGGATATAATTATGGAATGTCACTGATGGTGGAATTGAGGTTGTAAGTAAGGCATTCTGGACCTGCATTGGTGGCATTCAGTCTGGTGGAGTTTTTTGGGGCGCTCGGTCATGGCTGAGGGCTTTGGAAGTGCTCAGTCTGGCTGAGGCTTTGGAAGTGCTTGGTCTGGCCGAGGCTTTTGAAGTGCTCGGTCTGGCCGAGGCTTTTGGTGCTCAGTCTGGCTGAGGCTTTTGAAGTGCTCGGTCTGGCCGAGGCTTTTGGTGCTCAGTCTGGCTGAGGCTTTTGAAGTGCTCGGTCTGGCCGAGGCTTTTGGAGTGCTCGGTCTGGTCGAGGCTTTTGGTGCTCAGTCTGGCTGAGGCTTTTGAAGTGCTCGGTCTGGCCAAGGCTTTTGAAGTGCTCGGTCTGGCCGAGGCTTTTGGTGCTTAGTTTGGCTGAGGCTTCGGAAGTGCTCGGTCTGGCCGAGGCTTTGGAAGTGCTCGGTCTGGCCGAGGCTTTGGAAGTGCTCGGTCTGGCCGAGGCTTTTGGTGCTCAGTCTGGCTGAGGCTTTTGAAGTGCTCGGTCTGGCCGAGGCTTTTGGTACTCAGTCTGGCTGAGGCTTCGAGGAAGTGCTGCAAGTAAAAAATGTTATTGAGGCGACAGGGGTAGCTGGGAGGCAAAATTGTTGTCATGAGGAATGTAGTCCAATGATCAAAATTTATATTGCGTCAAAATGAAAGTACAACAATTGAGTGATACAAATAGCTTATTGAAAGTAGCGTTTCAAGTGTTCAGCATTCCATGGGTGAGGAAGGTCGCGACCCTCCATGTCTTGAAGTTGGTAAGTGCCTGGATGCGGTCTGGCTTTCACAATATAAGGTCCCTCCCATTTGGCTGCCAATTTGCCCTTAGTCGGATTCTTGGTGGCAAGGGTTGCTTCTCTCAACACTAAGTCCCCCACAGCAAATTCCCTTGGTCGGACCTTGCGGTTGTAATGTGTTCTCATTTTTTGTTGGTATGAGGCTAGTCTGACCGCAGTGGTCTCCCTGAGTTCTTAGATCAGGTTTAGGTCCGCTCGACGGAGCTCTTCAGTCAATGTTGGATCCGGATGTAGGACTCTGGGGGTCGGCAGACCGACTTCTACTAGGATAACCGCCTCGGCGCCGTATGTTAGGCGGAAAGGGGTTTCCCCGGTAGGAGTCCGAGCTGTAGTTCGGTAGGCCCAGAGTACATTTGGTAGTTCGTCAGCCCAGAGTCCCTTAGCAGCCTCCAGCTTAGCCTTGATGATCTTCAAAAGAGACCGATTGGTGACCTCAACCTGGCCATTGGCTTGGGGATGACCGAGGGAGGAGAAACATGGTTGGATCTGGAGGTCTGCACAGAACTTTCTGTATCTAGCGTTGTCGAATTGTTTGCCGTTATCTGACACGATGGCCCGAGGGATGCCGAACCTGCAGACGATTGATTGCCAGATGAATTTGGTTGTGTTCCGTTCGGTGATGGTGGCAAGGGGTTCTGTCTCGACCCACTTGGTAAAGTAATCAATGGCAACAACCGCGAACTTGGTCTGGCCTCGGCCGGTGGGAAGTGGACCAATCAGGTCGATCCCCCATTTAGCAAACGAGTACGGGCTGCAGAGAGTAATCAGTTCAGTGGGAGGAGCATGGGGGATGTTGGCAAAGCGCTGGCACTTATCGCATTTGAGGACAAAATCAGTGGCATCTTGATTGAGAGTCGGCCAGAAATAGCCAGTACGGAGTATTTTGTGGGCCAAAGACCTGCCGCCCGAATGATTGCCACAAATTCCCTCATGGATTTCTTGCATGACATATGTTGCTTGGGTTGAGTTGAGGCATCGCAGATATGGTCGTGAAAAACCACGTTTGTACAAGATGCCATCGACCAGGACGTAGTTAGACGACCGAGCTCTGACTTTGGCGGCCTGTTCTGGGTCATTTGAGAGTTCTCTTGTTGTCAGAAATAGGGTGATGTCGGATGCCCAGGGGATGGGTTCATTTTGGAGGAACTGCACTTCGTGCTGGTCAGGGGAGACGGCCGGATGGGTTAGGTATTCGAGGTGGACTCCGTGGTTGAGGTCGGACTGATCTGCGGAGGCCAACTGTGCCATCTCATCAGCTTTGGAGTTTTCCGCCCGAGGTATGTGTTTGATCTGGAAAGTGTTGAAGAGGCGGACAAGGGGGAGCGCCATGTTTCTGTATGCCCGCATTGTGTCATCCTTAGCATCGAATTCCCCCGTGATCTAACCGACGATGAATTGGGAGTCATTGAACACGCGGATGTGGCTAACACCAATGTCTTTGGCCAGGCGGAGTCCTGCGATCAACGCTTCATATTCGGCCTCATTGTTGCTGGCCTCAAACAAGAGACGAAGAGCACACTTGATACAACCACCTTCGGGGGAGGTGAGAATAAGACCAGCCCCGCTACTTTCCCTCCGGGATGACCTGTCGACGTTGAGAGTCCAAGAATGGGGGTCTTCTGGTTCAACAGGAGTTGGTGGCGGTGGGGAGGTAGCCTCTGGGGTAGGGTTGGTGAATTCTAGGATGAAGTCGGCGATGGCCTGTCCTTTGATTGCTGTGCGGGGGCGGTAGGAGATGTCAAACTGGCTGAGTTCCACTGACCACTGCATAAGTCGGCCAGAAAGCTCTGGTTGCTGCATGACCTTCTTCAAGGGTTGGTCGGTGAGGACCACTATGGAATGGGCCTGGAAGTAAGGACGAAGTCGTCTGGAGGCGGTGACCAGGGCCAGGGACAACTTTTCTAGCAGAGGGTAATTCTGCTATGCTCCCTTGAGAGCTCGACTGATGTAATAGACTGGCCGTTGGATTGAGCCGTCTTCCCTAATAAGAGCTGCACTGACGGCGGTGTTCGATACTGCTAAATAGAGGAAGAGGGGTTCGCCTGCGATTGCCTGCGAAAGAAGGGGGGGTTGGCCATGTATTGTTTTAACTGCTGGAAAGCCTTTTCGGATTCAGTCGTCCATTCGAAAGTCTACCGAAGGACTTTGAAGAATGGTAGGCACTTATCTGTTGCGCGGGAAATGAACCGGTTGAGGGCCGCCACTCTGCCAGTGAGTCTTTGAACTTCCTTAACAGTTTTGGGTGACTGCATCTCAATCAAGGCCTTGATCTTCTCCGGGTTGGCCTCAATGCCGCGCTGACTAACCATAAAACCCAAGAACTTTCCAGATCCTACGCCAAAGGCGCACTTTTCTGGGTTGAGCTTCATCTGGTACTTGCGAAGGGTGGCAAAGGTCTCCCGTAGGTCGGTCAGATGGTCAGTGGAGAGTTTGCTTTTGACTAGCATGTCGTCCACATACACCTCCATGTTCCGACCGATCTGATGTTGGAAGACTGCATTGACTAACCGTTGGTAGGTGGCCTCCGCATTCTTCAGTCCGAACGGCATGACACGGTAGTGGTAGGTACCCCGGTCGGTGATGAAGGATGTGTGTTCCCGATCAGATGAGTGCATCATGATTTGGTTGTACCCGGAGAAAGCATCCATGAAGCTGAGCATTTGGTGACCGGCCGTGGCGTCAACCAGCAGATCTATGCGAGGGAGTGGATAGCTATCTTTGGGGCAAGCTCGGTTCAGGTCAGAGTAATCGACGCAGAGACGCCACTTGCCATTGTTCTTGCGGACCAGAACCACATTAGACAGCCACTTAGGATAATCGACATTTTGGATGAATTGAGCCTCGAGGAGTTTGTCCACCTCTGCAGCTATGAGATTATTACGCTCTGGGTGGAAAATACGCTGTTTTTGGCAGTATGGTCGGAAATGGGGTTCGATGCTGAGGCGGTGAGTTATGAAGGAGGGGTCGATGCCTGGCATGTCTGAGTGGGTCCAGGCAAATACGTCATTGTGCTCGGTCAGGAGGGCAGTAAGGTCGGCTCTGGCTTGGGGGGATAGTTGACTGCTGATCTTGGCGGTTTTCGTTGGGTTAGTGGTGTCGATGGGAACCTCAATGAGCTCTTCAACAGGTTCTCCCCTAATCAGCTCATCTTCGTCTCGGACATCAAGTCCTTCAATAATCATGGCCTCCTTCAGCTTGACTTCTTTAAGTGAAGCAAGATAACACTCCCTGGCCACGGTCTGCTCTCCTCTGACTGTTCCGACCCCAAGGTCGGTGGGAAACTTGAGGGCAAGATGATAGGTGGATGTGATGGCTTGGAAAGTGTTTAGGGCGGTGCGGCCAAGGATGATGTTGTAGGCAGATGGGCAATCGACCACAAGGAAGGTGAGCAACTTTGTGGCCTGTCGTGGGTATTCGCCAATGGTGATGGGAAGATCAATGGAACCAATGGAGGTCACACGGTCGCCGGTGAAGCTGACCAGGGGGGTTTAGAGTGAAGACAAGCTTTCTTTCCCAATCTTGAGCTGGCGGAAACAGTTGAGGAAGATGATGTCTGAAGAGCTGCCATTGTCGATGAGAACTCGTCTGACCTTGTAGTTGGAGAGGATGGCCGAAATGACAAGGGGGTCATCATGAGGATAACGGATGCCTGTACAGTCGGCGTCCGTGAAGGTGATGGGCTCTGTCCACTGCTTGGGCTGTTTGGGGGGTCAGTCTATCGTGGTGATTGCCTTATCTGAGCCCTGCCGTATTTTTCTAAGTTCTGCCTTCTGAGCCGAACGGGATGGTCCCCCGCAGGCGAGTCCACCTGAAATAACTCTGATTTCACCAACTGGCGGGGGTGGGTTGCCTTGGGGCCGAGGTTGTTGTGGAGGTCGATCATGGCCTGGATTTGGTTGAGCTGGCTGCCGTGGTGGGCTGCGTCGGCGATTCTCTCTGTGGGGTTCGGTTCTCTGCCTCTGCTGAGGTCTGGTGTCTGTGAATCGGCTTAGACGCCCCTGGCAAATGAGGGTCTCCACCTGATCCTTGAGACTGATGCAATCGTCAGTGTTATGGCCATGGTCCTGGTGGAAACGGCAATATTTGGATTGGTCTTTCCGGTTGGAAGGGTTCCGCGGAGGGGGAGGCCATTTGAGGGGGTAGTCCCGTTGGATCTGGTTGAGGACATGTTCCATGGGAGAATTGAGAGGTGTATACCGCTCGAACCGACCGGGCGGGCGGACTGGTGCTGACTGGTCGGCACGAGGCGGTCGGTCGGTATAGCGGGATGTCTGGCTATGATACTCGGCGTTGCCGGGTTCCTGGTCTTTTCTCTTTTCTCTGGGGGTCGGGTTTTTAGCTGTTGGATCCTGCCGAGCGGCTAGTGAATCCTCGGCATTCATGTATTTTTGGGCTTTGGAGAGTAGGACTGCCATGGAGGTCGGGGGGTTCTTAGAGAGGGAGAAAAGGAAATCAGATGACCGCAGACCGGCCATGAAAGCTGTGAGGATGACCTTGTCGTCATTTTCGACAACTTGTAGGGCTTCGGTGTTGAAGCGAGTAACGAAGCTGCGCAATGATTCCCCCTCGGTCTGACGAATATTAAGGAGTTGGGTGGCCGGACGTCGCTGACGCTGGGCTTCGATGAAATGGCTCAGGAAAGAGTCACTGAGATGTTGGAAGGTGAAGACAGAGTCTGGTGGTAGCTGGCTAAACCACAGCCGAGCTGACCCCTTCAGGGTCACGGGAAAGGCCCGGCACATGATTTCGTCCGGGAAGGCGTGGAGGATCATGAGGGTGCGGTAAGTCTCCAGGTGGTCGACGGGGTCGGTCATTCCGTCAAAGGAGTCGATGGTGGGCATTTTGAACTTGGCGGGCAGGGGTTTGTCTCGGATGGAGGCGACAAATGGTGAGTTTGCCGTAGTGGAAGGCTTATGCTGGATATTCTGCATAACCCCTTGGAACTGAAGCTTCATGGCTCGGAGTTCAGCGTCCCAGAGGGGGATGTTGTCACCACCAGAGGGAGACAGGTGTTGGATGCTGCTGGCCTCTCCCTCGGGGGCTGGTGCTATGACCGATGGGTGTGGGGGTGGAGGAGGTGGATTTATATGTGGGTGGGGAGGTTGCAAACCTCCCGAGTTGAGAGGGTTGGGTTGTGGGACAGTATGGCCCGGAGTGTGTTCGGGATGGGGTGGAATATCTGGAGGTGGTGGTGGAGGAATAGGGAGGTTTCTTTGGAGCTGTGCATTGATTAGGGCCTGGTTTTGTTCGGCCATGCGGTTGATGCTGTTGGTAAGCTCTATGAAGTACTGTGGTGGGTTGTTTAGATTGGGAGGGTCGGTTTGGTGATCGGTAACATTATGGTGGGAAGCCATGGATCTAGTCGTGACCATACACTTGACGGGTGAGATGTAGAGGTTACTGGAACAGGGTCTCCGGCGGCAATGACCACAACTGGTGCACGGATCAACTAGTTCCCACAGACGGCGCCAACTGATGATACAGTTCGTTCCCGGTGGATGGGCAGGACCGATCCAAGTTCCTCGGGTCCACGTCCGGATGGCGGAGCCCCCTAGATGACCTGCAGGTAAGTTCAGTGGGGAACGGGGTAGTCCCCCAGCGAACCCTTCGACGAGCAAGTTAGCAAGTAGGAAAAGAGATGAAGTATATAGAGAGAGATTATAGATAGAAAAGCTTAACCTTCCTCTTGTCTTTGATGCTTGCTTATATCCTTTGGTAATCATTTCACTGTCCCTTCCGACGTACCCCTCACGCCAAAAACCTGTGTTGTAGCTTGCCCTGTACAGGGTAAGGGGGCGCTGTTCCGACGGGGAGGTGTTGTCGTAATAAATGCTGTGATGGGTTGCATTAATGGTGATGTGTTGTAGCAATAACTTTGCAGATCTTTGTCTGCTGACGTGGCCTGTTCTGCACCTGCCACGTGTCCGAATGCCATTAGCCTTTCATGTTCAGTTGGCCTCCAGCTGTCTGGGTTTCACCGGCTGGGTTATGTTATGGGTCTTAAGTGATGGGCTTGGGGTTGTTCATCGTGGGCTGTAGCCCTTATGGGCCTAGCCATGTCAGTAGTCCCCCATTCCCGAGTGTAGCTTCAGCCCAACGAAGGAAATAGTAATCAGGAAGATGTGCCCGGCTGTCAGGGGGGTCGAGTTAGCGGATCGAGCGGGAAAGGGTCTGATCGTGAGGGAAGCCGAATGGGAGGGCCGACCGCAAGGAGTGCCGAGTGGGAGGGCCGACCGCAAGGAGTGCAGAGAGGGAGGGCCGACCGCGAGGAGAGCCGAACGCGAGGAGTGCCGAGTGGGAAGGCCGACCGTGAGGTGGGCTGACTGCGTAAAGGCCGAGCGGAGGGGCGCGGGGCTCAAGAGGCGGCGTGTGAAATGAGGATGTGAAGTGGAAAAGACAGGAGAAGTTGTTGGGGCAGTGCATCGTGGCCATACACGTGGCGCTATCGTGGGGGGTAAGTGAGGCGTTGGAGTAAAAATGAAACAATAGGTCATTATGGGGTTGAAAGGACAAACTTATATTCTAATAATATACTTTATATGTTATATGACAGTAATTGCGATATTTTCTGTTAAATTTTAAACAAAAATTATCTTTAAAAATTAAAGTGAAAAAAATTTAAAATATTAAGGGTCAAAAAAAAAAAAAACTTAAAAAGTAAAAGTAAAAAAATAACTAAACATAAAAAGAATAAAGTATAACTTACCCTAAAAACATCCCGCAAACTCTTCTCCACTTTCTAAAGTTCTAACACAAACTCGAATTTTACTCCATGTATTACTCAAATGAAGAAAGGCTTTTAAATTTTGACTATAATTGTCAAAAAGCTATTAATTTTCATTATTTTTTTTTAGATTTGTTAAATTTCGAATTTTACTCCATTACTCAAATGAAGAAAGACTTTTAAATTTTGACTATAAATGTCAAAAAGCTATTAAATTTTCATTATTTTTTTTAGACTTGTTAAATTTCCATGAGATGATGAAAATGTTTAGAAAAGATTGATGATTGATGACAAATTCAAGATGGTAATCAGAACTGTTGAGGTTAAAAGGAAGTGCTTCGCTTTTATTTTATTTTAGGGTAAATTATACTGACATCCCTGAAATTTTTATTTAATATAAATTTTTTTCACATTTAAAAATTTACATTCTCCTCATTGAGATTTATAATCTTATTACAAATTGTTTCTTAGATTGCTAATGTCATATTCTAATTTTTTTTAAATGACCATCTTGCTTTTCTTCTTCCCATCATAATAATTACATTCTATAACTTTTCATCATTAAATTTTACTTGAATATATTCTTATTGAGTGATGATATATTAACATAAATTTTATATAGAATTTTCAAATACAATGATATAGCTTAGAGTGATTCTACTTACACCATTATTTAACCTCTTTACACCTTTTAACTCATTACACCACTAAAAAAAATGTAATTCTCATTACACCCCAATATATTACCAAAACTAACCCTAAATTAACTATTTCATCTCTTTACACCACTAATTTTGGTAACATGGTGCTAAACAATTTATATTATTCCGGTGTTATACTGTTTAAAAATAGATCTCTCCAGCATTTTGTTGCTATATATTTACAAAAACACTTTATTCCAAACAATGATTTTTTAATTTGTGGTAAGCATGTTCGGTAATACAACGCTAATTAATTTAAATTACTCCAGTGCCATGTTACCGGACAATATTTTTTTTCTCAGCATTATGTTGCCGTCCAATTAGATGATAACAAGAAATTAATTTGGGCCACCTGTGAAGTGTATGTTCAGTGATACATTGTTATACAAATGAAATTACTCTCGTGTTATGTTGCCAAACTACAACAAAGTTGTCTAGGCCCCGTCGCTGTACATTGAAAGATTTACCATTTTCCTTGAAACATCCATAAAAAAATTTATAAATCAAGCACGTATCCATAAAATCATACATAAAAAAATATCTATAAAATTATTTATAAAAACATCAAGTGTACGAATATCCATAAAATCTATCATTGTTTGCATCCATCAATTAAACATGTTATCACAATTTGTCTTGGTAATTTGTAAGTAATTTTTCTCCTCTTAATAGAAATAGACATCCGCACTTTTTAGAACATGTCAATCTCAATCGTTTCCCCTTAATCTTCATGTTGTCTCCATAGTAACCACTTTTTTTACAAGCAAGTGTAAGTCTTGGTTTTCTGTCATTGCCTTCCGTATCTGATGTCTTTATAACAATGACAAATTCAGTCTTCTTTCCAACGTCAGAAGCCCATTTAATTAATGCTTCACGACTACGAAAAATTTAAAGATAATAAATACATTTATACGTCAAATTATTAATAAAACTCAATACAAATTAAAAATAAGAAAAAATCGTATTCATAAAAATAAAATAAAAAAACTTAACAAACCTCGTTTATAATGAATTCATGATTAGAGTCCACTAATATTGCAGTACTTGCGTTGTTGCAATGAGTATAAATATAATCATTCCATGCAAAAAAATAAAAAATATAAAAAAATGAAACTGAAAATACATGATAATGAGAAGCCGAACAAATTAAAAAAATTCGGTTTAGAGTTACCGGAAATGTATATTTTATTCGGTAGTTTGTTATCAGACTTATATATTTTTGTTCGGCAATGTGATGCCGGACTATTTTATTTTGTTCGATTTCAAACCACCGAAAGAAAGTCGAACACTAGTCCAAAAAAACGAAACAAAAACCCACCAAATAAATAAATAAAACTCATCATTTCACTTTTTTTTATGGTTTTTCACCACCGTTTCTTCATCCATTACTTTCTTTAATGATCAAAATACTATGATTCTCACTTTTTGAAAAGAGATGTGTAAGAGAAAAGAAAAATTAATAAAGGAAAAAGAAGAATAGGGATTGAAGAGTAAGGGGTGTAAGGAGATAACAAAATATATTTAATTTTAGTTTTTTGTCCTTAAAGGTAATTTCACACATGGATAAAATTGAAGGGGGGAAAAAACTCATATGGATGGTATAAAGAGATAAATTAGTGGGTACGGGGTAAGTGTTGTCATAGCACCATGCTGTGATAGCAAAACGGGGTCGTTTAATTTATTAAAAAAAAAAAAACATTTCGATCACATGCAAGGCGCCTCCCTTTGCTGTAGAACATGTAGGTTTAGATACTTTAGGAAAAGCCTAAAAAAATAAAAATAAAAATAAAAATAAAAACTCATCATTTTAATTTAGCATAAATTTAAAATTTTAGACTTGGGCTCACTTTTTCTATTTAGCATAAAATTATAATTTTAGACTTAGGATTCACTTTAGGGAAAAAGACAAAACTTAACATCAGCAAGGAAGGTTTTTTCACCATTGTCACAGTGATTCATTATCAACCTCATCGCCAATCCTAACTCATAATTTTTTTTCACCATATACACAAATATACATGTATATAGAATATGATATATTAATTATATATACATAGAAAAAAAATTAAATACCGTAGAAGCAATCTCTAATTGGATGAATAAGTTTTTTTGGTGCAAAATAGAAAGATAATACAAGTTGGGAGAAGAATGAGATATATATTTTTATATTGAGGGGGTCATTTTATGTATAAATTAATATATATATATATTTTTAAAGTGCTATGATAAACAATATTTTTCATAGAAATAGGGGGCCATGACCCTCCGTGGTCTTCTCTTAATTTCGTCATTGACAAAAAATAATTACTAAGTTGGTTGATGTTAACTTAGTAAAGTAATAAAATTTGTCCTTACGTGATACATATATCGCTCATATGCATATTTTTCATAAATAAAAAAAATAACAATTATAATAAATTGAATTAAATTGAAATAAAATAAAAAATATATAGTTACAATAGCTTGCGTGTGATTCAAACTTTATTTATTTATTATTTTTTTTAAAGCTTTTCCTAAAGTCAACCTAAACTACATGTTGTTCTACAGCAAAGGGACGCACCATGTGTGATCGAATTTTTTTTTTTTTATAAATAAATTAAACGATCCCATTTTGCTGTCACAGCATGGTGTTGTGACAATACATACCCCGTTTCGTAAATTAGTAATGTAAGTAGAATTACCTTATAACTTAATGATAACCTTTCACTTTAAAATAAAATATTCATAAACATGATTTATATTTACAATAATATCACTATCACAACATTTTTATGATACGTTTTATATAAATTTTTGTATATGAATATAATTTTTCATTTTTAGTTTCACCATTATATCTAGATTAGATCAATTTAATTTAAATTTAAATATATTTAAAAGTATAAAATTTGTACAATTTTTTTTTAAAAAAATCCATTGAATACAACAAAATAAGATAATATATTGATTTTTTATTTTTTTAATATATTTTTATATTTTTTAAGAAAATCACAAAATATTGTACTTCTTAAGTATATAATATCTAGATTGGGTGCATCTAAAAAATTTCTTAAAATATTTTAAAAATTCAATAAAAATTAAAAAAATACGAAAAAATAAAAAAAAATTAATTTTTTGTGTGAGTTAAACCAAAAAAAATAATTGTTATTTCTCTTGAAATGATATGAACAAAATATATATATTATTTTATTATTTTATATATATAAAGGCTAAGAGGCAAATATGTTCTTTTAATCTAACAAGGAGTAAGTGTAATTTTTCAAATATGAGGAGATCTGTATTAAGCAAAAATCTCAAGAGATGTCAGTTTAATTTATCCTTTATTTTATTTTTTTGTATTTATTAAAAATGATATTTGTAACAATTTTACTGTTATAATTTTTTGTGTTTCTCTATTTTCAAACCCTACTGCTTAATGCCAACTATGGACACTAGCTATCAAAAAATTTGTTGGTAATGGCCAACAACAACGGATAAATAGGTGACACATAGACATATATGTAAATAAAGGTAATATTATATAAATATAAATTTTATACAAAATTTTTATAACATTTATTTGTGATCTTTTCATTTTTAATCAAAAACATATCTTATAATTACAAATATATTATGGTCACACCATTCTAAATGCACTTTATGCATAAGAATTATGCTTGAACAAAACCGAACTCATTTCCATACCATTAACTATTGACTATGAATTATTCGTGAACAATTTATGGATTTGAATCTCATTTGTGTTTATCTATCTACATGACATAAGAAAATATAAATCGATACATAACCAATTTATAAAAAATTATGTAGTGATCTTGGGATAAATTCACATAGTGCCTCAACATGATATTTATTGGTTAAATTAAAGTTATGAGACTTAATACTTTTTATTAGAATTTTGAGAGATAACTTGACAAATGTCAAATAATAAATAGTGTAGAATAATATTTCAAGATTACTAAATAATTACTATCAAGAAAAATATTTGAGATACTATTAAAAATTATCCCTAATGACGTGTCTGACAAGTGTCAAATTTTGATTTATCAAACATTCCATTATGTGAGGCCTAATTTCAATGTCACATCATTAAAAACAATTTAAAAGTGATAAGTTATAGAGATATAGGCTTCATTTGGCATTGGGTTTTTAGGCTAAATTAATCATAAAAATACAAAATAGATTAAAAAATTAATTAGACAAAATGTCATATTCAAACTTAAGAGGGAGATTTCATAAATTGGCATTGGGCCGAGATAATGACCGAGCTGAGTTGGGCCAAGCAAGTGGGGTGCGATCGGTCAAGGCCCCGGTCTGGTTTAGCCGGAGTAACATCGGACTGTCAGCTTGATTAACTTTATTCGCTCGTTGAGTTAGACGGGTTAGGTCTTTTGCAGATCAGTCCAACCGAGCAGGAGCTAGGTTATAATTGAGGACGGCTAAGCCGCAGTGAGATTCTTTAATGAAACCAGACAATTAGCACGGTTATGGTGTGACGATGTGGCGCCGTGCTAGGTGTAGCTCGATTTAGAGCATTGTACGCCTCAGAAGTAACACAGTCGTGGAGTGATGGAGTGCCGCCGTGCTGTCCGTTCGCGCCAATGTCGTTTGGCGGTTTTGTTAGGTGATGTTTAGCTGTATTTGCGTTGACACGTGGGAAAATGGAAGAATAGAGCAGGTCCACACATCCAAAGGTGAATGGACGCAGAGGCGTGCACAGAAGGTATATAAACGGTGCTGCGCCCTCATACTCAGGTCTGGAACATCTTATGATCACAACTCACCTACCACTTTGTCTTCTCTCTCTTTCCCTGTGTGCTAACTTGATCGTCGAAGGGTTTTCCGGCAATGCACCGCCGGGTAGCTCACCATCATTGTGTTCTTAGGTCGATCAGAGTGAAGCGCAGCTTGGACACAAGGAGTACGGACAGCGACGGATATTTGCACCCCGTACAATTGGCGCCGTCTGTGGGAAAACTTTGACAGACAACCTTGTCCTCTAAGCTCGTCCGATCATCCTTCATGGCGAACAACGACGACATTCCGCTGTCCGCCATCGACGGCATCACTCCAAAGTCTGTTCGGAGAAGAGATGGCCTTCCCGTCATCCCCACCATGGCTAGTCTGGAGACCTCTCCTGAAGAGCCCCCAAAGATGCGTGAGACAAGTGCGCAAGGAGCACTGACCACTCGCGAAGCCCTGACTGGCACCGGCGACGAAATGAGTCACATGCTCAGCGCCTGGAGCATAAGTTGAGGGATCAAGACACCATCATTCGAAAGATGACGGCAGAGATGGAGACACTGAAGTGGCAGGTCAAAGGGAAGGGTGTTGCTGGAATGGATAACCACAGTGAGCGCACCCAACCCCGTCGCTCAGGTAGCCAGAACCAGCAGTACACGCCCTCTCTCTCCATCACCAAAAGTTATGGGGGTGGAGACTCTGACCCTCAAGTAGAGAAGTCTTACGCACAAGACAGCAGTTATCGTCCTTCACATCCACCGATGATGTCGAGGTATTCCTACTCTGCTCGTTCGGAGGACTTGAGAGACATCTTGGAAGAGCGAGCTCGCCAACGGGAGGTGCAAAGGGTGCCGACGCTGCAGCGGTTATCCTACGGAGGTTGCACCAGTGAAGAAGTTGTAATGTCGCCACCCTGTCCGGTTGTACATGTTCGTTTGGACAAAGATTTGGCAAGGTTGAGCGCCACCCCCTTCTCTCTCTTGAGATAGAGACCACATCGCTCCCTACGAGCTTTCACCAGTCCAAGTTTACTCTCTATGACGGAAAAACCGATCCACACATGTATGTGAGTCACTTCCGACAGGTTATGGCTGGACACAGGCGTAACGATGCTCTTATGTGTCTTTTTTTTCTGTCCAGTTTGGGTGAGTTAGGCCTGAAATGGTTCGAGAGGCTGCCAAAGGAAAGTATCGAAAGGTGGAAACAGTTGGCGGAAGCGTTCATAACCTGATTCAAAACCAACACTAAAACGCCGAAGGAAGTCAATCACCTTCTGAGCATCAAGATGGAACTGGACGACTCCCTTAATGCATACAACGCCAAATATTAGGAAACCTTCAACAAAATTCCTGATTGCCCGACTAACCTGGCAATCACTCAATACAAGCGCGGTCTCCCGGTCGGGCATAGACTAAGGGACTTGCTCACTATGAACCAACCGACGACCAAGGAGCTATTAATGCAGCGCATTAACGAGAACATCTGAGTAGAGGATGATGCCACTACGGCTATCGCGAAAGTGAATCCGGTGGCCATAGACAAGAGAATTGCTGGAAAGGTTCACGCGGTCGGACAGAAGGAAAATCGTCTGAGTAACCGCGCGAGGGGATCAGATCGCGGTCCGAGCCGTGGCAACCGGGGTAAGGGTCGTAGCAACAACCAAGCTGATTACCCACGTGACGCCGCAGAGGATACAAAGAGAAGGTTGAACGCCCAAACCGGCATCATCACAATTTTTAAGATCCCAATCTATCGCATCCTTAGTGAAATCCGTGATGAGGTGTACGTTCGGTTTCCGACTAAGTTGGGTGACGCACAGAGAGGCTTCAATCCACGGTATCGGTGCACTTTCCATAGCAAGCGAGGGCATCGTACAGAGGACTGTTTTCCTTTGAAACAACATTTGGAGGAGTTAGTGGCTACCGGTCATCTCGACCGCTACATTGACGGGGTGTCAAGGCCGCACATCACGATTCGGCCGAGCCAAATGGTTTGGCCGCCCTAGAAACGCCACCATAATGAGTGATCAACGTGATCTATGGTCTCATCGAGCCAGCTCGGGTATGCGAGCTCCAAGGGATGATCAAAAAGGCTGAGCATATGAGGGAAGTCTTGTCAGCCCAGCCCGCGGTCAAAAAGGGCAAAACTGAGATGAAAGATGTGCTCAATTTTTCTAATCGAGATCTTGAACGAATTCAGACGCCGCACAACGATGCGTTGGTGGTTACCCTACACATCAAGGACTTTGATGTTTGGCGAATTTTGATCGACCAGGGTAGCTCAGTCGAAATAATGTACTACGACGCGTTCAAGCAACTTAGGCTAAGTGATAAAGACTTGGCCCCAGCAACCTCGCCATTGGTCGACTTCAACTCGCAACCGGAATGGCCCTTAGGAAAGATCATATTGCTAGTCAAAGTTGGGTCCGTGGTCAAACAAGTGGAGTTTTGGGTGTTGAAGGTGCCTTCCACGTACAATCTAATCTTAGGCCGGGGATGGCTTCATGCCATGCAAGCAGTGACATCGATTTATCACCAAGTCATGAAGTTTCCCTCGGCCACAGGGATGATTGAGGAGATCTGGGGCGATCAAGTCATAGCCAAACAGTGTTTTGTGGCCATAAATAAGAGCCATGCAGCCAAAGGCTTCGTGGAAATGATCGAAGGTTCAAAAGATCAAAGTGTCCTGGATGATGTAGGCACCAAGGCCGAAGAAAAGGCTGTTGAAGATTTGGTGGAGGTGCGGATCAACAACAATAATCCTGACAAGTTCTTTTTGTTGGGATCTAGCCTGACCACCCAAGAACGAATGGAGATGGTGGAATTCTTGGTGGCAAATATCAAAGTGTTTGCATGGACGCCTTATGACATGCTTGGCGTCGAACCTAACTTTATTTGCCACCAACTCAATGCTTTTTCGGATGCCCGGCCAATCATTCAAAGAACGTGGAGATCGACGCTTCATCACGCCGGGGTAGTGGCTGAGGAGGTCAAAAACTTGCTTGAAGCAAAGGCAATACTTGAAGTGCACTACCTTCAGTGGGTTTCCAACATGGTTGTGGTATCGAAGAAGAATGAGAAATGGCGAGTCTGTGTCGATTATAAGACGGTCAATCGAGCTTGCCCCAAGGACAGTTTTCCCTTGCCCAGAATCGACCAACTGGTGGACCTAACGGCCGGACATAATTGACCCAGTTTTTTGGACGCATACTGCGGTTATCACCAGATCGCCATGTATGAGCCCGACCGGGAGATTAAAACTTTCACAACGTCGAGGGGACTATTCTGCTATAGAGTCATGCCTTTTGGCTTGAAAAACGCCGGGGCAACTTTTCAGAGAATGGTGACCAAGATGTTCGCCCCATTGCTCGGCCGCACGATGGAGGATTAAATCGACAACATGTTGGTCAAAAGCAAATATGAGGCCAACTACTTGGCTGACCTGGCAGAGATGTTCGCCATTCTTAAACAACATAAGTTGCGTTTGAATGCATCTAAGTGTGCCTTCGGCGTGGGGTCAGGAAAATTCCTGGGCTTTCTGGTTACCAACCGCGGCATTGAGGCGGACCCCACCAAAATCAAAGCCATACAGGAATTGAAGCAGCCCAACTCGGCAAAGGACGTGCAACATCTTGCCGATATGGCAGCCGCGCTTAACCGATTTATAAGCCGGTCATCAGATCGTTGCCGTCTTTTCTTCCAAGCCTTGAAGTCCAAGTTTTCTTGGGACGAAGACTATGACAAAGCCTTGGCCGAGCTAAAGACATATCTATCTTGCGCTCTACTCTTGGTCACGCCAAAGCATGGAGAGGACCTCTACCTTTATTTGGTTATTTCTCAACATGTTGTCAGCGCGGTACTCATTCGGGCGAAAGGCATCCAACATTTCCCAATCTTCTATGTGAGCAAAACCTTGCTACCGACAGAGTTGAGATATTTGCCGCTAGAAAAACTTACTTTGGCACTAATGATAGCCTCCAGGAAATTGGCACGCTACTTTCATGCTCACACAATTGTGGTGTTGACCGAATTCCCTTTAAAAGCCTTATTTGAGCGGACAGATTTCTTTGGCCGAATTCTGAAGTAGGCAGTCGAATTGAGGCAATTCGATGTCAAGTTCCAACCCTGAACCGCAATCAAAGCCCAAGCATTGGCTGATTTTGTTGTCGAATTCTCGCCTGAAATTCACCCGGTATGCCCGGTGAATCTTACCGAGGCAGCCGGGCTGAAAGGGGTAAGCACTGTGGAGATTGCACAATCGAATGATAATGGCGACGTGGAAGTTGCACGCCCGTCTACAAACCTATAACTTGAAGGTTTACTTCAGCCTGGCAATGCGACGTTGGATTTGGGAATAACAGGTCAACCTGTTAGATCCAACGTCGCATCGCTGAGAAGGGATGAATGCACGTCTGTTGCAATCGTTAGCGGCAAGCTTGTAGCAGAAATAGCTGAGCAACCATGATCACCTCAACCTTTAAGCGTCCCAAGATCCCTCAGAATACTGGAAACTTTTCATTGGCGAAATATGCAAACTCTTTGTGGATGGCGCCTCAAACTGGCATGGAGCCGAGCTAGGCGTAGTTTTGATCTCGCCAGACGGACTAACCATCGAACATTCTATCACGCTTGGGTTCCCAGCATCAAACAATAAGGCCGAGTACGAAGCACTGTTAGTCGGACTGAAAACCGTACTCCACTCGCGGGCATCCGAGATAATGGTCTACAGCGACTCCCAACTTGTTGTAAACAAAGTATCAGGAGAATATGAAGCCAAAGACGATAGAATGACGAAATACCAAACTCTGGTGAGAGAGCAGATCAAAAAGTTCCAAGCCAATCAGCCGAGAAGATAACAGTCGGGCAGATAAATTGGTTGGTTTCGCTTCCTTGGCCGACAAATCTTCCCCCAACCCTCTCCTGATTAAATTTCTCCCTAGACCTAGCATTGAAGACTCAGAGTAGACAGAAGTTTTCTGCACGAAGCAAGGTCTTTCCTGGATAGACCCTATCATCCTCTTCCTTAAAGAAAGAATCCTGCCGACCGACAGGAAAGCAGCACACAAAATCCGGGTAAAGTCTGAGCAGTTTTGGCTCTTACCATCCAGCACTTTGTATAAGAAGTCGTTCATCGGTCCATACCTTAAGTGCGTTCACCCAAGTAGAGTCGATGTTTTTCTTTACGAGATACACGAAGGCATGTATGGGAGCCACGTCGGCGGAAGATCTTTAGCCTACCGCGCTATTTTGCAAGGATATTGGTGGCTGTGCATGCAGGCAGATGCACAGAAATATGTGAGGAAGTGTGAGAAGTGCCAGAAGTTCGCCCACCAAATCCATTAGTCAGCTAAAGAACTCCTTCCTCTCACAAGCCCCTGGCCTTTCGCAATGCGGGGGCTTGACATAGTTGGATCACTCCCAACCGCGCCAGGCAACCGCAAGTTTTTCATAGCAGCGACAGACTACTTCACCAAATGGGTTGAAGCCAAGCCCTTGGCGACAATCAAAGAAAAGGATGTCAGGAAGTTTGTTTGGCAGAACGTGATAACACGGTTTCGCGTCCCCAAGACTTTGATCTCTAATAATGGCAACCAATTTGACGAATGGTTGTTCAGAGGATTTTGTGAGGAATTAAAGTAGAATTCTATAATTCCACCCCGGCCTACCCTCAATCCAACGGCCAAGCCGAAGCATCGAACAAGACCATTCTAGATGGATTGAAGAAAATACTAGAGAAAGCCAAAGGCAAGTGGGCCGAGAAACTTCCTAGTGTCCTCTGGGCTTACCGGACAACTCCGAGACGGGCGACCGGGGAGACTCCTTTTGCCTTGGCATATGGCATGGAGGCAGTCATCCCATTAGAGATCGCATCCCACCATCCGCAGCGAAAATTTTGAGCCCGACTGGAATGCTGACTCCATTACGCTGGAATTGGACCTAGCTGACGAGCGCCAAGAAAAGGCATTAATCCACGTAGCCGCATATCAACAAGAATTGTCCAGAAAGTACAACAAAACAGTGCACCCCAGGCCGTTTAAATCGGGGACTAGGTTTTAAGGAAGGTAATGGGTAACACTCTGGTGCCGGCAAAGGAAAACTATGGGCAAACTGGGAAGGGCTTTATAGGATAATCGGTCTGGCAGGCAAGGGGCATACCACCTAGAGGACTTGGACGGCAAAGTTGTACCTCGGCCATGGAACGCGGCCAATCTCAAGGAAAACTATGGGCAAACTGGGAAGGCTTTATAGATAATCGGTCTGCAGGCAGGGGGCATACCACCTAGAGGACTTGGACGGCAAAGTTGTACCTCGGCCATGGAACGCGGCCAATCTCAAGCTGTACTATTTTTAGTCTTTATCTTTTGAATGTAATTTTTTAAAGAGACAAGTTTTCCGCTCCATTTACCAATGTAATCCTCTTAGTTATTCTGTGAATTCATGAATGCAATATGTAATAGAACTGAATTATTTTACATAGGAAGTTTGTTGTGGTTGAAGCACTGTGGAGCACGAGCCGTTTAAATCGGGGACTAGGTTTTAAGGAAGGTAATGGGCAACACTCTGGTGCGGCAAAGGAAACTATGGGCAAACTGGGAAGGGCTTTATAGGATAATCGGTCTGGCAGGCAAGGGGGCATACCACCTAGAGGACTTGGACGGCAAAGTTGTACCTCGGCCATGGAACGCGGCCAATCTCAAGCTGTACTATTTTTAGTCTTTATCTTTTGAATGTAATTTTTTGTAAAGAGACAAGTTTTCCGCTCCATTTACCAATGTAATCCTCTTAGTTATTCTGTGAATTCATGAATGCAATATGTAATAGAACTGAATTATTTTACATAGGAAGTTTGTTGTGGTTGAAGCACTGTGGAGCACGAGGGGCAACCGCCTCTAAAGTCGAGATGTTTTACCTCGGCTAGAAGAGTTGATGATTTGTTCAACTCTAGGATTTTAGCCGAGATGCCTTACCCCGGCTAGAAGAGTTCATGAATTGTTCAACTCTGAGATTTTAGCCGAGATATTTTATCACGGCTAAAAGGGTTAATGGATTGCTTAACTATGGGACTTTAGCCGAGATGTTTTATCCCAGCTAGAAGAGTTGATGGATCGTTCCACTCTGAGATTTTAGCCGAGATATTTTATCCCGGCTAAAAGGGTTGATGGATTGCTCAACTCGGGAATTTTAGCCGAGATGTTTTATCCCGGCTAAAAGAGTTGAAGGATTGATCAACTCTGAGATTTTAGCCGAGATGTTTTATCCCGGCTAAAAGAGTTGATGGGTTGTTCAACTCTGGGATTTTAGCCGCGATGTTTTATCCCGGCTAAAAGTATGATGAATTATTCACCTCTAGGATTTTATCCGAGATGATTTTCCTCGGTTACAAGTCGGTGCACAGTTTTCCCTGGATAAGAATGTGGATGTTTTGTTCCACTCTATTAAAATTGAGATGTCTTTTTCCCGGTCCAATCCGTGGTCTACATTGCAAAAATACAAGAAATAAGTTGCTAAAAAACTTTCATTCATTGAACATTTAAGTACATGAGGAGGGGTTTGTTGCTCGGTTACAACAGCTCAACACAAAAAGTTGGGGAATTCATAGCTAAGCTAAGGGAGAGAGGTCGGCAAACTCGTCCCCAGTCTCCTCTGGCGCAGCATCCAGGTCGACCACGGCTGCCCTTTCTTTGTCATCGGGCTCCTTCTCCCCGGACTCTCCCTCGGTTTCTTCCTCGGTCTCCGCTTGCAGAGAGTTGAAGACTTCATTAGCATAGGGTATCAGGTAGACCGGCAAGAAGACAGGGGGAGGAGAGATAAACACCTTGATTTCAAATCCTTGGCCAAGTTTTTCACAAGCAGCCTTCCAACTGGACTTGAAGTAGATGTCCTTGGTAGCCTCAACTTGTTTGATATAGTTGTCTTCAGCCTCCTTAAAATCGAGATTATTGGCCTCATCCATGGCGTTCTGCTTTGCTTGCTTTTCAACTTCTAGCTGAGCCTTCAGAGCGTTCCTCTCTTGATCGGCCCTGCCTAGCTGGCCAAAAAGTCTGGCATTGTCAGTGTTGGTGATCTTAAGAGAGGCCTTTGCTCGGCCTAGCTCAGCTGAGATGTTTTTACCGGTGTTGTTCAGCTCGGTGACTTTGTGGCGCAGATTGACAATGCGATCCATGACTAGGTGTTGTTTTTGGATGGCTTGCAAGAAGTAAGAAGGGGGTTAGCCGAAGCAAGAAGATTAATCGAGCAGGGACTTGATGAAATTCTTAATCATACCCTAGTCATGGACTTGACTGCTTATTTCACGAGCCAGATGTCAGGAACATGATCGCTCCCGCTCGCATCGCTCGGCAGCAACAGTGCCTTCAATAAGTCGAAGGCCAGGAGGTGCTCCTTGTCCCCCTTGACAGACGCGGTTGCCGGGATCTCTTTGCCCCGGTGTTTGAGCTCCGACTTCCACGGTGGAGTTGGCTTGGCTTCCTGTGCTGTTTGTTCAGTGCTTAGCTTGACCACAAGCTCGGCAGAGAGATCGGCTAACCAGGATCACTTGCCAGCGCGCCGGGATTCAGGAGGGACAGCCGTGGAGGCCAGGGCGATCACGGTCCCCGAGCTCTAGCCAATAGAGGGAGCAGGAGGTGGCACGCTTGGAAGCTCGGTGGAAGTAACGGTAATCAGGTTCTTAATCCTGCTCCTCTTCGCCATTTGTTCTTCCTCAGTTAGTCGTATAAGTGGCACATCTGGCAGACTTGGGTCAGGCGGGGGAGAAGGAGCCCGAAGAAAGTTTGTAACCTTATTCCTGCGCAGAGCTGAATAGCGATAGGTCGGGACCTAGCCGAGAAGCTCGTGGCAATCCCGGTGCCGGTATCTCAGCGCGGCCTTGATTGCCCATTTGTCTGGATTTTGGTAGTTGGCTTGCAATTTTTCGATGGCTGCAAAAAGGAAGTAATTACCTTGGCACAAACTATATTGACAAAATAAATCAGTCAGGAAGATAGGTTTACAAGAAGAACCCAAGTGTTTGCTGATGTACCAACCAGGCACGTCAGCTGTTTCATAATTACCGGACACCCAAAAGAAATCATCATCATGCATATCTTTGTCCGGCGTACCGGTCACTAATCGTTCTCTTCCTGGTCAAATTTTTAAATAATAGTTGAAACCGTTTTTCGTTTGACCGAGTGTGTATTGACGCAAGATCTCGGCCAGGCCCAAGTTCAAACCAAGCCGGTGGTTCAGCTCGGCCACGCCGTTTATGATTCTGAATGTGTTGGTGGACACTTGTGTTGGGGCGAGCCTGGTGCGTCTTAGGAACTCGCAAATCAAGGGTTGTGCAAGGAAGCGCAACCCTCCTTCGACTATACTTAGCAAAGTGAAGGGGCAGGACTCCAGCCTGTCCCATGGGTTTATCCCCTCTTCACTGAGCTCCAGATGCACGTCAGTTGGAATGCCATAGTCCTCTCGGAACGCGGCCATCGCGCCCGACGTATTAACAAGAAAGCGGTAGCGCCCCATTGGAAGGCTGGCTAGTTCAGCGCGGCAACATTAAGTTGGCAAATTTTGCATGGCGGCTACTCGGTCTTTGAGAGCCCTTGTGTTGGCCTCTGGTCCCCTAGGACTCTGTAGTTAAAAGCCAAGTGTAAGTGATAGCGCGGTCGCACAAACGAGCTTGACTTCAGCCCGATCACTTTAGGCGCAACAGCACCTCAGCCTAATTAGGTGAACTCAACAGCTCGGTTGCTCGAAGCGGACCAGATATTAGCTCGGTCGAGCAGTCCAGCGCTTTCTTGACTCGATTTTCACCTAAGTTCTATAAACTAGGAACTTGCTCGATTCACTTATGATTTTGGATCAAACGATGATTCGTGGCCCGGTCAGTCCCAAATCCTCACGTGTTCATTACAGAAGATGATGAACAGTGTCGAGGGTGTATAGGCAAAATCAGCTTTTTGTGATCACACTCTAGACTAACTACATTCGAAGCCCTAAAACCTACTATTATCATGCCCTGGACTCACCTATGGCAGTCACAATTCAAGAACACAAGAAAAGCATGAGTAACAGATGAAGAACGGTGAAGGGTTGAAGACTTACAAGTTAAGGCACGGATTGTGGTTCGAATCCGTGAGATCGGGCCCCAACGACGGTGACGGAGCTGAATAGGCTTACAGGAATGCTCTAATCTCAGTAGAGTGAGTGGGAGACGAAGGCTGGGTGTTATGGATTACTAGATTGCTCAAGAAGAAGATGAACAGTGGGGAAAGAAACACGAAGGGGCGAGCGACATACTTATAAAGGGAGAAGAGACGCCAAAAATTTGAATTCAAGGCGACGACGTGTGATGGCTGGGTTGGTTGCACAAGGCCAATGAGCAGAGGACATGTGTCTGTGACAAGACTAGTGTTAGTACTGAAGAGACAAGAAGAAAAGTTAAAATATCGACTGAGCAAGTGATGTAGCTGAGCAAGGGAGTTAGCACGGCGAATAAGTTGAAGATAATAACCGAGATAATCCCGGTCACGTTGGCGCAGACGGAATTAAGGGCAATTGAGAGGGAGATTTCATAAATTGGCATTGGGTCGAGATAATGACCGAGCTGAGTTGGGCCAAGCAAGTGGGGTGCATTCGGTCAAGGCCCCGATCCGATTTAGTCGAGGTAACATCGGACTGTCAGCCCGGTTAGCTTTATTCGCTCGTTGAGTTAGACGGGTTAGGTCTTCCGCAGATCAGTCCAACCGAGCAGGAGCTAGGTCATAATTGAGGACGGCTAAGCCGCAGTGAGATTCTTTAATGAAACCGGACAATTAGCACGGTTGTGGTGTGACAATATGGCGCCGTGCTAGGCGTAGCTCGGTTTAGAGCATTGCACTCAGAAGTAACACGGTCGTGGAGTGATGGAGTGGCGTCGTGCTGTCCGTTCGCGCCAATGTCGTTTGACGGTTTTGTTAGGTGGTGTTTAGTTGTATTTGCACTAACACGTGGAAAAATGAGAGAAAAGAGCAGGTCCACGCGTCCAAAGTTGAATGGACGCAGAGGCGCGCGCAGAAGGTATATAAATGGTGTTGCGCCCCCTTACTCAGGTCTGGAACATCTTATGATCACAACTCACCTACCACTTTGCCTTTTCTCTTTTTTCCCGTGTACTAACTTGATCGTCGGAGGGTTTTCCGACAGTGTACCACCAGGTAGCTCACCATCATTGTGTTCTCAGGTCAATCGGAATGAAGCGCAGCTTGGACATAAGAAGTACGGACAGCGACGAATATTTGCATCCCGTACAAAATTATAATCATTTTATTTTTCTTCTCATAAAAATCAAAAAAAAAAAATCAACATAAACAAAGTTTTTAACTAAGATTAAAAAGTCAAAAAATTAACTTAAAAAAAGCACATGTGAAACGGGGGCATAGTACTGTCAAATATGAATTATCCTAACAAATGCTGATTGAGACAAGCTTCAGTGGAAAATGATTTGGAGTCCTAAAAACACCCCCCCTAATCCTCCTAATTTCCATTATGGGTAACTGTTTCCTTGTTTTTTTTTTTTTTTTACTTGATATAGAAATTAAGGGGATTAAAGGGGTGTTTTTAGAGGATGTAGGAAGGTCCTTTTTAAAACACAATTATGATTATAGGTGCAACCAACAGATATGATAGATAAAATAATAATAATAATAATAATAATAGAAAAGGAGCTATAAAGTCGGTGTGCTCTTTTTATACAAAAAAAATAAAATAAAATAATTGGCAGCTTTAATAAAAAAGTTCTAGTGAGGTCTAATGAGAATGGATGCTCTTATTTTTTTATTTTTATTCTCTGCTATATTATTAAAATTCAATTAGAACTCTAAAATTAAAAAATGTATCATTACTCTTTTATATTTGGATATTTTTCTCACATTGATTTTTTAAGTTTATTTTATTTTATTTTATTTTATTTTATTTTTCTATTTTAACTTAAATTGTTTTAAATTTTTTTCAATTTACTTTTAAAATTAATTTTTATTTAAAATTAAACAAAAAAAATACCACATTAATCATTACATAACATTTAAAATATATTATTATATTGAAGTTAGAATTAGTGTAAAATATATGTGAGTTATATACATAATAAAATATTTTTATGTTAATATGTCATTTTCTATCTAATTTTATATATAAATTAGTTTTTAAAGTAAATTAAGAAAATTTAAAACATAAAACGGCAAAGTAAGAAAAAAAAGGTTTAAAAAAAATAATTAAAAAAAAAAGTCAAACAGACAAAACATAATTTATCCAAAATAAAAATATGAAAACAAAACCCAACTCATTATGGAGGGACCACCCACCATTATTATTATTGATAAGCTTTACTCAATGAGAGAGGACACGTATGCTCCGCATGAACACAACACGATGGAAACTCACCATCCAGACACAACCAGTAAAAACTTGTTCTTGGAATTTCTTTGCTTCTTTTCTTTCACTTTCTTGAGGGGTCATTTTTTTTGTCTCTTTGCAGAGTACTTGAATTGGAGTGTACACAATCAAACAAATGTATACAATTATCCTCTTCTTTTCAATCAATAATACTTACAAATGTATTAAACAAATTTAATCTGCAAAACCCAAAAACAAAAAATCAAACAACTTTCAGATCTAATTTCTACTCAGAATTTGGAATTGCTTCACTGTCTTTCTCCTCGTTATCATCTCTTCTCTCTTCAGGTATTGCGTTAGATCTATCTATCTATATCTGGGTTTTGGTTGCCATGCTGATTTGTTTTTCCAATTAGGGGAAAAAAAGTAATTTTTTTGTATTTAATTGTTTATAAGATGATTGGTATTAATTCATATGATTAAACGATTAGTTAGATCTCATATTTTTCTTGTGTATACATTATACAACATAGATGAGAATGTTTTTAATATAATTGCTAAATTTTAATGATGTAAGGATTGGGTTTTTTTTCCTTTCATTTTTTTGGAATTTTATATGTAATTTTCTTTAAATGTTTGATTTACTTATATTCATTTTATTGTCCTTTTGCAATGTGATTTGGTGTTTTTTTTTTTTTTTTTTTTTTTTTAATCTTCTTGAAATTTTATGTATGTCATTTTCTTTAGATGTTTAATATGGGTTATGCTAAAATGTGGAAATAATACCAGAAGAGTTTATGTATGTGGAAATTTTATGTATGTCATTTTCTTTAATAAGTATGTCATTTTCATTGTATTTTTCAGATATTTTCAAAATATTTTTAGCCATTTCTACATATTTTTTTACACACATTAATTCCTACTCATTGTCATTAGCATTTCCCGTTTAATATTCATTTTATTGTGCTTTTGCAGTATTAATAGTTTATTTATTTATATATTTTTTTTGTTTTTGTTTTTAAAGGACGTAGAAGTCTTGGATCATCAACAATTTATTTGGTATAATTACAATAGTTTAGCTTGAAATGGAGGGTTGTGGAGATTTCCTACAATGGCTTGGACCTGACATGTCTATGAATATTCTCATGTGTTTAAACGACCCGTCAGATCTCGTCCGTGTCTGTTCAGTTTCAAGTTCTTGGCGCCGGTTTGGTGAGCTCACATCTGCAAATTATAGGGCTTTGCTTCAATTTTCATTAAGCTAAAGCTTTGATTTCACTATATATATTTTCCCCATATGTCATAGTTTTCTTTGGGCTTCATGCATTGTTGTATGAATTCTAATGTCAAAAATGTTTCCAATCCATACAATTGTGTGTTCCATTTCAAATTCTAGGTTTTAGGACACTTATGAATCCTGGTTTATAAGATTACTTTGGTCATGTGATCAATTACTCAATTGGATGGTTTTTTTTTTTTTTTTTCATAATTTACTTGGGTGCTGTTCCTTTGAATGGATTGGATTCTGTCCTATGCCTTATTTTTTTTGGTCTGCAAATTTTTTTTTGAACTTCTTGTATTGTTAGTGATAAAAGTAAGTGGCCCTATTACAAATCACTTAGGTGGTGTTTGGTTCGTTAGCAGGATTTTCTGCAGAAGTGGAATAACTATTAATTGGCTTCCCAATGGAATGGTCATTCTCTTGAATTGTTGAATGGTGATTCTATTTGGAATGTACATTTCACAGGCCACCAAACCAAACACCCCCCGCCGCCCCCCCCCCCCCCCCCCCCCCCCCCCCCTCTCTTTTTACCAAACCAAACAGGAGAATGGTTGCTTTGACAGAATGAGCATTCCATTCCAGCCTTCATTCTACAGTGAACCAAACACTACCTCACTTTACATAACAAGTTCTTCCCTCTTTTACCTAGATAATTGTTTTTTGGTGATTGAGAAAAGGAGAAAATATAACAGAAGTTATTTTATCTATTTTATTGATTGTTTCTGATATGGATTTAAATCTCAAGCATTGACTGCAAATAACCTCTTGAAGCAACTTTGTTTAAAGAATGTTTCCTGAAATATCGCTGAGGTAGTGTTTCACTACAATGATAATGGGTAGGAATGGAATGGCTATTACTTGACTTCCCAATGGAATGGTGATTCTATTTGGAATGCATTTTTTCTCTTTTCAACAAACCGACCATGGGAATCGGTTTTCCATTTCAGTCTTCATTCTCCTAAATCAAACACTACCTCACTTTTTAGTTACAGAACAAGTTCTTCCATTTTCTACCCAGATAACTGATTTTTGTTGATTTGATAAAAAGAGAGAATACAACAGAAGTTTATTTATTTATTTTTATCTGTTCTATTGATTGTTTCTGATTTGGGTTCAAAATCTCATGCAGTGATTGAAAATAGCCTCTCAAAGCAGCTTTGTTTTAGACTGTTTCCTGAAATATCAAGTCTTGCCCATGTTATTGAAGTGGAAAACATGATAGAACCCATAGAAGTCAAGCCTGACAATTCTATGGAATGGGAATGCTTGAAGAGGGATCATAGGGTCTATGCCTTTTTAGCTCGTGGTCTTACCTCTTTCATGAGAAAAGATTGCGTTTCAGAGGCCATTTTTGCATCCAGCACTGATAATTATCCTGAAGAAAGCATTCAAAATACTCTGGAACCAAGTGATAGGGTTGAACAGAGAGCTTCATACTGGTCAAGTGAAGGTGAAAGTGATCCTACAGTTCCCGAGATATTAGACTATAAGTTGATTGCAAAGTTGTGTGTCATCACTGAAATCCATGTACAACCATTCCAAGGTTATTTTCGTAACTCCATTTACACTTGTTTCGTACACCGATTCATTTTATTTTATTTACTCACAAAAAAGTATGTTTTCTTATCAGCATATTTTCAGTTAGGATTTCCTATATATTCAGCAAAGGCTGTGCGATTTCGAATGGGACGTCCCAGATCCTCAATGGAAATAGGATTCACAGATGAGTTTGAAGCTGGTCGTGAGTCACCTCTCTATGCATTCGAATGGACATATACCTCACCAGAATTTCCAATGGCTCAGGTAAGAGGGAGAGGTGGAGTCATTTTCTTTTCTTTGTAGGAAGGCAATGGTAGGAGGAAGGAAAAGTTGTGTGAATCTCTCAGGGTCAACAAAATTAATCACTAAAAAAATGGGCGAAAAGAAGGGGAAAAAATCAAGTGCATTTTTTACTTTCAAATCTTTGCTCTTCAATACAACACCTGTATGTAAATACTTGGAATGATAATGATAAATGAACATAACTCCTCTCTGCTCAACACATCTAGCCAAGGAAAAGGTACGAACTTTTTTAGTTGGCGTGGCAAAAAAGATTTGTCGTTATTTGTTTTTTGTCAAGCTAAGTAAAAACTATGAAGCTTCGAATATTTATCAATTTTTGTGGTATCGTATTCATTGCAGGATATGTTTTAAGTAAGGAAAAATTACAAAACATGTCTACCATTATGCAACTACGTCAAATTAAATGAATATAAAAGATCACATGGAAAGCTTAAGATACAGTAACTCAAGCAAACTTAAATTACATCATCAAGATGCTATATTTGGAACAAGCTGAGGTCCTGATTAGCCCTCCTTTTTGATATTTCAAGCATTTTTGGTGAATTTTTGAATTATCTCAAAATCTAAAATGTTTAGATGATTTCTTCATGGATATTAGGAGAATTGCTTGCAAAAATTCAAGCTTCCAGAGCCTGTTCTTTGCATCGGTGGAATCCTGCAAGTAGAGCTTTTGGGCAGAGTACAGAGACAAGAATTGGATGGTTTATTTTATATATGGTTAGTTCCTTGCAGTTCTATCTACTATTTATTGTTACTCAGCGTGATTTCTTTTAATGGATTGAATTGTGATGCATTGGCATGCTAGATAAATTTAGTGTTTGAATGTGTCCATACGTTTGGAGCTACATCTAAAGAAGAAAGTCCAGGAACCTATAAAATTTATGATCTGAATGAACAGATCTGTGAGGGTACACCTTTAGGCTTGTCTAAAGAAGAATTTTTAGGTTAGGCCGAAGTATGATGTGTAGTAATTGTATACCCTTCAGATGAAACCCTTGTGTCACAGACCCATGCACCTCACAAGACGGTCATCCTAACACGAGGCTGCATGACCAAGTTCGTTTCCACACAGTTGATAAGGTTGTGATGCACTTCAACCTGCTTTGATACTACAAGTCCAGACCTCTCAAAAGGGTCAACCCTCGAAAGACTACCCAACCCAGGGATCTTATATGCAAGTGGCAACCCTTTCGAGAGACATGGGTCCATGACACTTGGCTACTAAAAGTTCATAGTTTGGACTAAACTTCTTGGGTTCTAACATCATTGTTTTATTTGACTTCTTTCGCCTTCTTAAATTCTTTTTTTTATATATTTTATTTATTTTAGAGTCTTTGTTGCGTTATGGTTGCTGTAAGAGTAAGAAGGATAGTTGTTTGAACTCATTATCTTTATTTGTTCTCCTTATTCTTCAAAGGATTATTGCCAAGAAGAATTAAAGACTTAAAGCAATTGGTTGCAAATTAGTTTCTCATATGAAGGAAAAAACTATCACGAGGTTGACCTCATATAACCATCTGAGCGCCCGATTTTTAGGCTCGATCTAGCATACAAATCTAGACATGTGCCATACCGTCATATTAGGCACGAACATGATCATCCTGTTGTCAAATTTTTACATCAAAATTTGAACAAACAAGGTCAAATGCCATGATCACAGATTTTCATTCTTTTTCATTTGACCCATTTGTTTTATTTTATATTATATATATATGGACCGTTCGATCAGCTTGTGTTAGCCTAACCTCTTGGGTAGTGTTTGGTAACGTTTACGTTTTTGGTTTATGTTTATAAAAATTTTATAAACTGGTTTTTGTTTGTTTTTAGAAAAAATTTAAAAACATAAACTAAAAAATATGTTTGTTCAGGCCTAAAATATTTATATTTATTTTTATTATTTATGACAATAAGATCACACACATTATAATTGAAAAAAAAATAATTAAAAAAATAATTGAAAAAAAAAATTAATTGGAAAACAAATTAATTGAAAAAAAAAACATTAATTGAAAAAAAAATTATTTGAAAAAAAATGAAAAAAAATTAATTAAAAAAATAATTGAAAAAAAATTAATTGGGAAAAAAATAATTGAAAAAAAAATTATTTGAAAAAAAAAATTGAAAACTGAAAATGTAAACTCATTTTTTGAGTTTACGTTTTTTTCTCAAATTTATAAACTGAGACAATTATTTATAAACTAAAAAAATTATCAAACAAGTTTTTATGACAGTTTTTAAAATTTTTGTAAATATAAACTGAAAACGGAATGGTTAAACAAACAGGCCCATGTTTTGTTTTTATTTTTTGGTGGTAGAGCACTCTTAGTCACAGAAAAATGATGGCATGCAACGTGTATAATTAGTTTTGGCCTACGCAAACCAATTTAAAGTCAAGCTTGTAAAAAGCACTGTAAGGTTGACTTACTCTTATATGAATTTTAGAAATTTATTGTTAGATTTATATTCTCTCTTTTTGTTGATTCATATTGTGCATAACTTCAATTTTTTGTGCATTTTATGTACTGTTAACTAACATATCTTTCTCTTGTAGTTAGCTATAATCTAGACTAGGAAAAGGAAAGAATATAATGTGTCTAGGCTTCGCCCCTGCGTTTTCTGCCCTTTGAATCTAGGAATCTCCATACTTCATTAAATGCATTCGTCTTCCACTCTCTCAAAACTTACAAGGATCAAGTCTTGGCCCTCAGGTATATGGGTTTAGTGATTGCATTTCAGTTGTGCTATGAACACACAAGATTCACAAACACAGGTGTGGGACAATGGGTCACATGTGGAGTCCATCATATGTGGGACTCACCCTTCGTTTCATCTGTCAAAATCTTCTGTGCATTTAGGTTTACTCAATTTGATGGGTCACAACTTTTACTTCAAGTTCCTCTTAAGGTTGTGAATTGTTGTTAGGGTACTTGGGATTGGCTTTTTAAACAACTTTTTAACTTTTTTAGAAGCTAAAAAAGCTAATGTATTTGGGAAATTGCTAAAAACATTACCTTTTGTATTTAAAACAATTGATGTAACATTTTACTTTTTTAGCTGATGACAAATAAACTCTTTTTAGACGATGCCAATCGCCTTAGAATAAGCATAAATCAAAACAAAGGTCAAATTTTAGTATTTTTTGATCCCATGTAACTTGTCAGAATTAGTAGTTAGATATATCAATTTATTGGTTATGTTGTTGATGTTGTGATTTTGCAGCATCTCACATGTTCAAGTTGTCGGACGACCACTCTCCTCGGGATTTGATGTCGACATTCATGGTCCCTCGGGAAGATGCACGTTGAAGTACTATCATGGGGCTGAGCATTGCCAGTCACCAACCAGAGCTCCTGAGGGGTAGGCAAGTGAACCCTCTAGTTTCCAGACGCTCGCTGCAAATGTGAGACATTGGGAGCGAATGATTCTGAACACATTACTCGGGAGTGGAAGACTGGTAATAGACGATGATGACGATTCTGATGATGAGCTTATTGCCTAATTATTATTATTATTTTAGTTTTGCATTCTCTTTTTATTTGAACAGTAGGGTGGAACTCAATACTCTCTTTTTGGGGAAGATTGCCTAGAGCGCTACTCATCTAAAAGTTTAACCTCTATGATTTGATTGTGACCCCCATTTCTTTATTTTTATTTTTTATTTTTCATTATTGGGGGTAATAATGTCTTACCAAAAGTGCAAAAATTGAACTTCCTTGCAACTGGGAGCTTCTATTTGCACACACTCCCTTTTTGTGCACATCTTTCTCAGTTCACACACCTAAAAATAAAAATAAATAAAATAAAATAAAAAATTTGCTCATTACACACACTTTTATTCTAGTTATCCTCATACACATAACTTTCCAACACCTAATCCACACACCTTGCCGGCGATGACGCAGCACCATCGTTATCACCTCCCTTTGACTTCCAGTTGCCATACCCACCCCTTCCTCCATCCACCGGCGACACTACCGTGACCCCCACCTCATCTCCCTCTCTCTCTCTCTCTCTCTCTCTCTCGTGAAAAAGGGGGTTTCAGATGTTAATGGTCGAACCAATGTGTTTTGTTCAGATGTTAATGGTCGAATCAAATTCATTGGTTCGATGGTTGATTTCTGAATGGAGGCGATTCTTTCGATATTGGTAGTTCGAATGATAAAAAAATGAGTCTTCTTCCCAGATTTATGTTCCACGATGCCTCTCTCTCTCTCTCTCTGTGGATTGAGGATCGTGAAGGGATGAGAGTTGCGTCGTGAAGTGGGGGGTTACAGGGGTGGTGAGAAGGGTGAGTGAGCGACGAGGTAGGAGGGGCTTCGATTCAAGAAGAGGGGTGACTAAGGGGGGAGGGACTGTGTTAAGGAAGGGGATGACCGGAGGGGAAGGGACTGTGTTGGGTGTTAGGATTAGGGTTAGGGTTTTGGTTGAAGAAGAAAGGGATATTTTGGTAATTTTATTTTAGTATAAAAATGTAATTAAAAAAAAATAAATCATTATGCGTGTGAAAAGAAGAGAAGTGGTATGTGCAAATAGAAACTCCCTTGCAACCCCATATTTTTTTCCTTATTAAAAAAATACTAATAACATCCTCATGATTTCAGAAATATAACCAGCTTCCCCTCTAATTTGTTTGTTTGCAACAAATCGTCCAGATTCCCCTATCTGTTAGTCAATTGTCAATCGATCAAAACATAAATTGCAAATGTTATGTAATCAAAAAAAATTAGTAAAATCACTCATTATTTGGTGAGAAAAAAAGAAGACGAAATTAAAACATTCATTATTTTAATCTCTCGTTCTATTTTTTTGAGAGGGACATAATATTTAAATTTTTTAAAATATCTTTATTTTTGTTAGATTTATTAGTTGAAATTCAGGACAAAACAAAGAGAGCAAATTCTGAAAAACTAAACCAAACATAGCGCTACCTGATTTGTTCATTTGTAACAAATTCCCTAATCTGTCAGTAAATTGTGAGTTGACCAAAACAAAAATTGCAAAAAGTACCGAGTTAAAAATTGCAAATAGCAGGCATTTATTTGGCTGCCCAAAAAATAAAACAACAAAGAAAAATAAAAGCGACCTCCAAGGTATGTTATTTTTTCTCTGACAAAAAGCTGGCATTTCAAAAACTCCCGAAACTGTCGAACCACAGGAAGTTTACTTCTAGTTTTACCCCCACAAGAAGTTTACTTCTAGTTTTACCTTCCAGCAGAATCGATAAACGGTGCCCGAAACACAGCTCACCCCAAAACAGAAACAAAAACAGAAACA